>VZTM01009971.1:131652-160788 GCA_013400555.1 Jacana jacana | reverse complement strand
GGCAGCTTTCCCGTCTCTCACCTGTTCCAGCCCTAAAGCAGCAGCTGTGTCCTCCCTTCCCTCCCCCGGCTCAGCCCTGAACCAGCAGCAGGAGCAGGCGCTTCCCACTCGCCCTTGCCCGGAGTTCAGGATTCCATTGTCCCCCACGCTGCACTTGGTGACATCACTGACACACAAAGAAGGGGCACTTCGTGATGTCATCAACGCATGCTGGGAAAGAAAACAAAATCCTGGGCTTGGCAGCGACAGCACGAAAAAAAAAAAACAAACCCCTTCAATTTTCCAAAGGGAAAAGTATTGGGGATTTTTTTTTTTCCGATCTTTCTCCCTCCCACCCCCCCACCGCCCCCGGAGTGCCCTGATGGGGAGGGAGCCCTCCTGCGGGAACGGCGCAGCGGCGTTCAGCCTCTGGGGCTGCTGGCGTATTGTATTTACGAAGCGTTTTACTCTTCTGCCCCGAAATCTTTGCTGTCGACCTCTCTCCCTGCCCACCCACCGGAAAAAAGTGGTTTGGCCGGAGCGACACGCCACCACCAGCCCACGCGTGGGCGCGCAGGGAGCAGCCCCGGTGGGCTGTCGCCGCTCTTCCTGGAGGTGCAGGACCCACTCGTGAAAGGACAATAGGGGACCGACGTTCCCACCGACCTCACCCGGGGCAAATTTGGCTCCGTGCTGCCAGCTTCCGCAGTCTATCGAGGGATCGCCTGTCGAATTACTTGCTGTCCTCGGTGGCTGACAATACAATGCCTGTCACCACCGCGCATCACGATTATGAATAGAGTTTGTATGTTCGCCCTCCCTCCCGCAGGAGCACCTCGAGGTGATCTGCAGGCACACGCGGCTGCTGCCTTGACAGAGCGCTGTCGCGACATGACATGGGTCCCGGGGCTTCAATTACAAAAGCGAGGCCGCCGGAGCGGCGGGGCATGGAGCGGTGACACGGCCCCGAGCCCAGGGGGACATCTCAGGACTGGACATCTCTGCTTCACAGCGACGAGTTGGGGAGGGAGGGAGGAGAGAGGGCAGACTTGAGTGGGGACAAAACCCTAAAGGTTGGGTCCAGTAGTGGATGCCCATGGCTTCTTTTGGAGACACTTGGGACCTGAAGAAAAGGTGTATTTGGGCCAGCTATAAGCAGGACTGCCTGGGGATGCTGAGCCATGGCTCTTTGGGACAGCAGCTTCACACTGTTGTGGCTCACCACAGGGATCTGTTTGTGGCACTGATCTTTTACCATTTATGGCTGGTAACCCTTGGGCTAGAGGTACTACTGGAGGGGACACCCAAGGAGGGACAACCTTTCCTGTTTCCAGCCTCCTCTCTTGTTTCCTTGGACCTCTGCATCTGCTGCTTCTCCCTCCTTATTCTTCCCTCAGTCCCCTCCTCAGTCTTTTGTACGCACCTCAGCAGCACTTCATTTCACCTGGATTAATCTCAAAACTACCTACACTCCCACAGACTCACTGCCTGGTCTCTGTGTGGTTGAGCAGTGTCAGATAGGTACAGTGACATTGTGAGAGTCACCCTGACAAGAGAAGGAATTCCACTGCAGTGTCACACTTTGAGTGTTTGGGGTTTTGTTTGTTTGTTTGTTTTGTTTGTATCATTTTATTTTTTTGCTAACCCTCCTCTTCAGTCTTTATTACCTGTGGTACTACATACTAGGTCTTGGCGAATTGTCCTCCAAAAGCAGCTTGCTAGCACTGCCAACCTGTCTAGTTTGACCTGTGGGAATGACACTTGAGAAGTCACATACGTCCTTCCCTCCAGTAACTGGGGAGCTTTGGCACCTTCACCATTGACAATGGCCTTGAAGGCACATAATAAATTTCATGAAAACTGGCATTTAGATAAAGGCGGGTGACCTGATCACTTAGTGCCCCTCATTGATGAAAGGGGGGCAGAATTCAGTTCCCACATGCTTAACTGCAACCAGCCACTCTGTCAGCATTCTCCAGACTAACCCCAGGGGGCTGTGGAGGATGGGACTGGTGTACGGTCGTACATGCCAGGCAGCAAATACAGAAGAGGAGAGGACACAAAGCAAGGTGACCAGGCTTTGCAAATTTCACTGCTTTTGGAACAGCTTTGTAAAAACAGAAAATCTTCACTTTCACCACAAACAAACCTCCAGCCCTTTCCTGTCATCACAGGAAACCTGCACCAAAGTCAAATGAAACAACTGATATTAATAATGAAAGCCCTTTGCTTCAGTAATAGAGGTCAGGGGAAATGTAACGATTGTTACAAAGTTGCACACACACTTTTGCTTTATTGTGTTAATAACCTTGATAGGGGGTTATCTGTAGACTAACCTTTTCTGCAGCACACAATCCTTGGTAATCCTCTTCAAAGTAATAATACAATAACCAGCAGCAGTGGTTATTTACTTTGAGGCCTACCCAAAAATACATTTGCTGAAAGCACCTACTAATGTCACTGCTTGAGCAGCTCTTACAGTGGCAACTCCCTTTTTATGACTCACCTCTAGGTCATGGCTAGGCTCAGGCAACTGGCTGTTCTCCTGCACTAGCCATTCCATACCCGTAGTCCTGAAGTGGGAGGGAGCCCAGAAGCTGAATTCTATGCCCAAAAATGGTTTTGCAGTTTGTGTTGCTCCTGCCCATGATTGTCCTCTCAGCCCTGCATGGACACTGAAGAGCTGGAAAAGAATATAGAACACGATCCTTTTCCCAGCACACAGTAGAACTGGATCCTCTATTCTAATCTCTTTCCATCTTGGGAATTTTGACAAAACCTTACTGATCTGCTTCTATGTCTTTTCTGTAAAGTGTACAGGACTTTTTCAGATGAGCTTGTCACCTTATCACTGCTTCCTCTCACCATCTTCTTACTTTATTTTTGGGTTCTTTTTGGCCAAGTTGTGCAATGGACTTGCAGAATAAAACTGACCCAGATTATTATTTTTCCCTGTGCCCCAAGCTTTTTTAATCGATGGCACTAGCTCAGTGTAGCAACTGAATAGGATTAGTCACTTTTCCCTCTGGACTGAGTTTGGAGGAGGCTGCAAAGCCAGATGACGAGAATCAAGTTGCCTTTGGGGCTTTGAGCTTAATTCACAACAGAAGCTAGCCAATTCAAATCACTCGGAGCCTCCTGCTAAAGAAAGGTAACTGGGATTACTCCCTTTGTACCAGCTCAACTCTGGATACGTTTTCAGCATTATTCCTGGCTGGTTTGTTTGGGTCTGAGCCAAAGCCCCTTCTATTTCCACCAATACTGGTGAGTTTTGCATCAGGCCTTTTGTGGGGAGCAGAAAAGAAATGATCATCTGTTTGGCTCCCCTAATCTCAGTTTGCTGGGCTCTCCTAATCTCAGTTTGCTGCTAATGTCACACTTGCAAGTGACAGCAGCAAAGCCAGAAACATGCTAATATCTCACACAGGCCTGTGATGACACGCTTTGTCCTTTTTGTGCGACCCTGTGATACAAGGTGAGGTAGCAATGAAGAGCTACGATAAACTCAGGACTTTTGACACAATGTTTGAATAAAGCTGGGCAGAAACTCTGCCTTGGGCCAAAAGAGGAAGGAACTGCATTCAAATGAGAGAAAATGTAACAGAGAAAACACAAGTGGCTCATTTATGTGATACAAGGGTAGTGAATTTACAGGCTCACCCTTCAGTTTCCTGCTCACACCTATCTTGCCATAACTTAATGATGCAGTCTAACTTCCCTTGCTGTAATTTTCTCACACAATACAGGTCTTAGTCCTTAGAGTTATATCTTTTTCAATTCCTTACAGAAGAATACCAGGGCCCACAAGCAGAAAAAGGACTTGTTTCCTCCCCTTTTATTCCAGTGCCACAGAGGACTTAGTCATGGAAATAGAAGTTTAGGTCTCATTGTCAGATCCCTGTTGTTTGGTTTTGTTTGAGATTAGCCCTGGGAGCTCTCCGAAGACCTTGCCAAGAGAGTGTCTTGAGGGCAGAAAGACTTGAGACCTGTTACATGTCTTGGCCTTACTGAAGTCTTGGCTGAACTCCCACAGATGTGAAGGGTGGCTGACAATTAATTCCAAAAGCTTAAGCAGAGAGGCATAGATGCATATGTCTGCACATAGCCCCTGTCTTACTGTGATTCTTTTATGCCTCTCTTGGTGTATGGTCTGCTTCATTTTGGTAACTGAAAAACTGAAGATGCTTCACTCAACTCAGTTTCACAGCATCATAAGAAGTTTCATGAGATACACTTCCAGGGGTTTCTTCCTTGCTTCCAGGTGATGAAATTGAGCCTTAAAATTGCTTTACCTTGAAGATATGATGATCCACTGCTTTCTCAGTTTCTTGAACTTTAGCTAGTACTTAGCGATCAGGACTGAGATATACAGGATGCTTTCCCTGTCTATGCCTCTAGCAGTGACTCCATATTTCTGATCCTCATTTTCCTTCCTGTAAAAGAAGAGAATGTTGTTAATCAGGAGTTAGACTGAAAGTGTAAATAGAAGTGCACATACAGACTTCACCCCTAGCCACTCACCAGACTTTTCTGTCTTTTCCTTTTTGCGCCTGAAGGATCTGGTTTCCTGCAGAATGCTGCCTCCCCAGTGGTCTCTGTGCTTCCTTTGGGCTTCACAGTAGCTGGCTCTGCTTTTCTTCTCTGTCTCTGCAGCACACAGGCTGCCTGGACTGCCGTATGCCAGATTCCTTGACTTTTTCTCCTCTTGCACTGCATGCTACCCTGGTTCAGGCATTTTTTCCTGTTTCTGCCTCTTTTTCAGTTTACAGAAACTGCTGCTTTATTGATTGCTTTATTGCTGCTCTCCAATTCTATGTATCACCTTTCCCTGACAGCAGTATGCAGATCCTGAAGAAACTCGGGAAGTGGAATGATGATACTAGATTAAGCAGTAGATACATTATCATCAACCAGTTCTGCCCAGGAAATCTCCCCTGTAATGGCATTCCTCTTGGCAAGAACCCTGGGAGAGTTGAAAGGTGTTGGCCAACATGACCCAGACAAAAAGCCTCCTGGAGGCAATGGATCAAACAGCAGCAAATGCACTATTTTTGCCAGTCTTCTCCTGCTAACTTGCAGAAAACTCCAACTTGACTTTAAACTTGTGTTTGCCTTTTCTTTGTCACCACTGAATGGCCAATGGTAATGGCTGCTGCTGGACCAAATCTGTGGCTGAAGCTTTCCACTACAGTAATCAATGCTTAGGTGGTGACATTCCTGTGATGGCATATTGCCAGGCTTAGCCCAGGTAAAAAAAAACAGTCTGAAAGACTGTTTTGCCAGCACAAACTGCACCTCCTGATTGTTGTGTGTTGCTTGTACCACTGCCTTGCTTGCACGGCTCTCCCAAGAGGTTTTTTTTCTGGTGTAAGCTTAACCTCAGAGCCTCTCTGTCTTGCAACAGAACAGTCAGAGAGGAGAACCACTGAGGATTGCTTATTAATGGTGTATGCTCATGGTTTACGCCTTTGCCTTTGTAGAGTGCTTTGATAAATTCAGATGAAAAGGATAGTGTTTTTCATACAGTCAGGAGAATGTTACAGGTTGACCGTAGACTCTGAAGGCGTATCCTGGAAAATGAGTCATTGTGGAGATGTGGGTCTGCAACAAGATCTAAAATGTCAGCCAGTTGCAATGAATGGGCTATTTAATAAGCAGACAAAGTAATTTTCCCAGTATTTGAGATAATATAAATAACAATTACACCTTCAGTCCTTTTTTTCTGCCCTTTCAAATACTTCCCAGTGTCACAGTATGTGTCACTGGCTCAGATGGGTTAGTACAAGAAAATCTGCTTTGTTTGCTCATATACTGAATTGGTAATATTCTTATTCTAGTTTATTCTTTCTACTGAAAAAATGAGTGATTCCCTGTCTGCTCCAATTCTGTGGATTTGTAAATCCATGTAGGGAAAAAATCCACATGTCCTAACTTCTCAGAAAATGTATTTAGTGAGGATTTCAATTGAGTCTTTCAACCACTGCCTCCTCATCTAACAAAGGTTCTTCTCAACAGAGAAGGATCAGGAGAGGTGTTCAGGGCTCAGTAATTTCACTCTGTGGCTTGACTACAGTTCAAGACTTCAATGGTCTTCAACTGCAATTTTTCTCCCTAGGCCTCCTTATTATTAGAGCCCTTCAAAAGAAAGCAATAGAATCACTCAGACTTTTACAGATCCCCAATGCTGCATTCTTGAGAAACCAGTGTATAGCACTTCTTTTCTTCTTTTTTTTGTCTGACTGGCACATAGAAGCAAAGAATAGATCATGCATCCGATTGTTAACCATTACTTACATTTAACACTTGAATCATATGTTTTTCATATTTATTGGGGGATAAAGCATTCTTCCTTTCCCACCTAAAATCCATAGTCAAAACAGAAAGGTGTATGCTATTGAAAACTCCAGCATTAGACAGCCCTTCATTTCAAGACTTCTTAAACACCATTGCCTGTTTTTTTCTTCCTGATATAGGCCATGGCAACTCTCAGACTATGCCAAAGGTTATCAAATGTTCACAGCATGCACTAAAACTTCACACATAATATTTTCTCATCCCTTCTCACGTTTATGATCACAAAAATTCCATGTAGCATCTTATTCCTTACATGTAAGTATAAGCTTAGGAAACTTAAACGTTTCTGAATACCTGTAAAAGACTTTTTTCTACTAAGTAACCTCATGGTGTTCTGCTCTGTTCCCATACAATCATGAAAGATGTCTTTGAAATGTGGCTTCTTGCTAAGATAAAGAATGTAATGTCTATGGCTTGATGGACAGTTAGATATTTTAGGCTTTGTTCACACAGGCACATTTCACCCTTCACGTCAATACAACTACATAGATATCACTAAACAAGCATAACCCTACCTGTGAACTCCTGCCCCAATGTAAAATACCATCTCCAGCTCAACTTTCCAGAGCAACATAAGTCAAAATTGGAAAATAACTCACTTCTAGAGTGTTCACATGAGGAACTATACTAGTATAATTATATAACACTGCATAATATAATAAACTCTTTTGTTACACAGAATGCTTTGGGAAACTTTATCCATGGTGTAACAAAGTTGCTCTGCCAAACATTTAACTCAACATTTTCTTTGAGTTAGAACTGAATCAGGAGAACCTTGCTTTGATGCTGCATTTGCTATCCTTTCTCAAAAATTCATTGTACCTTTTCTCCCGCTTTGGCCTTTCCCTTTCTTTCCCTCTTCCCATTGCCTGAAACACTGTCTTTCTCCATATTTGTCTGACCATGATTCTCTGCTTCTTTTTAACCTTTTCCATCTTTTTTTTCTTTACATCCTTCCTTGTTTCTGGCTTTCCTTAACACACTGCAAGCGATTCCCTGAATTTTGGCCAGTGTCTCTTGTCAGCCAAGTTTTTTTTCCTCTCATCTTCTCCGAGCATACAAAATGGAAAAATTAATTCCTTCTTCCCTTTCCTTCCAGGTTGTATAGTGGATACTTAGAATAGAATCATAGAATAATTTAGGTTGGCAGAGACCCTTGAGATCATTGAGTCCAACCATCAACCCTACTCTACAAGTTCTCCCCTACACCATATCCCTCAACACCACACTCGTAAACACAGTCAGGGATGGTGATTTCACCACCTCCTTGGGCAGCCAATTTCAGTGTCTGACCACTCTTTCTGTGAAGAATTTTTTCCTAATGTCCAGCCTAAACCTACCCTGCTGCAGCTTGCAGCCATTCCCTCTTGCTCTATTGCTAATTACCCATGAGAAGAGATTTACTTCTCCAGCAAATGCCGCTACATTAGTTCCTTCTCCTTATTTTCTTCTTCTTCTAGGTTTACAGGCCACTCCTTGAAGCACCTTGCAAATGCCCATGAAAGCCGCTTTCTCTCAATGGACCAGTAACATAGCAAACACTCTACAGCCTCACTGGTCTGTTGAGAGCCACCACCCATTGCATCAGTTGGCATGATAAAATTAAGAGCCCTCTGGAGGTGAACTTTGTCTTCTTATAGCATAACTGGGCTTTAGTCATTACCAGTATATGCATAGGACACAATAATGTAACTGCAGAAATTTAATTCCTCTTTCTTGAGTTTTAACTTCTTTTTTTGAACAATGTCCCAAGTCGAAAAATATTTTTATGAAACTTGATTTAGTAAGACATCTACCACCCTAGAGACACATGCCTGGTAAGAATCCAGTCATGTGTATATGCTTAAAGCAAATCAGAAAGACATGCCTCCTATACAGAATATGATGCTTAAGGTATCAGTATAACTGCATAGCTCTGTGCCACTTAGGGTAGCAATCGTACCACTCCCTGAAAGGGTTTGATTGCCAAACTGAGCTTGAAAAAAAGATGACACCAAGCAACAGATGCCAAGTGTACTTCCTCTCCCAGGTATAGTCAAGAGGACAGAGAAAAAGCTTTTTCAGTTGCTCTTTGAATATTTGCACACAAATTGCTGTGCCCTTAAAAATCAGATTTGCATTTCAAATCTCAGAATTTATGTATTGAAACTACAAACTACAGGCAGTCTTTACAGGGTGGGCTGATATGAAAGGCATATTCATATGATTTTTTTAAAAAGAGCTAAATGGAAAATTGCCATTTTTTCTGGGAATTTGTTGGCAAGGAAATTGGAGATTTGTCAAATAGCAGAGACAGGACTAACACCTTTCCAATGCCACTTCTAAATTTTTTCATAATTTTTGTTTTAAACCCCTGTTAACCTCAAAAAAAGCCCCCCCCCCCCCTTTTTTTTTTCATGTCAAAAAAAGATGACACCCTTCTAACTATATAGGGTCACACAGGACAAACAATGCAGTACAGTCAGCTGCAGCCTGGTAAACTGTGAGTTCATTTATCATGACAGTATTTCACCAGTTTACCTTTTATTTAAACTCATCAGGCCTTGTGCACTGACTGATGAAATCAATAAGATTCTTTTCAGTAGTTAAATCTGTTTCAAACCAAGCCATTGGGTAGGAGATGATTTTTGGAAGGATTTCATTAGCGAGGATGCTGCTGCTTTCTGCAACTCCCAAGATTGCCATCAGGAGAATCCCTTAGTTGCCTTAATGTCTCTGCTGCAGCCGTGTGTTGTGGCCATGTTACCCAGGTATTGTGGGTTTCTTTAATTTAGCTGCCTTGATTTCCATTCAGTTATGATTTTTCCCCTTCTGTGAAATGTTATTTTCTTACCTTCTAGTTTCTGGGCTATTGGCAGCCCTTCCTCTCTGCTTATCAGGAAAGCAGGAGAGAGGACAGTGTCACACTTGAATGATTTTTTATAAGGTTGGGATATACTGTAGGTTTCACAATAAGATAGCCTGGCCAATGGAGTTTGTATATATAGATTTTTCAGTTTCATTGCAGCTATGGGATTAGCTAGCACAGTAAAAGAAAAAAAGCAAGGAGAGCGATTCTGATTTTGCCTTGGCATAACTCAATAGAGTTCAGCAGGCTTACTCCAGATTTATGCTGGAATAAAGGGAGTTCAGAGTCAAGCCCAGTGGATCAGTTTACAGTGCTTTTGGAGGCATCAATTTACTCAGTCACTTGGAAAATCTTACTCCCCTACTGCCAAAGATCTGGGACAATTCACAATTCTAATATATTTGGGGGTCTGCTCTGTGGTGTGTAGATGTGTTTGCTTAATAGAATTAGTTATCTGGAAAGTAAACTTTATACAGCAAACCCTGTCCTCGCTTGTGCTCAAGGGCAAAGCAGTGAATAGGATGCACAGGGAATTTCCTGCCCCTGTACAAAGACAAAAAGCTCCTGAGAACTGGCCTGTAGCAACCCTGGATATAGCCTTCCAATCAGCCATCGCTTACACAGCCCTCAGAAGCAAATTCCAGTGAGATACGGGTCTGAGAGCTCTCATTTACGGGGAAAAGGATGCCAACAGCCTGCTGTGAGGGGTCCTGTCCTGGCTGATAGGATTGCTCATGGCAGAGCCCATGCTGAACAGCACCTTCACTCCCCTTCACTGCTGGGACAAGATTCTGGTCCTACTATTAAATAGATCAATGCACTACCCTTGAGACAGGCTTAAGCAAGTTTGTAGGTGTGGGGAAAAAAGCTGCTTTCTTCCTGCATCAGTGGCAATTATAGGAAGTAAACTCATCAACGCTGACCACACACTACTACTGTAATTTTTCTTCTAAGAGAAAGGACTCTATGGTAAGTAAAGACAGAGAAATGTTGCTATTTGGAGTTTTGTTGACAGATATTTTTTTTTTGTGGTCCCCAAGCTGTGAAATCACACTTGGCAAAAAAGCATCTGAGCACTAAAATATGCCATTTAGTGCCCTGAGTGTTTACGCCCAAACCCCTGACACTGATGACACGACATGCTGCAAGAACAGAAGTCTGTTGGCTGGAATCTGAACTGGTTTCCTAATTCACACCTGTGCATTGGCAGACAAGCAGCCATCAATCCCAGACTCCCATGAATCCTGGGTACCGTGCTAGAGGCAGGGCTGGATACGTTTCCAGGGTGCTGATGGGAGACATAGGGTAAGAAAAAACAATAGAAGAAAAGTAAGAAATGAAAGGTCATAGAATTACAGGAAACAGGGTTGGAAGGGATGTCAGGAGGCTGGATTGACTATATTTGTGTAATTCCTGACAGAGACAATTGAAAAAAAAACAAAACAAACCTCTTTGAAATGCATTACAGCCAGAGATACAATTTGTTATAAACAAATCACTCTCTACATCTGCTAAATCTCAAAGCACCATTCCAGAGCGGGAGGCAGCAGTTTGAGTCACTGTACAAAAGTTCCTATATCTTGTTTTATTTGAGTATGTATAAAGTATTTGTATAAAATATTTATCTACAGAATGAAAGTGTATAGGTATGCATGATTTTTGTAACACTTTGCCAAGAAATGGAATTTTACTAGAGTGAGGCTTGTGTAACACGCTTGAAATGGGGCTCATAACCAGCTTGTAGAGTTTTCAGTTTTATGGGTGTATTTTGTGTTTAAGAAGTAGAAGTAAATAAAAGAAGCGGAAAAAAAAATAAAATTAACTCCTGTGCAGCTAAATCATCTTTAGAAAGTTATTAAGGCCAGGTCTCTTCATTAGTTTCTTTCTTCATTAGCATTGGAAGAACAAAGAACAGCATTTACTTTATATTCTAAAGATTAATTGAAGTGGGGGATGAAACGCTGAAATTGAATTAGTAAATTATTAACCAATTTCTAAGTAATAAGAAATAATCTATTACAGAGTCTATCCTTCCACTAGAGATTTGTCTTAAGCATTTGTCTTTAGGAGAGAAGGTGGAAGGAATAAGGGAACACAGACTGGAAACAATCCATCAAGTCAGCTGCTGGGACATTAATAATGAAGACCTTTGAATGTGGCAAATCTTCCAGATCTCTCTCTCTTAACCATGACTTACAAATTATCCCAGGGTTACTGCTTAGTCTAATGCCCTCTTTTTAATTTTTGGCCCCCATGTTATTAAAAATGCTCCCGTTACAATCTCAACAGCTGACAGTGAAAGCAACAGTTAACAAAGCTGGAATCTGGCAGCGTGTCAGCTCAGGAACTCCCTGCAGCCTGCAAATACAGCTCCACCCACTCACATTTTCAGGAGAGGAGCCTGGTGCCAAGGCAGCGCTGGCAAAGGTGGTGGCTGGGGAAGTGGAGGTTCTGGCTTCTTTGATTTCTCAGGCTGCCTATGAACAACCGGATTCTTTCTTCCCTTTTGAGTCAAACCTCACTTTGACGCCTGGAAGGTTTCCCCATCACTAATTTCTAAGATTAAAACTTTGATTTACCTTTAGAAACCATAATAAGTAACACAAACATCTGACTGAAACCAACAAACTTACCTCTTGTAGAGTTCTGACTAAGAGGAAAGGTCTGTCTCTCACGATGAGTACTTCTCAATGGCCTTATGGCATAAATGTGTTTTGAAGTAGCTCAGTCCCTGCTGTCCCCTGGTGTACAGGATGCACTTGCAGGATGCATGGAAATGTTGGGGAGGAGAAGGGGAGAGGGTGTACAGGGTACTCACAAGCACCTCCACCCACAACTGTCTGATGGAGGTTGTGGCTGTTCTAAACTGCTCCTGACCTGGGAAGGGTTAAAGTCTTTATGCCAGGTGTAAAGCTCTATTTCTCTCTGCCTGTATAGTGGTCTCCTCTTGCCCTTCCTCATATATGCATCTCTCAGCTCCAGCCCACAACACTTTACATCCAGACATGTGTACACAGTCTTTGCTCAGAAGAACAAATGTGTTTTGTCCTACAGTCTAGCTGTGCTCCATAGTCTATAGGGACCTATGAATGGCCGATGGATTCTAGAGATGGGAGGGGGGAAGACGGGAGTAGGATTTTTTGGAAAACTTGTACCCTGTGGTGCCTGAGCTGTGCCAGATTTCCCTGGCTGTGCTGCAAACTGTACAAACACACATTACTCTGTCTCAGACTTCTGCTTAGGCTTTGATGAAATCCCACAAGTAATGTACTAAATTCTTTACTCCTACCTCCAGTCTTAAATGCATAACTTCTCGACTTATTGTACCCTATGCACAGGTTTAATGAATTACTTCAGTTTCAGGGGTGAGCCTCTCTCCTCAGCCTCCTTCCTCTTGTGTCAATGCCCCTGCCTTTTCCCTACCCTAGCCTAGTGCCTTAGATCATCCTCCAGGGACTTACAGGCCCTGCCAGGAATTGGAAGTGGCAGAAGGACATGGATGAAATGGGTACAGTTTCACCCCAAATGATGCTCCTCTTGTTCCATTTTAGTGACTATTCTCAGCCCTCATTCAAGAAAGGTCTGAATACATTTTCCCCTCCCTCCAAATAAATGTTGGCTCTGATTTGTAAATGAGGGAACAGCTACACACCTTGACCCACTGGTTCACAGTTGCTCTGGATCACACCCTGGCTCTGAGAACGAGTGAGAGGAAACTCCTGGACTTGTTCTGCTCATCTTCACTACGTGACTGGGCTCTAAACCACATCAGACATAAGGGTAGACCTACAGTGATTACATGTTGTCTGGCAACACTGGCTGGTGATGATTTCTCAGCAGAGCTTTCACTTTGAAAACCTCATTCCTTCTTAAAATGCTCTCAAGGTGCTGTATGTGAAGATGAGCTTCAGTAGCATTCACAGCAAATGCGCTTCTGGATCCAGCTCTCCCATCCCTCATGCCTGGAGTGCAGTGTGCAAGCTTCTGCCCATTCTCCTGCTGTAGAAATGCATGCTGCATCTATAAAACATAAATGGGGAGAGCCTGAACAAAATTGTTCTGACTACAATGCATGTGGTGCCCTCTCTCAACACTACTCTGTATTCACTTTTGCTCTCTGCCTCAGGGGCAGGCTTACAGTCTCTGAAAAATTCCATTTTCTCCTTCTTAGATCCAAAGCCCTCTGAGTTAAACCATTACAAGGGAAGATACAGAGATAGCAAAGGAACAAGGGATTTTCTTGTAATTTTAGCATTTATTTCCTCCTTAAAGATGCAATTGTTTAAAATAAGTGACGTCCTGGCAAAAGCTAACACAATACCGTGCCAGACAAGTTTTATCATCCCAGCTCATGAAGGCTCTAGTGTACAACATAAAGCTGCTTTGCTTTCTGACATGCCAGTTTTTCGATGCCAGACACCCCCCCTCCCTACACACACCACACACACCTTCCCCCACTTTGGCAGCGCCCTAATCCTCTCCGGAGTTTAATTCCTTCCAATTTGCATCCTCCATCCCATCCTCCAGCATCCTTCTGCCCTCCTCTAGGTACTATCGGGGCCGAGCCGAGCCGGGGCCGGGGCCGGCTCGGCGACAGGAGGGGGAGCTCGCAGCCCGCCCGGCTTTAATAGGGGACTTAATTAAGCAACGCTGTGAAAATCACGACTGCAGCTGAGGTGCCCCTAAGGCCTTTCTCAAGTCCCATCCCCACTCCTACGCCGCCCCGCAAAGGGAAACAAGTTTTTTTTGTGTGTGTTTGGGTTTTTATTATTATTATTTTTGTTATTATTATTAGTTATTTTGGGGTTGAGGTTTGGAAAGAGAATGAAAACTAAATTAAAAGGGGAGTTGAGAGGCCACGCGGCTGCTGGGAAGTGATGGAGCGGGTGGATCTTAGTATGTATTTGTGGCACTAGCAGCGATGAATAAGATGCTTCCAGTAATAAATAAGACCTTTGCTCGATAGACTGGGGAAGGTTCACTGCTAGTGGAGGCTCCTTGATCCAGCTGAGATATAAAGGGTTGTGCCTGCTTACACTAGCGCTGAATTTAGCAGTGTATCTGCTACGAGACCCATGGAGGGAGCAATGCCATCCAGAGGAAAAACCTTTGTTCCCAAAACAGAAACAGAAAAGCATCAGCTACCAGTCTCGTCATAGAACCATAGGATGGTTGGAAGGGACTTTAAAGACCACCTAGTTCCAACGCCCCTGCCATAGGCAGAGGCACCTCCTGCTAGACCAGGTTGCTTAAAACCCCATATAGCCTGGTTTTGAACACCTCCATAAAATCACAAGACCAAAGGACTGAACTCACTTCTTCAGCATAAGCTCAAGAGAAGGACTGAACTAACTTCTTCAACATAAGCTCAAGAGAAGGATATTCAAGTCTGTGCCCTTACATGGAGCAACAGGGGCAGAATTCAGCCTCTTACACAAACTTTCTGCCACACCTTTAGGCCTGACACAAGGCTCAGCCCAAATTAACTTCACAAAGTTAGGATGCCTATCTGAGAAATTCTTCTTGAACTTGGAGGCACCATGCTTTTTTCTTTTTCTTTTTCTTTTTCTTTTTCTTTTTCTTTTTCTTTTTCTTTTTCTTTTTCTTTTTCTTTTTCTTTTTCTTTTTCTTTTTCTTTTTTTTCTTTTTCTTTTTCTTTTTCTTTTTCTTTTTCTTTTTCTTTTTCTTTTTCTTTTTCTTTTTCTTTTTCTGTCTTTTCTCTGATAAGTCAACCGAGGGCAAAATCTGGGAAAAATTCCCAATCCATCAGAGCACCGTCCTGAAGTCATTTCTCCCTAAGGATGCAGAGGAAAGCATAGCTTTCAGGATGCTTTTGTCAAGACAAAACTAACACGAGCTTTTATGGAGCTAAGCCACAAGGAAAAGTTGTATTAGTTTCACAGTTGTAGTGAGAGCAGGTTTTCATGATAGAATGATAAGACCAAGTCCTGTCTACACTTTTGCAGAGCCTACCAGTGCACTTGCTGCCACTGAGGTAGTCTTTAAAAACTGCCATTATTTTTCCTAGTGCACACAGCCCTGTAGGAAGCTAATCTCCTAATACCATAGTGATCCATTTGGAAGAAATGTATTTAAAGTCTCCTAAATGCTTGCGTGCTTCTTCTATATAAACTCGATGAAAATTCCCAGATTTGAAATCAAGCAATCTTGCACAAGATAGCTTTCTAAGATGAAATACCCTCCTCCTTATGCATAGGCTTGTGAGCCTTACTGTTAATGCAAGCTGGGCATATGAGCCTTTTTGTTCGGATTTGTTCTTTTTGTTTCTAAGAAGATCCTATCACTTGAGCTGGAGAAGAAGCAATCTAGATCAGATTCAGAATATTTAGTGCCAAATTAAAGAATTTCCTGAGGAGCTCTCTCAGACAGAGAGTTGCATGTTGCCTTGCCACAGGATGGGAGCAGGGTTTTCTGCAGGCACATAAAGCTTTCTACAGATACAGCCCTGTGATACATTTAAACAGAATGAACCTCATTCTTAAACCTATCTAAAAATGTTAGCGGAATCATGAACACTGACCTTAAAATGAAATATTATTTGCAACCTTTGCAGTGGTGTCTTTATCATAGTGCCATAATTTAAAGTATTTTATCCACTCAGCTACACAATCTTACCATTCATTTGCAGTTGTCATTTTACCTACAAAAGAGTTCACCTAATATCCCCCAAAGCAAGAGAAACCTACCGAGTATTACAAGGGGGAAGTTATTACTAGTATATCATACAGAAAGGCTGTAAAGTTCAAACAGAGGCAGTTGTGTGTGCACACCATGTTTCAGGCACATTATGCTTAATAGTTTGACTCTGCATTATATTTTGCCTCCTGAATGAAAAATGCTTCTTTAGTTATTTTTCTAATAACCTATGTAACTTTGGGGAACTAATTAAGGCAAACTATTTCCAATGTGACTGTTTAGCTGCCTAAATCAAGTGGCTTGATTTCCAAAAATGCTGATACTTAACATCTTCTACTACCTGGTCATTTTTATGTGGTCAGTATAAATTAAAGAGCCCTATGTGAGCTGCCCATGTGATATTTTTGGCTTAATTATTTTAAATATAAGTCCATTGCTCACAGTAAGAAAATTAAATCTAAGAAAAACTTCCAGTAAGTTTATTTTTGATCTCCCTCCTCCCCCTGCCCCTCTTCCAACTTAGCTGTAGGAAAAGATGCTGACCTACAAGGCTGTTTCAATGTAAAGGCGTTTCTGTAGCTTCAGGAAAGTGCTGATATTACTTTCTTGATTGCAAAAGGAGCATGTGATGCATAATTAATCCACATATGGATAAGGACGTCTTCCAAAACTGGAAATGGAAAACTAATCAAGAGTACATAGGACAAGCTGGATCCAATAGACATGGGACTTCTTGGCTGCCTCACATCTGGCTGGCTTGGAGCAAGGCAGAACAGCACATGACTGTCTGCCCTTGTTCATGGAGATGAACACTGAGCTGAAGCCCAGCTGTGCCAGCAAGGCTTCGGTTTCATCAGCTTAGTGATTGCTAAAGTATGGTTTATCTTGCCTGGACTGGAGTTTTGAATATATTAATTAGTTTCCAGCAAAGTAGCACCATCCAATAGGAATATTCTGAATCCTAAACCTTTGGCTTGGTCTATACACAGATTTTGTACTGATGTAGCTAACAAAGTGCTGCTAGCATGATTTTTAATTTTTTTTATCCAGGGACTTTCCCACAGAAACAAATCCCTGCTGGCAACTGACTTGAAAACCACACACTGATACCTTATTTTGAAGGGCCAAATTGGCTGCAGATACAGATGCCAAATTCTCATTGATTTTAGCAGGGGATCTGCCTTGGAAAGGATAGAGGTGTCATGCTTTATATTACTGTGTTGGCTACTGGAACCGGCTGTGCTTTCCAGTCATATGAAGAAATACTGAGGTCTCAAACAGGGTGCTGAGGTTTCCATGGCTGAGCACCACCAGAAAGGCTTAGACTTGGTTCCCTGGGAACCTCTTGCTGTCCTCAAGACATATATGAACATGTTGACAAATTAATTCTTCAATGCTGGATGTCCTACCTTATAGAAAGATTTACAGAGCTGTGTGTAGCAGGTGCTTTGGCTCTGCTGTTTACTGCTTCAATGAGAGATCAAGTAAGATTTTTATAGTCCTCTCCCATAATATTTAATGAGCAATATTTATGCTTATGTCAGAGATATGCTTTGAACTGTGATTATTGACTGCATTTTGCAGTCTAATGCAATGTCCAACTTCAATACTCACTGTTATGAGGTGCCGTTATGAGGCAGTGGTCCTTGTCATCTGCTTTTAAAAAACAGAGAGCAGTTATGGTTTGGGAGGCTGGAAAGGTCTGTGAATCTTAATAGTGAATTATGAAACTATTGATTTTTTGTGTCCTGAATTTGAAGAGCAGCCAACCAAAGCAATGTGCCTACTATATATATACACATATATAAATACACACGCAAACAATACAGGTGTGGAGACAAAATTTAACTCTGTAACTGTGCCCTGAATCAAATACTCTAAAATAAATCTCCACTGTGTTGCCTTAAAAGTGCCCCATAAATAGTGAAGTGCTCAGACACGTTTGACCCCACTAGCAAGGTGCCATGCATCAGCTGCTCTGTAATACCTCACTTGAAGTACCTGGCTCATCAGTCACGCTATCTCCCTTTTACAATGGGCCAAGGAATGGGCTCGGTCTGCCATTTAATGGGGGGCTATTTGTTGGGCTTCATAATGCAGGCAGGAGTCTGAACTCTATTTCTGACGGAAAGCACTGACACAAGGCTAATTCAAAGAAAACATAAAGGAGAAGACTCTGGTGGGGCCAAATCACTGTAAGTATTTTAAAGTGGAAACTTACATCAGCTGAAGACAAGGGCTGATATACTTTGAGAACCCGCAGCCTTAGTGAGACAGGGGCTTTTCTGTTTAAACATGTGTTATCTGTTACAGGTCAGATTCAATGACACTTCAAAATGCAATTGAGGCACAAAGGTTGCAAAAGTACTTTGAGCTTTCTCCAAATATTCATCTTAGTAGGACTGTGTTTGAGGTACAGAACTTCCAGAGCGATCTTTGCACAGAGGATTTTAATTCTTCCCATAGAAAGATGGTGAAAGGAAAGTAAGAGAGTGAAGGAGGGGTCTTATGCAAGGAAATTGTCAAATCAGGAAAAAAATGTCAAAAAGGGCTTTCACAGTAGCTTTCTTTGAGAGAACTGTTCTTCAAGTAAGGTCTCTTGGGGCTGTATCACACAATTCATTAGAGAGAACTGGTGGGTAAAGTAGTGGCAATGATCTTTCAAAAACAGTCAGATTTCCACTTTCCATTTTGTCATGAGCCATCAGGAAGTGTTACACAGTGCTATTAAACAGCTGTTGCCTTTCTCCTTAAAGACAGATGAAGTAACGCTGGTAGAGAGTCTTGCTCTCAGTAGATCTGTGAAGTGTGATAGAAATCCCCCTATACCCTACCTCACAATACTTTGAAGTCTTAGTTGTCCTGGGTGGTTTTGTTTCCTGAATTCAAGAAATTTCCAATTTTGTTCCCTGGGATGTTCCTGGGCTGGATTTTAATTTATTTTTTTTCTTGCAGAGATGAATGCTGTCACCAACAACTGTCACTTTGGATGGTTCCAGGTCTGGGTGAGGAGGCAGTGGACAAACTGAGAGGAGGATAGTGGGAGAGGAGATAGCCCTTGGACTAATGGAAGTGGTTCTTTAATAGCTGGTCCTAACAACAACTTCTAGCACAGTTTTGTTTGTTTTTGTTTGGTTGCTGACAGGCAACTGTTCTGCAGTGGCATCTATGCTCTGTTAGAAGACTTGGAAAGCAATTAAGGCTGTACGTTAAACCAGACCTCACTGGATCTTGCTGACATCCTCCTGATTGACACCAGCATAGATAAGAAGAAGACTTGACCTTAGGGCTTATTAAAAACCCCCACATTTCTAAACAAATATTTTCGTGTAATTAAAGCTGGCAGAGCGCTGGTGCTACCTCATGGAGAACTGAATCATAAATGTAGTCACTTGGCTCTATATTCCTGCTTCTCCTGAGGCAGCCAAATGACAGTGAGAGGGGGAAGGAGGAGCTGTGATGAATGTGTTGCAAAAGCACCAGAGTGCAAGAAGATGGGGGATGAGAAAAGCAGTTCCCTACTTCAAAGCAATACCCAGGGAAGACTTCTAACTCACATAAAGTGGCACAGTTGAGGCTGTCAGTCCACATCTGAAGGAGATGGTTTGGATGGCTAAGCTGAGTTGCTCAGTACTCACACCACTACATGCGCCCAGTTAATGCCGTGAGGCTTGTATACCTGAGGCTGTCATCCCACTGACAAATGGTCACAGCCAGCAAAACAGTCCTCCCACTCAGGCTGTTCTCCCTGCTGTAGCTGAAGGACATCTTCTGTTGTAAGGCATCATGAAGTTCACGTGGGGTGAGTGTCTCTCACTGAATGTGGCTCTTGGGGTGGTAAACCGTGGTAGACAGATGCATTCTTGAACACTCAGCATCTCCCGGGTTTGTGCACTGTGAGGGTGTTTTAATGCCTGAATGTAAATATGATTATTATTATTATTATTATTATTATTATTATTATTATTATTATTATTATTATTATTATTATTATTATTATCATCATCATCATCATCATTAAGACTCAAAGTCATTAGTTTATATGGACTACCAATATCAGATGCTCCCTTCATCCCATGGCTGCATAGGAGCAGTTATTGGGACACCTCTACTGCTGATCCACAATGAAGATGGTCCAGGAGAGCAGCAAACCACGCAAGCTGAGACTCTTCAGAGGAGAGAGCCAGTCTCGCTCACGCTGCCATTGAAGACAACTTCTGTTTGCACAGAGTAAGGGACCAAATGCCAGTGGGAAGAATCAAGTATTTTCAAGCTTCTCAGAGGAATATTATAAACAACACACAGTAAAAGGAAAGGTGTATAAAATGTCTTGACAGTGCCTTTTAAGTGAGTCACCATGTGTTATTTTAGCCAAGTCTTTATTCATTTCTACTTAATGCTGTGTGCTAAAGGTCTCAAAGCTGCTGGCAATACTCGGTGGAATAATTTTAGAGCAACTTTAATAGAAGGAGCAGAATAAAGGGCTGTTCAAATACATTGTAGCAAGATAGCTTTTTAATAGAACAAGTTATCCAAAACACTAATGGCTGGGACTTGTGAATCGAAAAAATCTCCCCTGTGTTTAATTACCCCAGCCTGTCTTTATTTCCGTCTTATCATTCTAAACCCTACTCACTTGTGCTGGACATCATCGAGTTGGAAAGTTGGGGTTTGATCAACAACATGTCCTGTTCACAGGCTGGAGATCCAAACAGGAGGACTACAGGCAACCACCCTGTCTGATCTCCTGCATAATGTAGCTTATGGCACTCCAGCCTGCAAGGCCCACAGTGGAAGGAATTACCCTTTACTGCTATTCTGGAGTCAGGAAAGCATTTCTATTTAGAGCAGTACTTAAGCAACTTCAATAAAATGCTTAATTCCCATTTAAACATGTGGTTAAGTGTGACTGAGTTTGAACCTTTGTGAGCAAACACTATGGGTTCCAGTAACTTGGTCATACTGAAAAGCACACTTTATGACTCCCAGTACAAAGTGAAATCTTCAGAGTTTATTTTAAAAAGTCAGATGGCTTGTGAATGTGTCTCCAGTCAGCAGTGACCCCCAGAGAGGTCTGATTTTCTTGGGGATTTTCAGGCCTATGAGCGTTCAGTGTTGTCACCAGCTGCAGTGTGAAACTGCTGCAGGAAACACAAGTGATATCCCCTTCCATTTCATGTATTAGAAAGGATATATGAATCAATAGTATTTCATTAATTCAGTAACAACCTCTGCTAAACCTCTCAAAAGACAAGAAAGAAAAGAAGCTGATTTTGTCTTCATTTCCAACTTTTTTTTCACTTGCTTGGGGAATGGAGGAAATCTCTGCTGCACCATAATACTGTGCCTAATTGAGCTCTTAGATTAATGTTTAAACTTCATTTGCAAGTCCATTACCAAATCTAATCAGTTACAAAGGTACTATTAAGGAAGGGATTTTTTTTTTTTTCAAATCCACTTTTAATTCACATTTCCCCCCACAACTGTCCAAGGCCCTGGCAGTGGCTGCAAGTACTGCAATATAGATATTGTACTTATACCAGGAGGAATATAGATATTGTACTTATTATACCAGGAGGAAAAAGAAACCACAGAATATTTTTAGTGGAGTTAGCAATATTCAAAATTATATGGAATTCGCAAGTTGGTATGAGCCAAAAAGGGGTCAGTTAAATCTTGAATCTACTGAAACTTGCAGTTGTCAAAGGAAAACAATACAAAGGAAAACTATTCAGGTTCTTTTGAGGTGATGATACCACTTTTGAGAAGGTGCTGGATTGATTGTAATGAAGGCTTTTCCCTAGATCCATTACCTGCAAGAGACGTGCAGCATGGTCAGCATTATCCACAGTACCTTCCAGTGTACTGAAACCCTGATAGAGCCCAGAAGTTTCAGGTCTGCTTAATTTTTCATGCTCATGTACTCCTCAGCTTTGTTGCTGTTAAATCCTCTTCACGTTGCAGTTAAATGTTCCTTTTGAGCTACACATCAGAATAAGACCACCAACTTCTCAGTCCATGGGATAGCGGACAATATAAATGCTAACACACGGCTGACCTGACCACAGTTGAATGGGTGACTTCAAGCCAAAGACTCTCTCTCCCATTACCTAATCCCTGAGACATCCAGACTCCCATCCTCATCAGCACTTTAAAAAAAAATAATCTGGTTTTTATTTTCAGAACGGTTCTCAGAAGATAAACAAAGCTGAAATTGAGATATAAAAATCAGCAGTGTGATATTGTGCAGACACCACTACTTCCAGGGAAATCAAAATTTTGCTCCTCTGTGTGTGATCAGGGAAAGCTCTGCCTACCCAGGGTGGCTGGACCCTGGCTCTGGGAGGGAGGGGTGTTTAGAGGTAGTTGCTAATTATCAGGGGTTAAGTAATCTCTTCTAAATCTCCTGATGCAGATATTAATATCCTGATTCCTGCACACTCTTTGCAGCCTCCTCACCCAGCCAGCCTAGCAATCTCTATGGGAAACAGTGCTTGGGAAGGAGTTTTGCAGTGTCCCGAGATGAAAGGACCTCTATCACTACAGTACAGACAGTATTACACTGCACTGGCTTGTCCACTAAAACGTGTAGTGCTGCAGCTCTCAGAATTGCTGCTTAAAAAGGATGTCTTCTGCTGGACAAAATGTCTCTGATTAAGGGCAAGAGAGGCCTTTCCACCAGGCTACTTGGCTTAAGAAGCACATAGCACAAAACCTAACATGCTGTATGGAAGCTGTACGATCTCTTTCACCCTGTATCGCTGGCCTGCTGTGTGCCCTTGGGTTTCTCTCTTAGCCTCGCTTCTCTAGTTTGACAAACAGGGATGATAATTGCTATATTAGCACTTACCTTTGTAGAGCTCTTTGAGAGCTAGGGATAAAAAAAGTGCTGTGTAAGTACTTCTGCTCTGATACGCTGCTGTCTTTCTGTCTCCCTATACAGAAGAACGAGAGCAAAGAACAAAAAGAGAAGCAGGTAGGAATGATTAATAAATATGCAGCCTACGATGGCCTCTCTCCCAAGATAAATGTAACAGCAACAATGAATGCAGAGGAGGAGAGGGGCCGGCGTATGGCAGAAATGAAATTGTAGACAATGCCAGCATTATATCCACAGATCCTTGTCTCCACAGACTTCAGTCACCACTGTGTGCTCCAAGCCAGTCAGAAGAATCCCCAGCAGAGGTATCTGACTACGCGCCCTTAACATAGGATCACTCTGCCTGCTTTAAACATGAAGAAAAAGAAGGAGGGAGGGAGGGAGAGCCCCAGGGTTCAACGTCAACAAGATCTAAACTGCTTGACATTCTCATTCTGAAATGCCAGCTCTTAAATTATCAAGGCATCTCTTTTTGTCTTTTTTTTTTTTTTCTCCTGAGTGCTCTGTATTTTCCCACATAACAGTATGCAAACATTTTATCAGCAAATACTGGGGTGGGAGTGGGGAGGGAAGGGGGGGAAGGAAGGGGGAAGGGTGGAAATTAGCTATCTAAACCTGATAAAGCAATGTGGCACAGAGGCAGCAGCTACCACTTCTAAATGGGTATGAGCTTTCTGAGGTTTAACAAGTGGCAGGGATAAAATTCTAGGGATTGACTGTTCTGAGGGTGAATGGGAAGCTGTGCTGGCTTGCCCCGTGACATTTCTACCTGCTCCAGTGCCTGTGCTGCTGGGACTGTGCCCTAATGAAGGAGTTATACTGCTCTGCTGTATAGCAACAGTCCGTGACGCTGTGCTAACAGTATGTTTGGGGCCATTACTTAAGTGATAATCTCACTGCTCCTTTGTTTTATGAGGCAATAATCTGATTCCCATGTGCATAAAATGAGGCCAAAGGGTAAATAGTTTGTAATAATGAGGGAACAACATTAAGACTGATGAAAACTAGAGGTCAGTGTTATTATTTCTGTTATGACACCCATTCATTTAATAATCCTTGTGTTCATATTCTAACGGCAGGGATCCATGTCCTGGCTTTTCAAGGCAGTATCTGTCCCCTAATAAAGGCAGATATTATCCTGCTGCCTCTCATATCTAACTCAGCTCACTCTCGATGTGGTTCCTCATTACAATCAGATCTGAGAGACTCACAACATGGCTGTGTGGTGAAGAACTGCTGGAGGGGGACCAGAAACACTAGAGAGACATTGTGCGGCCTCAAGGCACAGAGGTTATCAGTGGCAGGACAGAGAACTCCTCTCAGGTTTTCTAATTCATGATGAGCTTCCCAGTTTGTGGACTTTCCTTCCTGTCCGCTGCATTTTTTTGTTGTTATTTTTTTCCTCCAGAGTATCTACTGTCTGCTGATGGTTTGTCATTCCCAGCTGACAAAATATCCCCAGTAGGAGTTAGTGCATCAGTGATGCACTTCTTCAGGTCTCTCTTTTTTTAAGATAAAACAAAAGAATGGATCTGAACATGGCATTATGAGATTGCCTTAGTTGCAAAATAAAATGTCATGCATTCTGTATGGGCAAAGTTTCCATGTGTTTTAAATGCATATAGGTATGTATAATTTCATAAAAACAGTTAAAGAAATAAAACATTTTTATCTGGAGACCTTATTATAAGATACAGTCTCCAAGTGCCTTGTATCCATGTGTTCCCATCCTATTCTGTTGTCTTTTCACCCAGTTACCCTCCTGTTAGATAAATCCCTTCTTCATCTTAATACACGTATCAAGGGTATGTGTTCTTCTGCCTGGTATATCAAGTGTTAATAGTAATGTGGTCTTCTTTTAAAAATTATTTTAATGTTTAATATTAATATTATTTATTACTATTTATATTGTTACAATTAACATTATTAATAACAGTAATTATTAGTATTAATTGTGATGCTGTGCTGGCTGGAGAGATAAGTATGGACCATCACTATGCTGGAGTAATATATGTAGAACGGTAGTTATATCTTTTTACATATGAGCTATAGGCAAGAACTTTATAATAAAAACAGTCAGGAAATAGAAAACTACTGCTGAAGAATAGGGCCTTATTACACATTTTCTAACTCGTTTAATCTGCAGTATTTGGTATTGCTGCAACTGAGTTAAAAAAAATATAAACTACTTTTATTAACAGTGAGAAAATTTGACTTAGAGTTCCCAGTGAAATCAGCAGAAGTAGAGCTGGCTCTAACATTCCACATACAAGACCTTTACTTTCCTTAAACACATTGTTCCCAAGTACACCTAAAGGCCAAGTTTTCAAGGAGGTTTGATGAAGCAGGGAGGCAGGTATGACAGACAAAAATGAACATTTAAGAAAAGAGTGTTTTTATTGCAGGAGCTAAAACAAAGCTATTGGGATTAATTCCTTTCAGATCTTCTAGAATATTATCCCTTGCTTTTGGGAAAACAGGGAAGTTCAAAAACCAAATTATTCGGTACTGATATTGTGAAAATGAACCTTATGATGGAAATAAATACTCCCTGCATTGTGGAAAAGATAGTACATCTACACAATTACCTGAATCTTGGCAAAGTATAATTTGCTTTAGAAATGGGTAACAGAATCATATATGTAATTTTAAGGAGCTTCTGGATGGTTTATTTAAAAAAAAGCTCACAATGTGTGAAGTTTGAACCAATGCAGATGGACTCCCCAGGTATTCATCCAGATCTATGCCACTGTAGCTGATGTCTATCCTACTGACCGGATGTGGATACCAGAAAACTACATAATGACTGTCTGAATGTCAGTGAATTTTATAAAAATTCCTCTGGAAAACCTCTGTGGAGAGTCCCTTCAATTTCAATGCTCTTTGGACTGGGCTAAATATTAAGTATTTATCACAGACAATAATAGGAACCTCCAGATGATTTGCTTCATTTGCTTAGCAAATGAAGACATTGAAAGCATAAATTTAGAGGGAAAGAAATAAGTAAATTCTGTTTTCCAAGCCTGCTGATAGAAAAGAATTTAGCAGTGGGAACCCCTGCAAAAATAAATTAATTACTTGCCCTCTAAAGTTCTAACTGAAGTAAAAAGCTTCCGGTTGTTAGAAGTACCGTCTACCCATCTTTGGACACTGAAAACACCAGTTCATCATTTCCCAGTTGGCAATATCTCTCTGTAGTGCCAGAATTCATTCCTATTATTCATTGATGCACAGAGATTAAGGTGAAAAGGGATCGTTAGCTCATCTGGTATAGCCTCCAGTGCATCACAGGCCATTGAATTCCTTGCAGTTATGTCTGTAATGAAGCCAATAATTTGCATTTGGCTAAGGCACAGGCTGATTTGAAGATGCCGTGAGACAGAGAATGACTTGTTCCTTTGGTTAAGCGTTCCAGTGGGTGAGCACCTTCAATAATAATAAAAAAAAATATTCAGTTTTCTAATTTGAATTTGCCAGGCTTTAGTTTCCAGCCATTACTCCTTACTACAGTTTGGTACTTCTGTGCTATAATTCAGCCCCTTCAATATGCTTTTCAATAAACTAAAGCACTAAGCTCTTGCATCTCTTACTTTCTCTCATTTCGGAAGTTCTTTCCTGTTTCAGATATCCTTTAAACATGTGGACACCAAAACCAGATGTTGTATTCCAATATAACTTGCCTCAGTGTTCTACCCAGTAAAATCACTTCTTTAGTCCTACTCACTAATCATCAGTTTAGAAGTCCCAGGGTAAGACTGCTCATGTTTTATCACAGAATCGCCTTTGGAGTCCATGCTGAACTGCTTTTATGCTATAATCTTTTTCATATATGTTCTTCAACAGGATGAAGTCCATAACTTTGGCTTGATTCCATGCTGCCAAATGAATTACTTCACATTTCACTGCATAAAACCACATTTTGTTAGAATGATCCAGGATTGCTAAGCTCCTGGTCAGTTTGTACCACTGCTCTGTCCTCATCATTGTCTTTATGTCATCTGCAAATTTTATTAGCAGTGATCTTATATTCATTTCCAGGGCATTCATTTGAGATGCTGAACATCCTCGATCCTACTGTTGATACGTACAGAAACCTGACAGAAGCCCCCCATTTCCATGTCACACAGTTATTGCTACTTTTTGAAAGCTTAATAGTGTGTTTCCCAGGCCACTGTAAGCATACTCTGTGGAAATTGTATAGTGCTAGATATAAACAAAATGGCATGAAGTATTATGTCAAACATATCAACTGCTAAAAGTAACTATATAGATGTAATACACTGAGTTTGTTTGACCTGTTTTTTGCAACATTTATTGACTGGCAGCAATTGTATTTTGGTCCCCCAATTCATTATTAATTGAGTCTTTTGTCATAATTTTCTTTTTCTCTTTTCTCTTTTCCCCATGGGAATGAAATCAGCCCAACCAACCTGTACATCATACAGAACCCTGGAACCTCAGGGAGACATCTACTAATGACCAGCATAGCAACTATGCCATTTATTGTCTGATAGATGTGCAAACATAATACAGGGCAAACCTCATTTTTAAAATGTATTCAGAAAACTTCTGTAAAATTAATCTGTGCAGCAATTGAACTTAGACATGCTCCTGAAGATCAGGCGTAGCTTACCATAAAATACCTGAGGACACAAGGTATTGGTACAAACATTTGGGGAGTCAGCCAGGACTGTGGCTTTTATGGTTTTGGGAAGTGTGCAGGAGCTAGCACAGGTCCGTGCTGCAGCTGTGACAGACTCTCCTGTGTTACACTAGGACAGGACCCTCTCCAGCATCTGAAGCAGGGAAGGGCAGGGCAGCATTCAGGCAGCTCTCTCCTCCCACAGGCAAGAAGCCTTGTGCCGCTCCTCTCAGTACACCTTAGGTGGGTTTTTCTGCCCCTGTACTGCTTGACACAGAGCTGTATTCAGTATTCATTTTCAAGGCTGTCAGCCTGGCACTTTTCACAAGGACTAATATGATGTTTGCTCTCTCTCATTCATCCCAAAAACAAGTGACGCAAAAAGTTAGCTTTGAAAATTACAAGGTGCCCAAAGACATTAATTCCTTTATATAACTTTATACGCATCATAAGGCATACGAGCAGTACTCAGAGGCAACTGACACTATCTTTTACCCTGTCCTGTCTATAAGTGATTGCAATTTTATTTCTGAGTGTCAATTTCCTCACTTTTGGCATTCATGATAAACATCTGTTAACATCTGAGGCATTTTTATTCTGCTCTTGATAACAAAAAGGTAGTAATAAAAATAGAAAATCCACACTAAAAAACAAATACTGATGTTATTTAGTATATTGAATAAAACCAGAACTCTTGGAGACCTATAAAATATGGATACCTGAGGCACTTGTGAGCTGAGGCTGAGGGTTAAGTTCACTGTGAGCCTTCCTGAGTTCAGAGTTTTCCTGATCTACTTGGAAACAGCAAAGATTTCTTTCTTCTTATTACTTACCGTTATTCCCATGAGTATCCAATTAAAATTGCTTGGATCAGGACTCTGGTTCGTTTGTTGTGCCACTGATGGAGAAGCTCTAACTTGCAATTAGGCCAGAAGCATGGAGGTATGGAACCATTAAAGTGCTGTATGTAGCTCCACAGATGAAGTAAAAGAAAACATAGGGATTCAGGCTAGGGGATAGAAAACTGTGTGGTTAATGATAAAGGGCCATTTTTTTACAGTCAAATGCCATAAACAGTATGTGCCCCAGATGGTGATGGACACAACAGGAAGACAAGAGGAGATCTGTGGCTGAAAGCTGTGGCTCTAGTCATCAGCCTTGCTACCCTGAGGTGCAATGAGCTTGTTTCTTTACCACCAGTCTCATTTGCATTAGTCAACACAGCTTCTTTGTACTTTTAAAGAAAATACAAGTAGCAATAAGGTATCACAAGGTCAGCGGCAATCATATATGTTATCAGTGGTTATCTGAAAACCACATGAAACAATCTCTTTCCTCCACCAGCTCTGCACTGCCTTCTTGTGTAGAAACAGCTTGCAGATGAGGAGCTGAGAGTGGTTTTGTTTTTCTTCCTCTCTGTGCAACTCTTTCATGACTTGCACAGCCTTGTGTTTTGAAAAGTAGCTGGGAAGTGGGTCCATCCTTGTGAATATTTCTGAAGGCAAAGGGAGTGGACATGATGCTGCAGGAAGTCCAGATGTCCCTGCACCTTCTGCAGGTTTTAAAGGAGATGTTGGACCAGCAGTTATGTAGTGGGCACAGAAAGGAGTGGTGGTGGCCTTCCCCAGCAATTTGTTGACTACTCCAAGACCTGCAGCAAGGATGACAGCAGGAGCACCTACCAGGTAAGATGCGGGCCACATCTACCTAAGTGTTGATCCAAGGTTGTCTCCAAACTGCAGAAATACCCTCCTGGTGGGCAACTGGCCTGAGTTA
>VZTM01009971.1:59116-131643 GCA_013400555.1 Jacana jacana | reverse complement strand
TTTTCTTAAATCTGTAGCAAGGAATTGATTTGCCTCCACACTGAAGCAGGGAAGCTGAGGCAGATGATGGGTGCCGGTGTTGCTGGCTTGGGCAGCCCACAGTTTCTGTAGATGTGCAGTCTGCACCAGGACTGCAAATTCTTTGAATGGGAGGGGCAGGAAATGGTGTTTCGGTAGTGCAGTGGAAAGCAAACCATTCACAGCCATCAGGGTTTCATCTCCTCACAAGTAAAATCTTTGTTTAGAAATGTGGCTTTGTAGTTCTGTGAGAACCAGTAGAGTTCCACTTGCAGGAAAACATTAATGATAAACCACGAATAAGAAAGGAGGATGAGACCTTTGTGGTGTCTGCTGAGAGATAACAGTATTTTGCCATAGCCCACAAAAACCCAAGCCCACCACCCCTGGATGCTTACTCCAAACTCCATTTTCCCACAAAAAAGGCACACACCGCATAGTTCCTCTCCAAACCTAGCCAGAAAATTGCCTTCCTCCCCCAGTACATAACTCTGAGGACTCCCCTGTCCCCTGGACAGACCCACAGGCAAGGACTCAGAGGTTTGCCAGTAGCAGTGAAACTGCACAGTAAACTTTAGTAATCTTTCTAAGGTAGGAATTAGTATCTGTTCTTCCTCCTTCTTCCTCTTCTGTCAGCACCAGCTGCTGCAAGGCGTATTGCCCTATAAAACACTTTCCATTTGATTCTGGTGCCCTCAGGTGCCCTTCCCTTTTCCCCTCCTCCCAGATGAACACCTGTGAGAGGCAGATGGCACAGATAATCCAGAATATATTTCTTGAGTCCATGTATAGAAGCTGCCAAGCTGCTGATTTTTTTGGCACCCTGCCTTGTGGCATCCATGGCCGGTGAGAGACGCAGATGCTGCCTGAAAATAGCTGAAGAGGAAATTCTCCCAGTGTCTCTGGAGGTCCGGGAAAGGCGGCTGCTGCTGCTGGGTTTGTGGGCAGGTGTCCAGCCAGCACCTTTGTCGGGAATGCCTCAGCAGCAGAGCTTCCTCACTCATGTCTTAATCAGTCCTTCCTCCAGCTTCTCTTCAGTGGGCTCCCTGGTCACTTCCTTGCCCTCTCGTAGTGGAGGGGGAGAGGGTGTTTTCAGTCGGACATGGCCTGGCAAAGGGAGGAAACACGTCTGCTGGGAGCTGTTGTTCCTGCCCATAGACTTCACCTCCATCAGACTCAGAGGCTGCACCAACAGATATTTCTGTGCATTTGTTTTCATAAAAGATAGGCACCAGCCCATGTTTATGCCTGCCAGAAGTATCATATGCACCCTCTTAACTTCTGGGCTTTGTCAGAGTGGTTGCACAGGGAGTCTATGCAGGTGCCCAGCCACACAGGTGAGAGAGGGTTCCCAGCACAATCCCACACCGTGATGCATCCTCCAGCTGCAGCGAAGGGGTCCCTGGGACAAACCGCCACCATTGGTGGTTCAGCTCCTTCCTGACAAGAGAAGTGGTTCTCTAACATGGGATCGTGCCTGGGAAATAGCTGATTCACACATGAAGAAATTAAATCCAGGCCAGGCACAGCCACAGCTGACCCCCTGAAATTCAGATATTCGTCAGGGCCTATCAGAACTGAAGCCGGATTGTTCCCCAGCAGTCACAAGGAAAAGTGGCTGAGACCAGTTTACCAGCACATAAGACCAACAATAACAAATACCAAAGAGTCAACACAGTGTGCTTTTCCTATTGTGTGCAGCTTCAGGGCAGTGTAAATTCTTCCACTGCCTGGCCCTTTTTGAAAGGCACATTCTTATTGCCCAGAGTCTGCCAAACTCTTTCTGGACATGGAGGAGAGCAGCCTGAAGGGGCTGATGGTCAGTGGCAGACTGGTAGTGAGGAGAAGAACAAATAAGACAGAAGAAAAAGGCATATGAGTGTTGGAAAGTGTGTGGTTTGCCCCAGTATATTTTGAGAAGCTGGTAGAAATGTGGAAAACATTTTTCTCTCCACTATTTGTTCTTTATTAGTACTATAACCTTCAGAACTGTAATTCAGAGTCTAACATCCTTCATTTCCAGTATTCAGTCCTTTTATGCACATTTTGCAGACAAATACCTCTTGTTTCTTGCACTTTTCTTCTTCCCCCCAAACCAGGGCACTACACCCAGCTCCTTAAAAACACAGTGGTACCTAACCCCACTGGGATCAAACAGGCTTAACCAGATTTAGGTGCCTAAATACCTTTGAGGATCTAGGCTATAATCAGCTAATTTAATGAGCTCCTATAGTCAAAATGCACAAACAAGGTCTTAAAGCCAGTGGCACCAGGGCAGAACAGGCCCTTAAAATGCAGACACCAAGGCAAAAGGTCAGGGGAAGTCCCAGAAAGCCACGCTGAGATGGATAGAGGTATCACACTCCCCAGGCACATCTGCATCAGGCAGTAGCAATCAAAAGAGAGCCATGCAGAATTTGAAGCAGACCTGCTTTCTGAATTCCCTGTAACACAGTCCCTCCTGCTCTTGTTTTCTGAAGGAACCTGATTTTTTGCTGAAGGCCAGGTGATCCAGAAGCAAGAAGGCACCATGGAAAATTTCCGCTGTGCCCAACACAGTTTTGGTGAAAATACTCCTTCCCATTAAAGGGCACAAGTAACAAAATGAACTAACTTCACTCACACGCAACTTAGCATAGAGACATGAAGGAGCTCTTAGCTGTGGCTGTTCTTGCTGCCTTACCACAGAATGAAGCAGCAGCTTCCTCTAAAAAATAATGATTTGTGCTTGGGTTGCTGTGTTGAAATGCAACAGGTGTTAAAAAAGTATGAGATAGTCCTCCATGCATCTCACAGAGGATTTGGGCTTTAGTCATATAAGAAACAGAAAATTTATATTACTCAGAACCTTTCACCACCTCTGGACTGGCTGATGGAATCTTTTTTAATGGTGGTGTAGGTTTGGGAAATGGTAGAGCCATCCCTTAAAATAGTCCTGGACTGTGATGACAATTTTTGCTGTTAAGTACTTAGGAAAAAACATTTCTTGGTATTATTACATAGAAGGGATGACTGATATTAAGTTATGTGTGTGAGCTTCAAAAATGAAGAGATGAATTAACAACGTCTAATGCAGGAGCTGATTTCCACAATAATCAAGAAAGTCAATAGACATAGATGACCTACAGGATCATAATAGTTAGCCATGTAGAGTCAAACTCATGTATTAACTTTCCCAAAGCAGTGTCCAACAAGCTGTGTATGAATGGAGGCAGAGTCAGGTCCACAGCTGGCAGAGGGGTCTGGTGCTTCTCCATGCTCCTCAAACAAGTCTGGAGTGTAGAAACTGTTAGGTAAGTGCTGCAGCATCACATGATGCAAGAAAGACACTTCCTTCTGACTACAATGTGGCCCTTTATCATTGCCTGCTACACCTTAATGTGCTTCACTTTAACTCACTACAGGGCACAGTTCTGTTTTGATGTTTATCCCATAACAATGGGCCTTGATATTACAGCAGTGTCTGCAGCATAGATTAGAAAGGGGCAGTGGAGTTGAGGTAGTGATTGTTCTACTAATGGTAGTTCTTGGAGGAGCTGCCATTTCTGTTTTATTCAAGTATCAGTCCCAAGGCTGTACTGGGTTTTAGCAGCAGGCCTCCATCAATGCAGCTGTTTCAGAAACCCTTGCAGATTTCTTAAACTGCTCTCCATTCAGGTCAGCTCATCAGAAACCACTCCAGCTCTTCTCTTGCTCTAAATGGTGCAGAGGTGATCAGACCAACAGAAATGGAAAAGAGCAAATGGCAGTGAGCACCTGTTCCTGTGCGCTTGTGGAAGTATCACTACACCTGATGGTACTCTTGTCTACCACTCTCTGTCAAGGACCTGCACATTTCCATCCTTCTAGCTCAATCCTCCTGATAGAGCAGCCTTTGACAAGAACCACCTACCTATTTCTTAGTATGCAGCCAAATCCTGCAGGACAGCCCAATTCCCTGCTTGCCAGGGAGGCAGGATTTTTCAAGTTACCTGAAGACCAGTTAGGCACTTCTACAAATTCTGCAAAGTATCAGTGCAGAAGCAACACTGAACTCTTGATGAAATCAAGGAGACCTGAGGATTTAGCCCGAAGAGATATCTTTTAGAGTGGAGATATCTTAAAAATATGTCCTGTTTACTTTTTCAGGAAACTAATCACCTTTCACAATTTGCCTCGGTGGTTTCTTTATCGTTCAAGCAGTGCTCAGAGTGTTGGGTAAATGTCACTGCATTTCCAGTGAAAAAGGCATAAGTGCAAATCATAATCAGGCCTGAGGAATCAAATCCTCCCACCAGGTACGTCACTGTGACCCTGGCTCCAAGGGTGCACCACTCAAGCATAAAATGGGGAGTTCTCTGACCTGTCAGGGTCAAGATGGATTAGAAATTCAACTCAAGCCCCGCACAGTTCACTGTAACCAACAGAGGAATCCCTGCATATACGTTCAGCTTTTGGGTTAGCTTTCAGTGCTATTAATTTCTTTTTATAATCTCCATTTCATGTTTACCAACCCAGCACCAGATTCTCAGCTGATGTACAGCAGCAGTGATCCATTGCTGTTAAGTGAGCAGCATTATTTTGCAGCAGTTGAGGGGATGGCCCCTAGCTATTAATTTTTCTTGCTCCTCTCTCTTGACAGGAATAATCTCTTTTAGAATTCAAGACCAAATAAAAAATCACTCCTTGGATAGCTGAATCCCATAATTCCCTCCTGCCTACCACTATCCTTCCTGCCAATGGAAATGAAGAGCACTGAGCACCTGGCAGGATCAGGCCCTCAGGCGGCTCAATGGCTGTGCCAGCCCTCTAATTCTGGGCTAATGATAATAATCAGGCTTGCACCGAGTGTTGACACATATTTATTAATTGCAAGGTGCGGCTGGCCCTGCACTTTGCTAAGACAAACACTTGCAGAACAATGTGCGCAGAGGAGGCTGGAAACCACCCAGCCATGTGTCAGCAGCAGCTGAAAGGGGAGGAAATTGCTAACTGTCCTGCGCAAGGAGGCAGAGCACTGAAAATATGGCCGGAGAAGGAAGCATCTCCTTTCCTTGGATTCGGTTTTCTTTTTGGGAAAACCTTTCCTGTTTCATCAGAAAGTCCCTGACCTTGCCACAGCCCCGGCAGCTTGTGACACAAGACCAAGATGACACAATCAGAGCCAGGCTTTGCGCCAGGGCTGGCAGTGATTTAGGGATGTTCCTAGAGAGCAGGGGGAGGCAGGCCCTGGCCCACAAGCTGAAGGTTATTTGTACAGTCATATATTTAAGGCAGCAATCATGCAAGTCCCAGAGTGGTAGGAAGGGAAGGGGAGCCTGCCTGTCTGCCTGCTTGCCTGGAAGGTAGCTGGTCCTGCAGAGGTGAACTACTGGATCCTCAAGGGACGAACCAGCAATGAGACTGGGACAGAGAAGAGCTTTCATTCTTACTTTTGATACTAAAGAAATGAGTAACAAGTGCCTAGACTGTATTTATTTATTGCTCTGTAAGCAGTGCCTAGTGACTCACTTCTTTTAGTGCTTTCCTTTATCGGTGATGAAATTACTTTCTCTTGTGAGCAGCTTCTTTCTTCCCTTTTCCTTCAGCCTGGGGATTTACATATGGTGATACCAGATAAGCAAAGACAGTGCAGGACAGCTCACAGAGTCCATACCTCAGCTTCAGCTGAGTTACACCTGGCAAAACTGCAGCTACCTTGAACGTGTCTGTGGGCTCTTCTTCACTGTGCCTCTGCTCGCTTTCCTGCACAGATGAGAGCACTTCAGAGCTGTGCTAAGTCATGTCACTTAGAGCGATTTTCAAAGCCCACTTAACTTATCTGCCCTGTCATAGCTGTGACCAACCTGGCACTAATCAGGATGTTCAAGAAATATCAGCCAGTTACACACAGTCCTCTGAATCAGTGAAGAGAAGAAACTTCCTTTCTCATTTTAAGTAGTTTCTATATGTCTAGAGATGTCTTACAGAAACAGAAACTATACCTGATAAAGTGCCAGCATTAATCCATTTGATGTATTTAAGTGTGGCTGTTTAACAGCAACATATCAAGTTAATGCGATACTGATGGAATAAGAAATGGCATGAGAGGGTTTCAAAAGATTTCTTATCAAGGAGGAAAAAAAAAGGATTTTGACTTCCCATTTCATTTCTCTGGGAATGAGAACACCTTTGCTATTTACATTATTTACTGTTTACTCTAGTAGAGTCACTACTGAAAATCAAAGTGATTTGCAGAGCCCTGCCATTTCTTTTTATATCTCCTTTGCTGACTTAATAAACATCTGACACTCCAGTATTGTAACTAAATACTGTACTGATTCTGCCCTCATTGAAAACATCCTTCTAAGAGAAAGGAATTGTTCTGCTTCTGCTAAAAATGTGATTTGTCTGGTGAAGCATTTGTAAAATCTTTTTTTCCCCAATGTTACTGTGGCAATTGGAAGCAGTTAGGCATGTACTTGAGAAGCTATGTGAAATCTTCTGATATGCAAATATACTGCTGTGTACGTGGCAAAGAGGATCTTTGGGCATGCTTACATGAAACAGAGTTGCCTTAACAAACAATTCCCTTATATGCTATTTTGAAATGAAAATTTGTCCTGAAAAATGATGTGAAGCAAATATTCTAAAAAGCCTGTGGCGGTAGAGGATTGTTCCTGAATTCAGACCAGTTCTGCCCCAGGCTAGTTCTGTTTCTCCCAGTACAGTCACCTTTAAATAAAACAGAGGCCAAGGAGCCTGGGCAAGGTACAGCGAGGGAAGACTCTCTTGTAGCAGCTGACAATGACAGGACATTTCACTTCTTGACCATCACCTGGAAGAATCGAACTGGAGGAATGTTCCTATGGAAAAAGGTGGCCTTCCAGTCTGAAGAAGACATGTTGTATCTGGTCTGCATCTGCTCTTGGATCAAAATTCGGGCAGGGAAGAGACAACGGGAAACTAGAAAGAACAGCCTAATGCAACTCTGCTATGGTGTTCTTGGATGCCAGTCTTCCAGGTAAGCACAGAACACAGAGGGATTTATGAGCACATGAATCACAGGAGCTGAAGATGGGAAAGGCCACTGAAGGACTAGTCAGTGCAGGCTGGTTTTCTAGAGGGAATTTCCCAGTTGACAGCTTTAACAATTTCAAACAATAGGGCTTTAACTTTCCTCTGGAAGCAGTTCAAGGTGGTTAGGCACCTATCTGAATCTTTCAGCATTTCAGTGCATTTCATGGGGCTGGCCCTATGCAGATTCCTACCAGCTCTTGCTGCAGGTCATTACATTCTGATTTCTTTTCACTGTTTATTCCAAGCTTATTCTATAATTAAGCAAATATAGAAGTGGAGGTAGTCACTTCAGGCTTGCCTACACTGCGGGTTTCCCCAGACTTCCTCCCAGGGAAACCGAGTCAACAGGAAGAGTAGTTGTGAAAAGCTCCCTGGGTGGTCAATCTGGGTTTGGGTTACAGTGAACTAGGAAAATGCATTAAAATCATGGAACAGGAAAGCCTGCATGCATCGTTGTTGTGTGACAGCTGCAGAGCATTGCAGTTATACTCCACCATACAGCTGGGTGTCCTCTGCGCAGTCCGATCCCTAAGATATGAGACACCTGCAAAAATCACTCCCAGAAACTAGGCTGAGTTTCAACAATGCAGAGGACATCTTCCAATGGCTTTGCTGGTTTGCACAGGAGCAGGCTGTGCATCAGCAGCTACTCCACAACAGATTCCCAAAGACGTAAGAAAGAAAGAGCACACAGAAAGACCAAGGAAACCACTTCTGCTTCTAACATTTAAGAGTAAGGCTGCTAGAGCAAGAACAGAGACCTACTTGTGCTTAAATTCCACTTTATATTCTCTGTAGAGATGAACAGAGTCTGTTGCCATTTTGCAACAATTGCAAGGAACTTTAGTGGTTAATCATATCCTCTGTTTCTTGCCTCGCTTATCTCTGTGCACATTCACATGAGTCCTAAAAGGAGTTTACTGTTCAAATGCCTAGGGTCCGGGCCAGGAGCAGTGCCTCGATAAAATACTGTGAAACATCTCCTCATGTGCTGTGATAACATGCTCGGGGACATACTATATAGAGTTATGAGTACGTCTGCAAAGTCATGAAACGTTATGTCATCAGTACTACAAGCTCTGCAAGGTTGTAATCTCAGAGCAGTCTATCAGCCAAAGTAGCACAGTAACAAATCTAGAGTCACCCAGCATTCAAGGGCAGTGTCACCATCTGATGGTGGGACTTTTCGACCCTGTGTGCTAAGGGAGGTAAGGAAGTGGTTGGCCAAAATATGCAGGTCACTGGAGACAGGAGATGTGGGAGAGTAACATAAAGGGCACAAAGGAAGGAAAGGGTGAAAAGCGGGTGAATGAAGTGGTACCAGGCATTTGGAGGCCAACAGAAGGCTCTCAAGGCACGGATGTGCTTAACTATTTCCTCTTGCCCTGGGTTGGTTGGTTGCTTTCAGTGTGTGTGAAAGGGGGAGACAGTGGTGTGCCACTGTGGTGTGCCAGGTGAGAGCCAGGAAGGGGAGAGGACAGGGGAGCTGGTGATGGAGCCACAGCTAGAGGAAGATGGTTTGCATTAGCCTATGGCTTGTTTGAGTTGATCACCACTTTTCACCGTCCTTTTCACATCAGTCTCATCACCATTTAAATTATAATGCTAATAAAATGTAAAGAAGGGGAGATACCTTTTACTGAGGTCCCTCTCTCTGGAGTGTCAGTCGATGCATCCGTGCTTATGCACCGCCATGTGTCTTTCACTCCTGTGTCACAGAGGGATCCTTGCTAATAAGCAGAGATGCTCCTGGGACTCAACCACTGTGTCAGCTCCTTGGGACCCTGCCCAGGTGAGGGAAGAAGGGCAGTATACTTAGCTAATATAGAAAGCAGTACACACATCCACTGCTGAAATGGAAGAAGAAAGGTGCTTACCTCCCAGCTTCCCCCGGCATACCAGAATTCTATGGTTAGGTCTTCCTTACCAGACACCCTACCTGTCCCAAAATATTCAGCAGTCTTCACTAACCTGAGGCAATCATAATAAAACATAGTTTAGTAGGAATGACCCATGACAAAACCCGCTCTCACTCATCAGAATTTGGCAGGTAGCACAAACCATGCCAGAGTCTGACTTCTTTCCTTACAAAGCTCTTCAGCTCCAAGCTCTCGATTGAGAGCTACAAGGTGCCCTGACATGTTCCTACTCCAACAATTTGTTAGCTGTGGCTTTTTGCAATGATTGCCATATTGTGGTATTTCTTCAGGGCCTCCTGGCTCTCTGCAGGGGACAAGGAGATGCAGGATCAGTGGTGGGGTGGTGCCTCAGGCAGTGCAGTCATGTCCACAGCGGAGCTTTGCTACTGATTCCAGCAGTTTGCAGTTGTGAGTGAGCTACAATGGGGTGCAAGCCTGCACTGAAAACACAGCCTTGGCCATCTGGCCAACATGATTGCAAATGGATGGAGGATGTGCAGGTACTGATCAATTTTGGCATGACACAAAGAATGTGGGCGGGTGACTGGAGGCCAGTCAGACTCTGCCAGTCAGCAGAGAAGCATTAACTCTCCCTCACCGTGCACTATTAGTGAGCAGAACACAGATTGTCTCCAGCATTAATGCCCACTGGAAATTGCGCTGTGTGGGTGCAGGCAGTTCAGTGAGAATATAGCTGGGCTTGCTGGGGGTCTTGTGCCAACAGGCTCTGAGAGTAATAGTAGGTATGGGAGCTTGGAGTCACGGGTTTTGTTTCTGTGGGATTCCTGGGACAAGGTCCTTCTTCTTGGCCTTTCTCCCTCTTCTCCAGAACTGGGAAATGGTAGGGCCTTTGGAGCACAGGCAGTTCCTTCAAATGGATGTGGACACAATAGGTCAAGGATCTGGTTTGGGTACCTGTATCTGCACACAAGTTCAAATAATCAAAGTGAGGTTCTCCCTTGCTTTGATGTCAACCTTTAGTAAACTCTTTGCCTGTGTACCTGTGTCACAGTGGCAGGGAAAAGCGTGGCAGGAAAGGGTTAGTTTGCTGGGGAGGTGGGGGAGGTTTGCAGGCAAAAGGGAGGAGCAGAAGAGCATTTCTGTATTAACATGCAGCTGGTTAATGCAGCTGAATAGCCCTGGCTCAGCTGTTACCTTTCTCAAAGCCAATGGCAAATGATGAAAAACCGTGGTAATATCTATTAAAAGTTTGTGGAAGGGGCCTGCTCAGTGGGAGCTTTTCCATCTCACATACAAGTGATGATTTAGAACAGAGAAAGATCCCCTCGAGGGGATTTTGTGAACCATGCAATGCTAATTAACTCCATTGTTGTATTTTGTTTTGAACATAAGAGTCCCTCTGGGATTGCAGCACTCTTTCCTCCTGCAATAGATTTCCATTTTGCACCACTGTATAAAATCTCCTCCACATCCCATCAGCAAAAGGGATTAACAATAGGGAGAAGCATATGTGCATAGTTTTATGGGGTTCTAGGGAAGAATGTCTCTCTCTTCACCTCCCAGATGCATTCTCAATAGGGGCCATTCTGTACATCCTTGCTCTCACTGTTTCTTTAACCTTGAATTAAAAACAAGTGTACATCAAACACAGGGCAGCATCTCCTTTTGATCTTCAGTATATTCAAACCACTTCCGAACATGTTGTGCTGGAGTGTGTTTTGGTGGTTGGGTTGTTTGGGGGCAAATACAAAAAAAAAAAAAAAAAAAGAAAATAAGAAACAAAAAAAAAAAAAGTAAAACAAAAGTAGCACCCCCCAGAAAATACCCATCAACACCAGGACTGGAAGCACTGGTGAATGACTGATTTGCTTATCTTCCATTCATCCCAAAAGGAAAGCAAGAGAATGAAAGCTCCCTTCTGTTTGAAGCCCTTACTGTCTTAAGCCAACTACGTTAGGAAGAAACTTGACTCCCTTGGTGCTGGATCTGCTCTTCATTTTCTGGACTTCTGGTGTCCCACTCCAGCTTGCACAGACACCTTCCTGTCTGCTCACTCCTTTTGTGTTGAACAAAGTGGATCCTGACTCTCCCTGGTGCCCTGGCTGTAAAAAAGCAGCATCAACTTCAGCCAAGTCAGAGCAAGGACAAGAGCAAGGAGCATCAGGTCTTTCAGGTGAATCAAATAGCTTTTTCTTAGTTCATCAACTGCTGTCTCTGGCCTCCATCAGCTCTGAGAAAGCCCAGATCTCCACGTGGTGTCTTGGATATTCTTTTTTCTGCTGCCTTAAGGTTCAGCTCTGCACAGGCCAATATTTACAGAGTGTTGATGTCTGTCTTTCTGCTTTAGGCAATTCGGTTGTTTCATAGTAAGAAATATTTAGCAAACTGTCCCAAGGGAGTGGCTTGTGTACTGGTGTCAGATTGATGACTTCTGGATGGAGCTGGAACTGCACTGAGAGGAACCAGGAGCTGCTTGCCACCAGCTGTAATGGGGATTCTGCCTGAACTTGACCAACAGGAGCAGGGATTTGCAACCTTATAACACTGTAAATTCTTAAGTCTGGATTCTTAATTCATGCTGGAATACATTTAATTATAATCTGTGCAACTTCTCGAAATGATCAACAGGAAAGACATTTAACAACATCTTCAGGAGCATAAATATTGCAAGTCATAGAGGAGCCCAAGCAATGCTGCCTTTGCACTCAGGCTCCTGGGCCATGACAATGCCACCTCCAGACCCAGGCAGAGCTGTAGCATATCTGAGACACTGCAGCCCATCAGAGACCCTCTCTGCCCTGTCTTCAGTCAGCTGAAGCTGAGTGGAATACTGGGTTTATTAAACAGATTTTTCAGGGATCCAGTGGGGATGCTCGTTGAGACAACAGCCTGTGTGGCACTGCTACTCAGCTGATGAAGGAAAATTTCTCATGTAGAGTTTCCTGTTCTCCCCACAACATGCCTTGCTTACTGCAAACTCCTCTTTGCCTTTCTGAAAGGAGGGGAATCAGGACCAAAATATTTATACTGCCTCTAACCAAAGCCTTCCTGCACCACCATGGCTGGATGGCTTTTCGCTTGGAGTAGTGCATTCACTGATCCCATCACGAGGTTATCCTGAGCACTCTCTTGTTCAAATGCTGTAACATTATCTTATGCTATAGGGTCTTCAAGGCTATTACAACAGTTGAAGGTGTAGCTGTCTGTCACAACAGTGGCCTACAGAGCATGCTAGTGTATATAAAGCAGCATACTGAAAGGACGTTCAGAGTCATTCCTTCTGAAAATGCTACTAAATCTTTTCCGCTTCAGTGTTACAGGTCCATCTAAATACATAATTTTCCTATTTTCATCACAATTCCGTTATAGCAAATGACAGAATTTAAAAAGTAAAACTCAAAGGGAAGCACTTTATGTTCTAAAATCCTCAACTGACTTCAAAGAAATGTGATAATGTAGTGATCTCAACATCTTCTCACTCTCATCTGTATAAAATAACCAGAGCAACTCCATAGGCTTACCCCACTCAACATTCAGAGAGGGAAGCTTTTGAGAAGCATTTCCAGTACAGTATTCTCAGCAGAAGAGCATTTGCCAAATCCTACTGCTTTTTTCCCCTTTTAGCATATATAGCTACGAGGGAAGATCTCTGTGAAGAGCGCAAGCCCACAAGTAATTTTTTCCCATCCACTCCATATGCTTGTCTTCCTCTAGCACTCACTGACCACTGGCTTGTGAACGTGCAGACAGAGACTCAGCAAAGGTGCTGTCAGCATGGCCCTTCTCATGCCATCCAAGACCACCCTCTCTGCTCTCATGTAGCTCCAGATGATAGTCCTTTATCAAGCTGTTTCAAACAGCCACTACTCTGAGCAGCTCAAGTTTGTGTTCAAAAGATGACAAAGATTCCTGATGAGTGTGCAACGGGGCCACCAAATGCCATTCAAGAAAGCAAGCCTTTTTAGAGCTGCTGAAGTCACAGTGAGACCAAGTGCAGTGAAGGTTTTCTGCAAATACTGAGACGTGATTTTCCTTGAAGCCACTCCTGCTCCTGGCACCACAGAGGCATCACTCCCCTCACCCCCTCTCTCCCAAGCTAAGTATAGAAGACACTTGAACTCCCAGAAGTTTCATTCCCACCTTGAGCTTTGCAGCTCTCACCAAGCAATCTCATCTGTGTGCTGTGCCCAGAGAGGTCCCACCAACTCCTCTGGGGCTCTGAGAGGGGCTGCACATCCCCAGTGTGTGGCCCACAGCCAGGCCTGCCCATCTCTGCCTTCCTTGTGTCAGAAGCAACGTGGAGATATTTTTGAAGTTTCCAAGATAGAGACGTTTAATGCCAATGTCTGTTTGTCCTCTGTGACCTATGAATTTCTACACCCTGCTAGAACAAATGAGATGCAACTCCTCTGCCACTTGAGTGGCTTTCATGTACTGGTAGGAAGAGGCTGGATACTGGGAAGGGGTTGCACAAGGAAGGGTGGGCACTGCTTCCTCAGCCAGCAGGTTTCTGAGCTTTGCATCACTGGGTGAACATTTTTCCCTGTCAGACAGAAACAAGCAGAAGGACACCCAGCCCTGCTCATCACAAAGAGCACATGCTTCTTATAAATATTATTTTAGCATGTACCTGCTCTTCCCTGTCTATTTGCAGTAGATAATTTCTAAAGCCTAAAGAACATAAGCTTGTGATTGAACATGCTTTTCTTGAGCTAAACTCCACCCTATTCCAAAGTAATTGCTTCCTCTTGGTGCCATGTGTTAAATCTGCAGTGGAACAGGACAGAGAGTCAACCCCTGCATCTTGCAGCCAAACCACAGAGCCCAGCAGCTGCTCCCACCTGCCTGGGGGCTCCTGTGTAACCCCCCCCCAAATCCATCCCTCTTCCTTCCTCCATCCCTCTCTGCCCCACTGTCATGGGTCAAGACCAGCTCTTTTCCTGGAGAATAGGGGTGCCCTGCCTGGGGCTGGCAGCCACACAGAGCTCCTCTGCGTCAGGTCCCTGAACTGCCCAAAATCTCCCACTGAGCTGCCAGCCGTGTGACAGGAGGCAGAGGCGGGTGTCATGCCGGGATGCATTCAAAGCCAAAGAACCCTTGTTTTAAGTCTGTCACAAGCTTTGTGCAATAACCTTTCTCCCAGATGATTGGTGATAAAGCTTTTAAAATTAATTTGCATAATTGGATCTTTAATTCTTTTAAAATGGAAACCAAAATGGCACTGTTCTCAACAAAAAAAGACTTTCACAAAAGCCAGAGGATTGGTTACACAGTGGAGATGTGTCACTGAGCTGAAACTAAGCCCAGATAAGAGATAATTAGGCAGATTGAACCCAATTCTGGATAGAGCAGGAAAAATCTGAGGTAACAGCACAGACTTCAATAAAATTTCTTCACGCTCATGTCAGCAGAACTGAGACTTGGTCTCCAGTAACTACTTTAACTTTTCAGGTCTGTGGTCAATTAGGAACCTTTTTATTAGGTTAATAAACACTGCAGATATTTTTATAAGGGCCAGGACAAATGTTCCATTTGTGTGAAAGACCAAGACACCATTTGAGTCAATCTGACTGATCATTTAATTCAGCAGAAATTTTGGCCCACTGAGATATTATTGGGAGAGCTACACACAGAAAACCAGACCAAGTTCAAATAGTGAAACACTGTTGTCATGTGCCTGTCATGTGCATTTTACCTCCCAACCCTCCCTGAGTTACAGGCATGAGTTTATATAGTGCTTTTGTCTTAAAATAATAATAAAACTCCCAATTTTAGTATATACAGTTCACCACACTCATTTCTAAAGAGCTGGTCTTATTCTTAAAAATATCCAAATGGCAAGGTATGAACCTGTTCTACAGGAGAACTTGATTTTCTCCCCAGCTTGCACCAATTCATTCTTTAATCAAATATAAAGAAACTCCATCTGTGTCTTCTACTCGCCAGCACTGCCAGTTACCTAAAGCAGCCTGAATACCAGCCAGAGGCTTATGGCCATAACCTTGTTAGCCTTTACTTTAAAACAGTAGTGAAATAGAAACACTGGAGCTGGGGTGAGCTGGCAGAATACATATAGAACATTTTTGCAACTTGCCAGTCCTCATGGGTGCTCCGTCACTGTTTGTACCACAGAAATGCAGCCTGGGTGGCGGGAGCACACAGGTAGCCCACAGATTAATTCTGTTCATGGGTACCCCAGTGTAAGTCCGGCACAACGCCACTGGAGCCACCAGACTTAACTGGGATTTTCACCTGGGCAACCAAAATGCCCAAAGAAGGAAGGCATAGTCAGGCTGCTGCAGACACTGCCAGGAGTAAAGCTGAGTAGTCATGACTAGTTGCAAGTACTGCTGCTCAGATCAATTTTATGTAGCTTATAGCTCTCACAGATATAAGTATTGTCCATATTTTATATATTCTTTTCAATTTTTCAAGAATCCTTGTAAGAATAAAAACTGTGTTGCTATAAATTAAAAAACCCTCATGAAATGCAGTGAGAGCAACACATAGCACACTGTGGCACCAGGGATGTGATCTGTTTTAAGAACCACATGGCTTTATGTTTAATGAAGGGAGCCTGTTGAAGGATTGCAGACCAGGAGGGCACACTAGATTTGTTGTTTTATTAGGTTCTGGGTTATGTACTTCTCCTTGTGCTGGGTATCTGACAACATATGCCATTCCACTTGCAACCAAATGAGCTGGAGGGAGGAGGGCAGAAACAAAGCATTTATGAAGGACTGGAGCAGTTTCTTTTCAGCCTTTTGAGAAGAGTGTTAAGGAAAAAAAAAAAGCATCATTTTGTCTAAACTAGAAACAAACATACAGAAAGAGAAACAGAATTTAAGTGGATGGAGGACAATAATTGTTCTCCACAAGAAAATGGAAGGAATAGTTAGCAATATATAAAATGTACTCACCAGCATCCAGTTCATTGAAATCACACACTTAAGATGCAGCAAACCTCCTCCAGTATATCAGGGCCAGATCTTGAAAATACTTCACTGCCTACAAGATGAATTGAAGGCACTTTCCATCACACATGAGAAAATTTGCACTTTATGGGGTCAGGAACTATGTGGTGATGATCAGACTGTGCTTGCAGGTACAGCTGTCCATACTCCATCTTCGGAATTGCTTGAAAGTGGTGAGTAAAGGGCACTGCTGAGGCTGATGTTTGCTGCTTCTCCTCATCCAACATCACTGTAGGCCACTGCCAGAAGGGTCCATCCTGAATTCCTCTCTAACCCTGCTTGTGTGCAACATGGTTTCCCCACCACTTCATTTTGGATGTTGTGATCCTGCAACCAGCGCTGCTCCATTTCAAGTTCACCCAAGTTCATTTCTCAGAAAACTGCTTTTTCTACACATGCTTCAGAAAACCCTTGACATCAGATTAACAAGCTGTGCCAGTTTGCCTACAGCTGTACAAGGGTGTGCTTTGGGGCACAAAGAGATGAACTGAAATCTGTGGCCAAGGCAGAGGGAAAGGCTGAATCACCTCTTCCAGCAGCAGCCTACATAGGTGTAACATGAGGCCACGTGTCTAAAATGTGATACAAAACATCCCTCAAGAAAACCAGGCTTCCTGCCAGCACACCAGGCAGCTGCCAGAATGATCCCACAGAAAATACAAGCAACAGAGGTGGTCTCCAAAAGCCTTCCCCACTCCCAAATTTTAGCAGCGGACAAGGGCTACAGGAAGGTTCACTTCTGCTTTGTTTGAGTTTCACAGCCCCAAGCCAGCTCCTAAAGAATAAAAAAACCCTCCTACAGCTTTTAACATGGTAGCTTTCCATTTAAGACATTGATTCAAGACACATGGAGACTTTGCCTCAACTTCCTCTTAACTCAGAAAGGAGTTAGACCTATGCCTCCTAGGAATTTAAGGAATAGGTGGGAGTGAGGAAAAGGAATCCTCTTCGTGAAAGTCTAGTGGTGTATGGCAACAAATTCACAGGGTTGGAACTAAGCAAAAGGCAGCATTAATCCCTCTTACTCTCCTAGGTCACTCAGGGTATAACTTCGCTCCTCAGCTCTTTTTACAACCAAGATCAGCACCTGGATCTGCTCACCTCTTCAGACTGTAACAGATTTCATGCATTTGGCACTTTGGTGCTAGCAAAGCACTTAACACTGGCACAATTTCACCTAGTAATGGCTTCCTTAGTGTACTTTAAGCTTGTCTCTAAATGCAATCATCGATACAGTACTTCGGTTCCACACCAACACCCTCTCAGGTGGCAACTCTGCACACTTCCCACTCTCTCCTCAAGCCTCTCAGAGGCTACTTTTTGAACAGTATGGTATAAGTATTTTGCATGGGCTCTGGGATTTTAGCAGCTGGAATTTTTCACTCCCACTCAATGCAAATACCCTTTCATTAGATACCAGAGCCACTGGATACTCTGGTGATGGTGTCTAACAAAGCCCCAGTGTTCAGTCAATGGACCCCATATTTACAGTCTTGGATATATAAACAGGTTAAGGCTCTGTGGATAGGAGGTTCCCCCTTTCCCTGTTGTTGGCAAAGAGAAATTGGTGAAGAAGCTGGCCAGGCAGAAGTGCTGTGTGTGATGGTTCCCTCCCTGGCACCTCCCTGCTCCAGAGCTCCCCTTGGCAGCTACGTGTGGAAATGGGTGCCAATTCCATGGGGTCACCCCCAGGGAGAACATTAATGGTAGAAGGAGATTTCAGTTTTAATTCTCTGGCCACTTTTTCCTCACCAGCTCAGAATAATGAGCTGTGACTCTTCAGCGAGAAGATCAACACATTTTAACATTTCTCTGAAAACATGCAGAGAGAGTCCCAAACCCATGGGGTTTGTTTATAATTGCTGCCAGGCTGATAAAGCCTGGAGACAGAGGAGTCTATGTAAACAAAAAGATTTCCAGTAGCACAGGAAAACTGCAATACCAAGCTATCATCACCTTCTGATAGACAATACATTTATAGTTTATTGTCAAGAGGACTCTGTCTGGAAAGCACTTGCCTGAGCCAGAGCAGACTGACCTTTTGCAGTAGGCACAATAAGGCAGCGAACACCGCTGAGCTGTCAGAACTTCTGCAATAAACCCAAATCCCTTTTGATAAGGGGAATCAAAAGCACATAGCTCCCCACCACCTCCTAATGATGCCCATGACCTGAATGGTGCCTTACACAATCTGCTACATAGCTTGAGAACTAGATGCAACACCTGCTTCCCGGCAGCAGCCTTTTGTTTTCCTCTGGATAGGTGCTTTGCAATTTCAAATCAAGTTCCCCAGGCTCCGGCTTCGGAGTCGTAAGAGAGTTTTCATTTCCTATCACGCTGTCCTAACACGACCTGTCCAATAAGCTTCATCAATATTACAGCAGCAAATAGCTCAACAACTTCCTTGTAAATAACAGGCTCCCCCTCTACTTTGTGCTCTATGTTTAGTACCATACTGGGTATTTCAGAAATACCGGGAATCTTATGAAAGCATAAGATAAATGTTTTGCTCATCAAGGGTCAAAGTGCGAGTTACTTACTCCTACCACCCTGTGAGTTGCTGCTTCACAAAGAAGCAACTCGGAGAAAGCTCCAGACAAACCTGAAATGGGTACAATTGCTCTTTGCTTTGTATTGTGCATATATATATTAAACAAAACAAACACTGCATCACATTATGGAGTTTAATAACTCGGTCCTTGCATATACCTAGCCTACTGCATCATCAGAAGCAGAAATCCATCCAAATCTCTTGATTTGCATTAAAAGGAAGCAATTATTTTTAGTTCATAAAGGTTCATCAAAAGCAGGAGGATAAAAAAAAGAGAACATAAAGAAAAAATGAAACCAAGCCAAATGATGCCAACCCAAGTGGGCAGTCACCAGCCTGGGGTGGTGGACTTGAAATGTCAGTCCATACTCAGAACCAAGGTCTCAGTGCTGATGCTACAGCACACATGTTCAGGTGTCAGCTCCAGGGGAGTTTAAAGTCAAAAGGAGCTTTAAGACTTTGGGGGTCAACTACTATTTTAATTACTTTAAATAGTTATTTAAACATTAGACTTCCACAGGTGCTGAAAAGCCCCTCAGAGCTCACTGTGGCAGGTGGCTCAGTGTTTTCCTTACACCCAAACCCCTTCCTCTGATTCAGTCATTCATCCTCCTACACGGGGATCCTTTGCAAAGTCACCATGAGCCCAAATAATTTCATTGAATAACTGGGTATAACTAAATAAATACAAATTCTGAATCCAACGAGGACTGAGGTTCTTCCATGTGTCTTTCATTCATGCAGTGAGATCCTAAGCAGAAGGCAGGCCTCTCTGTTTCACGTTTTTTGCTGGCAAAGTAGAAAATTCTCCGCTTGGGACACAGATTTGCTGCAGTTTGCTTAGACACCAAGCCTCCATCTGCTCAGAGTTGTAAACTTTTGCTTTGGGTCTGGGTTCTGCTAGTCCTTTGCCTCCCTTGCCTTCTTTCCTTATATGAGGATAAGAAATGAAGTGACGATAATAGCATTTTATTGTCACACAGCAAGGCTGCAAGGGTAATTAATGATTCTGAGGCTGTAGTAAAGGGGGGTGTGTATGTTTCCCTAGATAGAAAGGTGCATTTATTTTCCTTTAAAAATGTAAACACCCCAAAGTACTCTAACAGTATGTTTTTCCCTCCTCCACCCTGAACAAATGAATCCATTTACCTGAGTTTGACGAAGTTACAGCACAGCAAATTCTGTTTTAAAACACAGCCCACCTCTCTCCCTTGTTACTCCCATCTTAACGCTTTACAAAGTAAAACCCCAGACACTTTGTGAGTCACATATCACTACCAAATAAGTAGCAGTCATTGAATGGTGCCTCATAAAGGAGGCAGGAAACAGGAAAAGCTCAAAATAAAGCTGTTTGTAAATTAAAGAACTAAGGGGAAGAATGGATAGGAAATGAGCCCCTTATTTTTTCTTCAAAATTATTCTGATTAATGAGGAGAAAGATCAATAGCCTATCTGCAGCTGCCATGGGGAAGACAGGGTGAAGAGTGAATCCAGACCCAAGTATCCCTGTGGTGCCAACACATCACATTCTGCGCAAGCTCAGTATAATGAGCTGCAGGGTGAAATTTCATGCAATTGCACTACTTACCTAGCTGTCCACCCAGTTCCTCATTACAGCTTGATGTGATTTGTTAGAGGGTACCAAAAGGAGAAGTGTGTGGCATATAATTGTGAGTAATCAGATAAAGGATTGCTTTAATTCCTGCAATGCAGCTTTCCCTCCTGCTGTAACAAGAGCCCCAAATACTCCCCACTTCCCTGTGCACTGCTGCTCCATGCAGCTCTGAAGTCATGTCCATCATTACCACAACTTTTGATGACACCAGGGGCCATGGCTTGATGGAAAGCATACTGAAAGCAGTAAAACATTCCCACTGATATTTTTGGATTGTGAGTTTTAATCAGCCCCTAAATGAAGTGTCTCGGATACTGCTGCTTCCTTTATTAATGTTTGGTTTAGGGACTTCAAAATTATGTTTAGCAGTTTTGTGGCAGATTCCTAGGCAAAACGGCCTGGCAGGCTGCTGAGGCCATTTCCACTGGTTTTGGAGTACTGTGTAAGGAGAGAATAGCTGTTATTTGGATGGACACCCTGGATGAAGCTCCCATCCTCTTTGGCTTGCCGCAGCAACAGGGAGAAAGTACCCAGCGCTATTTCATTAAGGTCTTGCCATGTTCCTTAACGGCACTTGTGGTAGTTACAGGCACAAAGGAAGCACTTATCCTCCCCTCACTTTTCCCATCTGCGGCCATTCATTTGCAGATCTACCCAGAGATCAATCCACACTGGCATGAGAGATAAAATGCTGGGCTTCATAGATTACAGCAGCCAAGCGTGCTCCAATGGCTAGTGCAGAGCCACAGAGGGCACTATCTTTGAGCTTCCCCCGGTACAGGCAGACCAGGGACGTTATCGCAGTCGACCCGCTCCAGGCTCTGCCGAGAGCTGATGGACACCAGCACTCAGATGCTGTTAGGGAGCAATTCCTCTTTTCTACAGCAATTGGGAACATGCAAAGCAACACGCAGAGCAAGGCTACTGCCAAAATACATTACCAATACACATTTCTGTGAGAAAACTCTGCCTCCATTGCCAGCTCTCCAGAAGACACCATCACCTTTCTTGCACTACCCTGCTCCAAACAGGGAGGCAATCAAAGGGCTTCGAGCGGAAACCTCTCTCAGCAAGAGGCTGCCACAGCCACAGGAGTGACTAGCAGATACTGGGATACAGTTCTTAAAGAGCTGTCTCCTTGCTATAAATACATTCAACATTTAAAAAGTTTTCACGTGAGTATTTGTGAAATCAATAAAAACAGCTACACAATGCTCATATTTAGACTTAGGAAACTGCTTTCATTTGGTAGAATATTCAACTGTATCTTTATTCCTGGGTTTAAGCCACACCTAAAATTGGCTCAGGCTGCCACAAAACAACAGCTTAAACCAATTTAATTGCTGTCTTCTGCAATCACACCCTCTTTCCCACCCCTGGTTGTATGTTCCCTGCCTCCTTCCTTACTCCAGCTCTGGTGCCCATCTAGCCCTGCTCTAAGCCATGTGGGAATGCAAGTAAGACACACACCCTCGACACCCAAGGCCCCATCCATTTTCTAGCAATTTAGCACGCTGGAACAATGCATCGCCAGGTGAGATGCACACTAGAGCCAGTGTAAAGAAAGGGGTGGAATTGCTCAGTTGAGGCAGGGTGGGACCACGAGGTCAGACGTGAGGTCAGAAGTCTGGCAGCTCACCACTGCAGTCCTGCTCCCTCCACCTCTGCCCGTGCCACTTAATCCCATGCCTTGCTGAATTATCCAAAGCCTAACCTGACTTTCCTCCCTACACACACACACTCATGGTTTATGCAAGGTCAGTAAATTGAATCAGCTCAGCAAGAGTCTTTACCAGCATGGAAATGCATGACTGGAGGTGAGAAGGGCTGCTCCCTTTCAGCATCAGGGAGTCATTAGATCAGCTAACTGGTGCTGTCAGGCCATACCCTCGGGCTTTTGCACTCATTTGAGTCCCTCTTACCCTAAGGCCTGATCTACAGAATTGAAGACAAAGCTTTACACTGAAGAGAGCAAGGCACCCGCTGCAGCCAGGAGCTGAGCAATAACTACGCATCCCTGTGCAGGCACCAGCAACCCTGGCTGCTCCTCCTTGTAGCAGCCGTGCTACCTGGTCATTCTAATGTTTTAAGATGAGGGTACCAAAGATTAAGTCAGATCTTTCAGGAAGAGGTGTAGGTCAATTAAAAGGAAATTCAAAGACACTTAAGTAGCCAGAACCTAATAAAAATGGAAGGGAGAAGGGAGAAAAAAGAAGCAAAGCCCTACAACAGGAAGACAATTGAGATTTCTGACAGGATAACATTCAGCATTGATTTACCCATATTTTGTGACCTAGACAGACTCTTAAATATGAGGGTAAGTGTTCATCTGTAGTGAAGTTCTCTGCATATGTTATATAGCACTCTCTTCCACACTTCATATATAGCTATCTATACCTATAAATAGACAAAATTATGCCTTATGTGCATTATCATATATTACAGCCTCTGGTAAAGGAGAGGAAATGAGCAAAGGAAGTGATGTGCTCCACCAGGAAACAGAAACTTTGCAGGGCCCTGGTAAGTCAGCTTTGGGCAAAGCTGTGAAATACTCCAAAAACATGTGGAAAAGCAAAATAATTGAAGAGACAGTAAACCGATGGGTTTGTTGTGTGACAGAATAAAACTACTCTTGTGAAGAGGCTAAAAGACCAAAAAAAGATTCTTGCATGCTTGAAAATGGAGTATTGCACAAAGTGGCATGGAAAAAGCAGGGAGAAGCAGAATAGACAGGCCAGAGCATGTCTGCTGGGCAGCTCTGGGAGGGAGATGACTGACAGGGGATTCCTGCAGTGCTGAGGCCAAAGCCAGAATCAAGTCCCGACTCTACAAGAGAAGGGAGGTTGGGGCTAGAACTGCTGGTCTCTCATTTAAGAATGTATGATCTTTGCATTTTGGGGATTTTTTTCTGTTGTTTTTGTTATTGTTTTCGTTTTTTTTTCAAAACAGAAGAAAAGTCTTCATCCTCACACATTTTATCAACTGATGAAATATCTTCATGACTTGTTCTCATCGTTTTTTTTCTTGTTTAGTATTTCAGCCTGGCCATTGTGCCTACAGGGCTAATGAGCTGTGACTGGCAATACAATTAAAGACAGATTTGATGGCACCCTAGCAGACAAAGTATTTTAATTAAACTGAGAGAAAATTGTTTATCATAGAGTAAGCCAGGAGCCCATACTGAATAGATGAAAGCAAGCCTTTTGATAGAAAAAAAATCAGTGTCATGTCTAAGGGAAGTTAAGGTTTAATTCTTGGCTCTAGCAGATTTTGCACAGAGCCCTTTACTTTGGGCCAAGAGCGTGTTTTGACTTGCCTTTTGGAAGGTGCAGACAGTTTGGTCTCAGCCTCCTGGGAACTTTCTTGCTGTTTTCACTCAGGAAGGATGAGCAGTCCAGAGCCCAAAGGAGGCTCAGCACTGGTTAACATCAGGGCCACTTCCTAGTTCACCCCACAACTTCATTTAGTAGTAAAACTGAGTCCAGTCATGAAAAGGCCAAGCTATGTCTGGGCTAGCCAGGTTTACATTGAGAGCCACAAGATTCATAAAAGCCATTTCCCTCTCTCACTCTGTTAAGACTCAAATAGCAAAACTGGCTTTGAATTTACCAAAAGTAAAGTAAAAATAGGAAACTTGGAGGCTTTAATTTCAGTTATTTCTTATCAGCTATGAAAGTAGTACACTTTTGAATGATTCATTGTGGAAGCAGCATGTGAAGAGAGAAAGAAAGGTAATGAATCAGTTCCTCCAGGGTGGAAATATCACATACAGGCATTTCAAGGCCAGGTAGGTGGCATCCCCTATTGAAGCCGTAGTACTGTACTGTAGCGACTCTTGCTTCACTTTATCAGCTTTTATTGCTTGGTCTGAAGTTTCTCGCTGGATGCCACAAGTTCATTGAGAAGCTTTTATTTTTTTAGCCCTGTCAGGGAAAAAAACCTAAACAAACAACCCCCGCTCCACCCCCCAAATCAAAACCAAAACCAAAACAGTCTTTAACAGTAACAATGTCTGTTTCTCCACAGCTGAGTTGGTATACTTTACTTTCCAAGTCAAATAAACAATCAAGTATGACCCGTATGAAAGAGATCAGAAAACTGTGGAGGCAGAGGATCATTTACACAAGAACTGAAGTTGATTCAAGGCCACCATTATCTCCCACTGGTCATCTCTCTTAATTCAGATTTACAAGATATGGTGCTTTACAGGTCTCTCCCACTTTCTGGGAGTGTCCTTTAAGCTGCACTAAATCCCTCACATTTACAATCATCTTTCATCCAAAACAGAAAATATATCCTACAGTTTTATCAACTGTCAGCTAAGAGCAGAGGCAGCTCTGAGGCTTTGGTTCCTGGAACAAAACAGCTTTTCATTTTGCAAAAAGGTCCATACACAAAAAGATTCATAATCCTTTCTCTTTTTTCCCCTTCCACCACATGAGAAGTCAGCAGAGGCACCCAGACAAGTGCAGGAGGAAGCCAAGAGTGGGGCCAAACTGGCTGCCCCTCCTGTGGCCATCTCTCAGAAGGAAGGCATCCCCCAGGAGCTGGCCAAGTGCAGACAACTGAGTGTCAAAAGGCACCCCTCCCTCAGCACAGAGCCTCTAAGGCAGCCCAAGGCACACAAGACACCTCTGGTGACACTGCCACCTAAATAGACATTTAAGCTCAGAGAGCCAATCTAAAGAAAGAAAAAATAAAAAAAGAGCTTCTTATAGCCAATTTCCAATAAACAGAAAGGGAATCATGCCAGTGGGCAGCCCTCTTCAGGCTCAAGTAGAAGTCCTGCTTACCCTGGCTCTGACTGTTGCTCCAGCACTGAACTTTTTTGCTAATCTCCTACACCTGACCTAGTCATCACAATACCTTCACCCCCTCCCCACTCCTCCGGCTCCCACCTTGGGGCTGCCTGTGGTGGCTATCAGCCCTCAAGGACAAGCCACTGAACATCTCTGGGGCTTACTCCTCCACTACCAGGTTCCTTCCTCCTGGCAGAGCAGAGCTGCTCAGAGCACCAGAGCCAGACTGAACACAGCACATAATAAATCCAAGTCTCTCTTTGCTTACGCTACTAATGACACCTCAGATTACTAGCACTTAATTGAATTTACTTTTCAGTATGCTTTTTACATTTTGCTTTTCTATCAGCTGAGACAATAAAAATCAATTCCTGTAGGGCAATTTCATTTAAGCTTATTCTGTGTTTTATATTCAGATTTTCAATGCAGCAATGTTTGAATGGCAAATCTGTGGAGGACTATTTAAGTACTTCTATGAAATTAAAGCAGACCCATACTGAGGGGAGGCACTTTAACAAGCAAAATACTTTAAAAAGAAATAAGTATGAAGGAAAAACAATATCCTGGAGAAAAGTTATTTGGCCACCTAAAGCAGATCCACTAGAGAGATCTCATATATGTGCAAGAAATACAATTACACGTATAAGTATTTGGAGGATTGGTGACACAGATAAATAGTTATTGAACCTTTTTTTTTTTTTTTTTTCCTGCTGAGTTTTAAAATAGATTTGATACAAAAAACTGCTGAAATCTTTTACCCATGCAAAAATACCTACCATATAAAAGGTCTCGATTCTGAAAATAGTCCTCACATGCTCATCTTTGTGGATCAAGGGCAGTTGTGCAGATCTACAAACTGTGTACAACCCACAGTGCATGAATTTAACCATGGGACAGGTCGGTCAAGACTCTGCATGGATCTTGTGGACTGTTCCTCCTGCTCAGGCACTGTAAGTGGAGCAGTGTGAGAGCCTCTGTAGGGAGTAAGGGAACACAGCTCAACTATGAGCTAGCCCTTTACCACCTCCCTGGAGAATGATTGACTTTAATATATTTTACTTTTCCCAAAATATTTAATAAAGAAGTGGAGATATTTTTTTTTTTCCCTTTGCTGGTGAGCTTCACTGCTTTCTGGGAGCAGAAACACTGATTGGAAGGAACAGGCCTTTAGAAGACAAGTATTTAGTGTTAAGGAGTTCTGCATATGGATTGACTTTAGTTTAGCAGGTTTAACTATTTCTAATAATGATAGTAATTCTAATTAGGCTGTGTAATAACATCTGAATTAGTTGTCCATAGGCAACTAACCTTTTAATAGGTCTCCACTCCCACCACTGCCTGGAACAAAGCAAGTCCATGCATTTCAGGGCTGTGTACTATACGCCTATTGGAAGTGGCTTGGTCCTGTGTTGCCAAGGTGTAGCGAGTGCAATGCTAGACAGGGGAAAGCTGCTCTCTACTTCAAGATACAGTGACATTTTGATCCTAAACTCACACACTTGATTAAGTTTTCATCTACTAGATCTACAGAAGGTTTCTGCTAACATTCCCCCCCCTTTTTTTTCCCTTACTAAGTGCCTCACCATCAAGTTCCCGTTAGTGTTATTTTCTTTATTTTACCTTCTATAGTGCTGGAACCACCCTTAGAAATGGTACCATGGGTAGTTGTGCTCGCACTCACCACCACAGTGTTGGTGACACTTGTGTCCAAAGCAGGCACATGTACAAATATATACATATAAACCACACCAATACACACATATCACACATACATAAATGTACATATCTTTATACTCTCAGGTGGGCTAGGGAAGCACCAGAGTGGTGCCCGATTTTAAGCTGGGTCTTACAACTGTGTTTTTGATCCTCACCACCTCTGCCCTGTCTGCCTGCACTGCCTCTCCCCAGCCCTGTGTTGCTCTTCATCCAAGTCCTGAAGGCAGTGGTGGGATGAAGAATGGCCTGTGCTGAGGATCATAGGGCTGCAGACAGCAACTGTCCCCTCCCATGCCACCCTGAGCCTGGCTTAAAATAAGGACACATGCAGTGTTGCCCTTCAACATACATTCATCCATTGGCTTGATATAACCTAAGAAAAGGCAGGGTACAACCTCCGCAAATAAGGTTCACCCTCCAGGTAGGCGTCACATTGCCTCAGTTCTGCCCACATCAGGCAGACTCCAGAAGGAAGAAAATTCCTGCTCCCCAATGTTTTTCTTGCTACTGATTACATCTTCCCCAACTTCTTAAAAAAAACAAAAACAAAAACAAAAACAAAAAACCCCTTCTAGATCCACACCTAGGCTCCCAAGCTCAGCCTGCCATACTGCTAGGGGTGAGGCAGGGGGGAAGGCAGAAGGGTTGGGAAGAGGAGAGGAGGGGACAGGACACACACATAAAGACAGTGTGCACCATGGTTTGTTTGTTTGTTTTGCTTTTTCTTTAGAGACAAAAAAGAGCACCAAACAAATCCACAAAAAGTTTCCTAACATTGCATCTCAGGGCCTGCAATTGCCAAAGCTGTGCCATGAACATGTGCTGCTGGGGTAGAGGGGTGATAGCCCTGCCCGTGCATGAATACCTGTTGCACAGGGCAGCATTACCTGCTGGCAGTTTTGACTCCACACATGGCTTCTGAATCCTGGAAGAATCCTTTTGGTTTCACATTAATTTGAACATTCCAGAGGCATGGTGATACCACCTGGGGATCTGACACACTACAGAGGGGCTGGAGGGCTGGCCCCCGTTAGTGCCCGGGAGCAGTAGCTTCCGGCAAGGAATACAAAGCAGAGGCTCCATTCTGAGTGAGTTGCAAGCTGCATTTAAAGCAGGTGGTGGGTGCCTTAATTGCAGAAGGAGAATGGCATCACCTGGGCCCATGACCTCCCCATGACCTCCTTTGGCTAGTTTTGCATCATTGCAGAGTCAGCAGAACCATTGCCAAATTTCACAGGGCAAGCACAGGCCCAACAGCACCTCATGAGTAGGATTAGTAAGAGGGAAGCCCTGCTGTGAGGGGGTTGCCCTTGTGGGACAAGGAGTGAGAAAAAGGCACAACTCCCTTGGCATTGCCATCTACTGCAGTGACTTCCCAGGGTTACCTGCTCCCAAGCACAACCAGAAGCCAGGTACCCAGTGAGAACAGCGTGAAGCTGTTGATTCTGGATGAGGAGCAGCAGGATGCTTGCTCAAACTGCTCAGCATCCTGCCGCTGGCAGAGTTCGTTTTGACCTAAGGGGGATGCAGCAGCACGTGTGCATCGCTGGAGGAAATTTGTAGCATGTGGATGCAGTGGTTATTTCTGTAATCATTTTTCGTTGCATTTCTTCTTGGGGTTTGACTGCATCTCTTGTCCTTCCGCCTCCAGAGCCTCAGTGTCACTTTTTGGAAATTAGACAGAGTTCTTACGCCGAGCAGCTCCTGCCAGCACATTAGCAGGGCTCAAGTGATTGCTGTCATTTTTCATTGGCAGACTTTTCTCTATCTTCTATAAAAGTTGAAAGAAAAATGTTACAAATAGGATTATGTTTTTTATGATAAATAAGTCCATCCAGTAGAATACTACATGAGTAACAGTTGTCTTCTTCCACTGGAAAACTATTGATTAAGTTATTCAAATCTGTGTTTATTTTAAATAGATAAAATGGCAAGTTTATACAGTAATGAAATATAGTATTAAATGATGTATACTATGAAATAGAAGAGAATGAGATTATTCATTTAAGCCTATCAATTATTAAATTATCATAAAAATGTATGTGTATAAATAATTCCATGAACCTCTCTGATTAGATTACCTTGATATGACAGAGCATGTTTTGATTATTCTTTGCTGCTTTGCAATAAGGATTTAAATTCTAAGTAGATTTCAGGAAGATTTTCTTTCAAAACTGTACCAAGAGGTAGTGGGTGAACAATATGTAATAAAGCAGAACAGGAAACAGGAGAGACTTTTTAATTCACACAATTATTTTCTGGAATAAAAGATGACAAAGTTCCCACCACCACACAGTGTTGTTTTTTTTTTAAAGTTTCATTCTGTTAATTAGATAAGTAACATTCAGGGCATTTAATACAAATTGTTCCGCTCCTGCTTACAATACCTCTCCTAAAAGACCAACCAAGAGTGCTGTCGTGAGCTCTGAAACAAGGAGACCTGCAGGGAGTATTTGTGCCTCACTGTAAGCGCGGAGCACTGGGAGTGTTACCTGCTCTTTCCCATGAAAGCAGTTTTTCCTCTCTCTTTTTGTGAAGATGGAAGCAATTTCAGGTGCTGGGGAGGGCTTTTCCTTCCTCAGTGAGATGCTGGTACAAGGTTGGTGAGACAGTGATGGGCTCCGAGGAGTCTGAGAGCAGAGGTGACCGGCGTTTGGTGTATGTGTGGGTCCAGCAAGGGGTTTGGGTCACTGAAGTCTGAGAGAAGAGGGTTTGAAGTGGGGAGCAGTGGAGAAGGACCAGGGATGAAGGCTGCATGTGAGCCAAAGGAAGAAGGAAGTAGGATTTTTGCAGGTCCTTAGTGTCAAGGAGTGATTGCTAGAGAAAGGCCCTTATAAGAGAGAGGTCTCTGAGAAATGTAAATGGAAGAGTTTGAAGATGGGCAAGAGCACACAGTTGAGCTTTGCTATGAGCAAGGTGTTTCCAAAGTGCAATGGGCAAAAGCAGTTTCTTTGCACCGTTTATGACAAGTGGAGAAAGGAGTGGGGCTGTATTGAAATCTGTGTGGTAGGAGCTCCATTCATGTGAAGAGACTCCATTCAGGGCTTTACAAAGGGTATGAGTCAACTGCAAAGAAAGGAGGCATTTCACAGAAACTGAAGTGTGACCCTTTGTTTTTCCTGACCCCAAGGTCCTCAGCAACACAAAAGGGGACCTCAGCACTGGTTCTACAGCAACAAATGCCTGTTGTGAGTGAGTGTATTTGAGGAGCAGTAACAATAAGGAATGACCCGAGGTGCTTGTTTCCAGCCCTTGTTTCCCAAGGGACTGCCAAGGGGGGAGTCCTGAATGCAGCCCAACAGAGGTGGAGGAGATGAGGGTACCAGGAAGCTCTTCCTAGTGGAAGCATTTCCACTAGGAGTGGAAAACCTCTCCTGAAGCACATGATCCGACCATCCACCTTTACGATTGGGACACTTGGATAGTGGTGGTTTTTTTATTCAGTTTGCAAAAATCTATAGAAGTAAATACAGCTTTTCTTTAGCCATTATGTGAAGCGGGATTTTTCTAATTAAGGACTGGGAAGGGATTAGGATGGTTTAGCAGCCTTGTCTTTATTTCAACCTTCCACTAGCCCAAGACTACTTTCTTTTGCAATCAAAGTAGACAGGAAAGGGATATTTTTCTTTGCCCTTTTCATTATCCCGAAGTGCTGCAGGTCCCTATTAAAGTTCATGATGGGAGTAGGGTGCAGAATGATGGATTTAAAGGTATCATAAAAGTCTTCCTGGTAAATAGTAGCCCCCAAATATATTCCAGTTGTGACCAGAGAGAGGCTGCTGGAGGCGTCCCAAGCATCCATGCATTGGCTCTGCAGATCGTTTGAGCTGCGGAAGTGCATTTGCATATGGATGTCATGCTAAGGAGGCAGGGCAGCCCGGATTTCATTACTGCTAATGACGTGTGTGGGAGAAGTGATTTAGTTTATAGCCAGTGCCAGGCGTGGCACAATGAGGAAGTACTTAATTCATACAAAGCTCTTTCTTGCTTCTAAGAACTAAAAATCAAGGGATTTCAAGCAGCTCCGGGAGGCCCAGTGTTATGTGACATGGCGTCCTTTGCACCGGGAGAACAGAGCTGTGACTGAGGTGAGGAAATGGGAGAACAAGAAAGCTTCAAGATTTAATATTGATGTCATGGAACAAATGACAGGAGGAGAAACGAAAGGGAATGAAAAGGAGAAGAGAAGAAAGAGCAACTGAGAGCGGAAAACCAGCAGGCAGAGCTGGCTCTGCAGAAATCGTGTCTGCCAGACTGGACAGTTGGACTTTGGAGGTGCCAGAATTTTCACTCCCGAGTTCTTGCTTTAGTCTGCCCAACTCAAAAGGCAGGCAAATGCATTGGGCCTGGGGCAAGATGTGCAACTTCAGCAACAAAAGAAGTTTCAAAAACTGGAAAGGAGAAATGGGACCCCAGGGTAACTCCAACTTGGGGTTGGAGTAACTGGGAGCTGCTGCACTGTCTGAATCATCTCATGGCATCTTTGTACTTCAGCTCACCCACCTCTGCTCTTCCTGCTGTAGTAGGCACTGCCTCAGGCGAAGGGGAGTGGAGAGGGGCCTGGGGGCACTTTCTGGGCATATACTTTGTGGGACAAAGAGATTACTACACTCAGGCAACTTCAGGAAGAGCTGTTTGAACTGGGATCAGTGTCTTGGGTGGCCTCTCAGCCGTGAGCAATGAATCAGTCAAGCAGAAGAAAGCAGCCAGAGAGAAGGAAAGGGTGAAATGAGAAGTAAATCAGAGGGATTAATGCTGCAGATAAGACAGCCAGCGGGAGGGAGCATGCTGCAACGGTCCCGGTGTCCGGCCAGAATTTAAAAGGCTGAGAGGGCCTTGAAGAGGGGCCCAATTTTGGGGTTTATGGTGCACGGGACCTCTGGTGTTTTATACTTAGATGGTATCATTGCACCGGGAATGGGAAGGGAAGAAGGGCTGAGGGAAGGGCTTGGTCAGGGAATTTGGGCTGAGCTGCTGCCCATTCTTAGGGTGTGGGATATGAATGTGTATCCATCTGCAGCTCACAATATGAAAATCTGAAGAAAGAGCTTTCAAGAGGAATTACTCTTGTTCTATTCAAGGCACAGCAGCTGGTTTTAATGGATTTTAACTGTTTGGCTGCATTCACCCACCATACATGCCATCAAAATGGTTATGAGCTGCTAAAACTTACTCCTGTAGTCTGGAAATGCCGTCTCTGGTAATGCAGGATGGTTTGGGGTACCTTAATTTAAGCTTTGTTGTTTTGCAATTTTCCGGAGAGGGAAATCAGTTGCTCAGTTGGACAGGAGGATGTGAAGGCCACGTCAATAATTTGTGAATGGGTAAATACAGTTTGGAAAGTTCCCTGATTTCTGCTTCAGAGTGGTATTGGTATTGGACATTTAGCTGGGGTTACTGGAAATTAAATACAATTTATTGATACTGCAATTGAATTCAGAAAAGCTGTAAGATATCTTTAAAGAACATAACCCAATGTTAACATTTGTGCGTACCTGAGAAAATACTGAAATTTGCTGAGCAATGGCCTTTATATGCTGTTTTAGGACAACTGTATGCTATTGATGTTTTACTGTGTGCAAGTAATTTGAATGATCTTCATACCCTAGGAGGGCAGTGAGTGGATGTCACCATCTAGAAGAAGTCAGAAAGTTGATTTGTCATGAAAGAGGAAGCAGGAATCAGCTAAATTTACAGAGCATCTGAAGAGTAAAGGTGGGACAGAATAACAGGCAATATTTGCTAGATGTAAGAAACAGAAAAGGAGAAAAAGAGATAATACCAATACTTTGTTGTTCAGTGTGGCTCTGCTGGCAGACGGGATTCTGCTGGGGATGGCTCATTTCTCCTCAGTGACAACAGCAGGTTTCAAATAATGCTTCATATTTCCCAGGTTTAGCAGATGAAGAAAAAGAATTACTTGGGAGGCAAATAGAGCAGATTTGCAAATAGAGGAGAATGTTTTATGGCCAGACTTGCAAACATTTGGCTCCTGCAGACGCCAGAAGACTCTGCATCTGCTTTAATCAATGTGGGTTGATCCTTTCTGATTATTTCTTTGAGATCTCTGTGGTTCTTAAGGCAGTAGTTTTATATTATCTAGGACAAGGCAACTGCTCATCTTCACACAGAGGGCAACTTACCTGCAAATTCAAACTGTGCAGCTTTTGTTCAGTAAGAAAGGCAAGTGAGAGCTGATGAACTGAGAATAGACATCTATTACGAATTCTGTGATTCCTCCTCTAAGGTATCTCAGCTGTCTTTCAAACGTTATGTCTTCATTAGAGATACCATAGTCTCTTCTGTTTATATTCTCTTCTCTTTATATTTTGGCCAAAAAAGTTTTAAAATAAATGATAGTAAGAATTAAACACTTCTTTTTTCAAGCAAGTTTAAAATGTACTTGGAAAATTACTGCATTACGCTCAGCTGAGTGTAAATAAAGACTGCAGAGTGGCAGACAAAGCAATTCATGAGAAATCTGAAATTGCCTAGAAATTGCTGTCTCAGGGGATACAAGTCCTTTATGGCAGGAATGTCTTCAGCAGATTGGATAAGAGGAGAAGTAATCCAGTTACTGTACTGGGCAAGACGCAGTTGTGATTTTTAATCCTTTTACCCTTTTGTTGTATTTTTACAGCAGGAAGGTTCCCTTCAGACACAGAGGTACTTCATGGCAAGTTGTATGGCAGAAGCACAAGTAACAGTTGTCCCAAGAAGGTGTTCTGGCTCCAAGAAGTCTGGTTTTTGGGTTTTGTTTTATTTTTGAACTGTTATTATTCTTTCAGATCTCTATGTAGGATCTGTTGGCCTCAAAATGTATGGCTGGGCTTGTAAACAATTGGCTTCTACAGACGCCAAAAGACTCTCAATTTGCTTTGATCAAAAGAGACTGACTCCTTCTTTGAGATCGCCGCGGTTCTTAGGGTGGTAGTTGTATGCTACCTAAACCAAAGTCACAGTCAGTGATATACTACCTACAACAAAGTCAAGGTTCAGCTTCTCATCACACAGAGGACAACTCACCAGTAGGTTCAAACTGTACGTCTGTTCAATTATTAGCAAATGACTGAGAGAAAAACAAATCAGCCTGGAAATGCTGAGCAACGCAGTGGCTGGCAAAGAAGCCCTACAGTGTCACCTTGACTGCTTTAGTTTTCAGGATGGCTGGACTGGGTTCGAGTGTAATGGGATTGGGTCTCCCTGTATCTTTATACTATCTCTACTGTAATGTATCTTCTTTAAGATAGGATCGACTTTAAACATAAGAGGCAAGGAGAGGGGGGAGAGGGCAGGCAAGCACTATATATCGCATCTGTAACATTTAATTATACGAGACAGGGATTTTCCAATACGCCTTGCAACACAAAGCACATTTAGCTATCAGCATCACGGTATATATTTTCTAAATCATAACACCCACACATTTCCTTAGCCAAGTAGAAGTTTTCCTTCTATGGCTGCATATCTAAAATTAGCCTGAAGGTCAAATCTGAATAGAAACACCCTTGCCATTGAACGTGCTGGGAATGATTGGTGCAATGGGCTCCATTTTCCCATCGAAAACCTTCATTTATTTTTTTTAAATAACAGTTGCTTTTACAATTAAAGACCTTGGAGAAAGGCAAAATGAGGCCTGCTGTATAAAATCATCATCAATATTCTGCTTTCACTGCAAGGCTATTTTTATAGCCAACTATTTTAAATGGATATAAGATGGATATAGAAAAGCCATAGTATAGGACGTGCATTAAGAGGCTTCCGAATAGTTAAGCAGAGCACCAGCAAGTGAAAGAAAAGCCTTAAAATTTGGAAGATGTTTGTCTATGAAAGACATACACAATGAAGAATTCTCAGTTAAGAAATGCATTGTTGAGAAGAATTGAAGTTTAGGTCTAAAAATAACCAGCAGTTGTATTATGTGAGGACTATGCAACCTATACAGCACAAACGCAAAAGCACTGTCTTGCAAGAAGTGCATTTATCAGCCACAGTGTTTTATTGAGTGCTTTAATAATACAAGTGTACATCAACTGATCCACAGTCAAAAGTGGCAGGTCCCTAAGAAATTTACAAGCACTTTTTTTTAAGTAAATCAAAATACATATTAATTTGTTCAACGCAATAGCCTTTTGTGTGGGAAACAGAAGGCTAGTGATAAACACAGTCTTAGTAATGCACAGTGATTCTTGATCTTAAGCTTTTATACAAAACTTGTTCCCAGTAGCATGCACCCACCATTAAAGACTTCAGTACAAAAAAATAACCCTAAACACTACATTTAAGTAGAAACGAGATATAATTCTGAATTTGTTTTCCCAAAAACCACATGAAAGAAAAAAAAAACCTAAAAACAAACCACACATTAATACAAAGCTTTGTGACAAAGCTCTATACTATTACAGATCCAACATTCTTTGCACTGATAACCAAAATTCCCCACCTACATTTGAGGGAAACAGCTTTCAAGTTAACAGAACAAAAAAACCCCAAAACAAATAAAAATAAAAATAAACCCCCAAAAGAAAGTAAGGACAACCTTTTGTCACAAAATGGTTCAAAATTTAATAAAAAATAAGAATGAAGGGAAGGGCTATTGATGCACTTAGTGAATGTGCTTGCACAGGTCCAGCAAATCCTAGAGCAGGTTCCTATGTGGCGTATCGCTTGGTCCACTGTCTGGCCATTCTGTCATGCTCTGCTCTGTTAGTCATATACTGAGTGGCAATGCTTCCAACCAGGGGGTCAGCTGAAAGGGAAACACAAACCATGAAAAACTCGTCAGCCTTGGGAGGATGCAAAAGCTATTCTTAGATCCAGACTCTTTCTCTTCTCCTAGGTTTAACTGTAAGAACAAGGTGCCTAGATACACTCATCCTGCAAAGCAAGCACTCATACATACAGGAAGAAAGGAAGAAGATGGGGAGGAGTTGGCTGGCAAGTAGCTATACATTTCTGGTAAATAAATAATTGAAACCATTATCTAAAATTCTATCTCACAAACAAATGTTCCAAAACCTAATTTTGATCTAAAAGTCTTTCAGGTGGTAGGAGTAAACGTACTATGTCCTTTATTTACGGTATTAGACTCCCACAAATATCTCCCACAGATATCCCACTGTCACCTAAGAAGAGGATAGGCTCCATTTCAATTATCATGTTAAATGCTTTTAAAACTACTTTTAGTTTTGAAACATAAAGAAAGATCAGGAATCAGAGCAGTAAGTATTATTTTCAAAGCAAAGTTAATTCCAAACTTTGGGAACTGGTATTTAATTTATGGGATTTTTCTGAGCTCCTGTATGTCCAGAATGCTGCATGATTTTGTTTTTGCAAGCTATTTCTCTATTTACAAAATTAAGAAACAACCTGAAAAAGTATTCTTACATTAATTTGGATCTACAAATTACTTCATAAATAATTAAATGAAAACAATCATCCCTCTAAGAAAAAATCACCCAAAGCAAGACTTTCCCAGAAGCGACTGTATGCCATCATCATTTTCCTCTTCTCAGTTTAAAGCAGACAAAATTACTAGGGATTTTCCTTTTTTGGGGGGGAGACCACACTCTTTATAATACTGCTGCAACAGTAAATTTCCTGAGATGGCAGCAACACACCATGCAAGTTTAGAAGCACCGACCCCATATTTTCCCTGACTTAGGGCAGATGAACATGACTTCTTCTTAAAGCCAGTTAATGATCAGCTTTGTAGTTGACTGAAGATGGTGCCATTGAACAACGTGACTCTCAGCTTCCCCAGTGCAGTCATAATCAGTGTGGTGTTTGCATTATTAACCACTGAAATAACCAGGACTAGATGTCAGGCCTTCTGCAAAGCAGAGTACATATGAGCTTTTTTTTGTTAGGGAGTTTGTGATAGGACAAATGTGTTGGTTTAACCAAAAATCAGTTGGTTGCCTTACTACTACTATTACTGAATAATACAGAACAATATCTAATGAAAACAATATTTTGTTACTTTAGGGAAAAGCCCATGATTTGGATCTTAAGTTTGCACCTACTAAATTAGTAAGGTGAGTTATCACTGTGACTGTCATGTACTAAGTCCTTGTAGTCTCAGTCCTGCATATGCTTACCTTTAATATCTTAATATATCCAGAGGAGGTCAGGACTTTGCTATTTTTACATGCATGAGTGTCAAAGCAGCATATCTGATCTGAGATCCATTTAAAAAGTTTCAGACTACAAAGTATATCACCTTTAACTCCTCAGCCAAGGAGAAGAACTATATAGGAGATTACTGGAAGGATTTTTTTCCTGTGTGAATAGGAAACTACAGGTAGTTAAAGAATGCAAAGTTGTTAATGGCTGTAATGAGCACTGCAGAGTAAAGGAAGCCATGGGAAAGGGCAAAATTTCTCTGAGAAAAAAATTTAGGGAGTAGCCACAGAAAGACCTTGTCATAATTTAACATAGCTTGGGGATGAGCCTGACAGCACTGCTGCGAATTCCCATACCCTCCTCAGATGTGACACCACTATGACAAGAAGTGCTTTCACAGACCCATGGAGAAACAGAGCCTTAGGGTTGAACTTTGAAGGAATCCTTGGAGCAAAACTCAATGCCTGTGCTGGTTTGCATGCTGTTAGGGAAGGTGGGGTTTGGCCTCTGAGGCATCTGGCTGTGATTGGTTAGAAGAATATCATGGCATTATCATCTGGAATGTAGCAAGTGCTTAATGAGGTTTAGTGCATATTTGAAGTGCTGCTGCTAAGACCTTTATAAAACCTTATCTGAGTCAGTGAAAAGTGATGTGCTGTAGTAAAGGTTTACCCAGTTCAAATCTGAAAGTCTTTTATATGTGGGATGAAAGTGTAATATCAAAGTGTGTCTTTCACTTGAAAGCTGTGGATCAATTCCCTTGATATACAGAACGGGTACTAAGGATCATATCATCATCCCCAATTCTGGATGATAGATTACAATGTTTGGTTTCCTAGTGTGGGTTTCCATCCATATCTCCTCTGAGCAAGGAAGTGTTTCAACAACATACATCTTTGGAAGGATTTGGGAGGTACAGTTTCTTCATCTCACCTCTTTCCAACATGGGAGGTTGTCTACTTTCCTTCAGGGTGGGGCAATCAGTGAGAGGAGTTCTTGGTAAGAAAGTGGGGAAATCTGTTGAAGCCCCGTACTGTAGGGGACCAGGTTCTTTATTTATGTGCATGTTCAAGTGTTTGTCTATGCAGCATTTTGCTTGGCAGTTGGGCAGAGTGGAGGTGATGGCCTGCAAGATGTCTGAGGTCTACAGAGCTTTTGTTGTAGGTATGTAAATTCTCACTGAGGGAGTGAGCTGTTTATCAGCTATCATCTCGGATGCTTCCTCATCAGTCAGTGCCTCCCTCCATCGATGTCTGTCTGTGCAAAGCAGGACTGCTGAAGCACCAACAGGACCAGCTACACCCACTGCCAGCTGCTGAGCAGATGCTACTAAAAGGTGCTCTTGGTAATAACAGTAATAACATTGTTCTTTGCAGTTTGTCTGCACATTTTACTGGTTATAGCATTATTGAATAAAAACACAAACATAGTTTGTGTTTGGCAAAGCCAGTTTGGCAAAGCCAGTTGTGCGTTCGAGACCCCAAACTGAAGAAACAGAAAAATGGTTATGTCCAGCTCTTTCACATCCCCATTAGAGGGTCTGGAGGTGTGTTGTCATTACACGTAGTTATTTATGAGGACACACTTCAACAGGTGTTTGAAGAGCTATCTTATTTTAGCAGTTCCTGTGAAGCTGTAAAACCATCAGGAGGCACAACAGATTTCTTTGAAAGTCAGGGCAACTGTTGAGGAGGGAAAATTTAACTTCAGATCAGAGCCACCCAACCAGTGGCACACTGGCCAATTTGATGCAGCCCACTGTGTTTGTGCCAGGGGACATAAAGATGGTGTGTGACCTCCAGAAATATGAATGGTCTCTTTCTGCATTTTCATGAAGCTAGGCAGCTTCAGGCCCAAGCCACATTGCCTCTGGTGGAGGAAGGAACCAGCCAGCAGGCCCAAGGAGACAGATATCTCAACACTTAATGAGTCGCGAGTCACCATTGCTATGTAGTTCACGAGGAGGGGACATAAAATGAAGATTGAAATTGAAAGCGCCTTAATTAAAGCAATTGAATGATTAAATTCCCAACATGTATGAGCCTTGCTTATAGTGCACAAGTCCTACCAAATATGAGGAAGAAACAAGAGTTCCTATTTACCCCCTGAATTAAGTAGCACACGGCTGAGCATCACCTGGTTCTCAGCTGGGCTGCACTATTGTATTGTGAAATCTCCATAAGAAGGGCCAAATATATAAATTTATAAATTTATAAATTTATAAAACAACTGCTGTGTAAACTGTCTAATTAAGAGATAAAAAGGAATACTGGATCTCAAAATTCATACCAGTACTTTTCCCACGTTTCCATTTCTAATTACCATAAAACTGTTTCTTATTTTACAGTTTTATCTGTGGTTTTATTCTCAAGGTTAGAAATTTGTTTCCATAACTAGTAAGCTGCTCTAGCTTTTCCATTTATTTTTGTTTTAGAAGTAGCGTGATTCATCAGTGAAGCAGGGTTCATTTCAGAAATTCACTCCAAGTGGGACTGTGTCCAAATGACAACGAAAACCAAGGGATTGGAATATAATGCTATGCCAGAAATTTCTTATCAGAACAACCTAGTGAAAATAAACCCACAAGTTAAAAGTTAATAACAGCAAAACTCTGCAACTCCTGGCCTGGCAGGACGTGCATACTTTGGGACCTCTTAGATCACCAGATGCATGGTGCCTGGCTTGAGAGCCATGGGTCCCCCATCCCTCGGGGCTCTGGTAGCCAGAGAAGCTGGGCTGAGGCAGACTCATCCTATATGGCAATCGGCAGCACCAAAACCCAGGAGCAGCCTTGGGGGTGGTGCTGGCAGTGACAACCATGTGTGGGGAGGCATGCTGTGGCACCCACCATCAGCTCACCTGAGAAGCTGCTGCAACTCTAAGAATCTTTAAGCTCTCATAAATTACTATTTCTTCTAGTCCTTGACTGTCACTTAGAGAAATCTGCCCTAGGACATCTTTATAACCTTTACAGCTCGTTTAAAGAAAAAATGTGATCCAATACTCGGATTAGCTCCATGTAAAATTGAAGGACACCAGGAGTTACAGCATCAAATTTCACGTTAAAGGACAGCAGAAGAATCATGAAAATATATTTAAAAAGCAACAAATAAAAGAAGCATAGACAGAAGCTAAGGATCAGCAATGTAGCTTGCATGGAAGATGTCAATCAAGAGAACTAAAGTATGAAGAAAAGCTCATGGATGATTTATAGGAAGACTGCAGCTGCTAAATCCCCCCTCACCTCACCATCTGTAAGCCTCATGTTATACCAGAATTCACGAAATTACCCTACATTTAAATGCAGTTTTGAAAGCTGGGTGAGCTGGAGCTCCTGCCTTGCTTACAGAGGTTGGATGTGCTGCTCTACAACGACTTGTCATCTTCTTTTGCAGCCACTTAATATGACTGTATAAGGAAGAACATTTGTGTCTCATGTCTGTTGTAAGGCTAATCAAATTTACAGCCCAATTCGAGGGAGTTAATGCTATTGGGGATTTGGATGAGCTGAGGTTTGGTCATTACAAAATTTCAGCTGTGTTTAATGCTAGTTATACTGCTTTATCATTCAGGAGACAGACTATAATTCTTCTTTAAAACTACTTTTCCCCCAAATAAATGAAAATATATAGCTATACTATATTTTTCTCCACTTGTATTTTTACAGCTATTTCTATGTCAGCAAATAGCAATTTCAGAGCAGAATTCATCTCCTGGGCTTTTCAATGCTCTTTTAAAAATACAGAAAACATACTCTAGTGAAATAAAAAATGGAGATGGTGTATTTAACAGCTTGATTTCAATGTGCCTTCTCCATCAGCCACACGATATGCAATGAAATTCCAACTGGTAGTGCCAACATGGTTAAAGAGACACACATTTAGACTTAAAATGTACATTACGAGCATTTATATGCACATATATATATTTTATGAGCGTTTATAAAGTAGAATCATATTTGTATTGCAATATTTTATATTTTTAATAGAGAACAGCTGATGGAGCCAGTTATTACACCATCACAAATGGGTTCTCAGAAAGATTTCTGGAGCACCTTAAAAACTAAAAAAAATCCATGGCCCTATAAAAATCTCAGTTTCTTCAGCCAAATATTTACAATGTACTTTTTTTTGGGTTTGAGCTTAGATTCAGCTCTGTATCAGGGGGAATTCAGAAGAGCTGGCCTCCAACTGAAGAAGCAAAATTAAACTGGAAGAATTTCCAAAGGTGAGATGCAACTTGAAAGATCTTATTGGGTCTCCTGAGCTATAAATGAGTCTTTTCTCGTAGCTGTGAGAGGCATCCCATTAACAGGCTCTCTGGAACTGCCTCTTGTGAAGCATCAGTCAAAAAATTAAATCTGCTTTCCTCTTTTTGGACAGGTTGTGTGAAATACTGAAGAAAACAACCAAGTAATTTTGAGTTATTTGGACTTCAGTTACACATTTAGAACGGATTTTGGTTTATGGAATACTGTTTGTTTGGGTAGTTTTTTTAGGTCTGCCTCTCTTTCCAAATATTCTGCTGTATTGCATTTTGCAAAAATTTGGGAGTGCGTTGTTTTTTTGAGCTTTTTTTTTTCAGGACAAGTCCAGGCACCAGTCCAGTATGTTGTCTATAGGATAGCTGCCTTGGAATCATCTTTATACAGCCACGTAGGCAGAATTGGTTATCCCAAAATGAAACTTCCCCAAAATAAGAGTTCATGCTTTAAATAACTACATTTTGTTTGGTGGTTTCGGTGCAAATAGCACTGCAGGACAGAATATATTCCCACATTGGCTTGCAGTGAAAGCTAAGTTTTCTGAATCCATTTTTTCTGGGTTTTAATATTGTACCAACCTTTAAGAAATAGGTCCCAAAAGGCAAACAAACAGAAAAAGAAAATATTAAGATTGGGGAAAAAGCAGAAACTAATAATTCACTGAAACACCACTTTTCTTAAAAGCAAATACTGACAGCTTGATGCACACCAAAAACATCCTTAATTAAAAAAAATTCTTTATACCTAATATTTTCTTAGGTTGCCTTCAGTGTCATCCAGGCCAGTGTTACAAGAAGAGCAGACAGTGAACACTACAGACAACAGCAGTGTCAGATATGCTATACTAAATATATCATAGAACAATTTAATACTCCAACAGGAAAGGATTAAGAACAGACGAATTGTTTGTGAGTAATTTTATTTATAGTGTCACATTGCCTCAGGAAGTTTCCATAGTTTGCCACGTCACCCGTTTTAAAATTAATGAACTCCAAGAAGACCATGCCAAGGATACTATGGGTCTTGATGCGGAAAATGAGGTATGTGCAATGCATCATAGTATTCTTCAGTGGTGTTACAGCAGCAGCATTGCTCTCTTTTGCTATCATTAATAGTAATGCACAGACTAATTCTTTGGAGGCAGAGACAGGTGAAGTGGCACACTGAATCACTCTACTAACCTTTCACCTTTGAAAAGAGTGCTCGAAATCAGGGCACAAGTGAAAATGAGTGCAGTGCAGCACTAATCCCTGTTTGTGCGGCAATAAAACTAGCCTCACAGTTGGAAGTCTGATCAACACACGCGTGCGAACTGGAACAACAGAGGGATTCAAGGCAAAACAAAGGGCAGTAGCAGGGCTCTGAATTGCTTTACACACCCTACAAGCTGAACTACAATGTATTTCTGATTTTCATAAAATCACAGTTCCAGCTATCCATATAGGATGTATTTATCCATCTATGAGATGCTTTGAAAACAGAACAATGATGAAGTGATAAATAAGTACTGTATAAAAAAAAAAAAGAGAACAAATAAAATGAATTGTCTTAGTAAAGAAGAAAGGTAATCCTTAGAGGAGAAAGGAGCAAATTCTAGAAAGGTCTAACGTCTACTAGGAAAGAAGTTAGTGAAGTTAGTATATATTTTAGCAATTACAGTTTACAGCAGAAATCATATGATATGGATTATAGCAAACTCTCTCCTGAATTTGTTTCAGGAAGCAGTTTGGGAGACTTGGCTGGTCACATCTTAATACTCAATAGAAAAAAATCTAATAGATATAGTCTGCTACACCAGTGTGCTCAAGCATCAAAATATGCTAGCTGAAAGTGCCATGTCGACAGGCGTCTGAACATGAGCCAGCAGTGTGCCCAGGTGGCCAAGAAGACCAATGGCATCCTGGCTTGCATAAAGAATAGTGTGACCAGCAGAAGTAGGGAGGTGATTTTCCCCCTGTGCTCAGCATGGGTGAGACTGCACCTTGAGTATTGTGTCCAGTTCTGGGCACCTCAAGACAAGACAGATAGTGAGGTGCTGCAGTGAGTGCAGAGGAGGGCAACGAAGCTGGTGAGAGGCCTGGAGAATAAGTCTTATGAGGATCGATTGAGGGAGTTGGGATTATTTAGTTTGAGGAAGAGGAGGCTGAGGGGAGACCTCATCACTCTCTACAACTGCTTGAAAGGGCATTGTAGAGAGGTTGGTGCTGGTCTCTTCTCATGGGCAATTAGCGATAGAACAAGAAGGAATGGCTGCAAGCTGCAGCAGGGTAGGGTTAGGCTGGACATTAGGAAAAATATTTTCACAGAGAGAGTGGTCAGTCAGTGGAATGGGCTGCCCAGGGAGGTGGTGGAGTCACCATCCCTGACTGTGTTTAAGAGTAGATTGGATGTGGTGTTGAGGGATATGGTGTAGGGAAGAACTTGTAGAGTAGGGCTGATGGTTGGACTTGATGATCCCAAGGGTCTCTTCCAACCTATACGATTCTATGATTCTATGATTAGAGCTCATGTGCCTCGTTAGGCTGGCTATTAGGGTTGACATGGATTGGACAAAGTGGACAATCATATGACCTCAAAGCATTGTCCCTACCAAAGCAAAATAAAAAGGAATGCAGTAAGATTTGATATAGTATTCTCAGCTACAAGGTGATCGAATGTGTTGGAGTTGGAAGAAACAAAGGCTCACTCTGTTACGTCACTTCTCAGTTCCAGATATAACCCAGGATTGTGTTTCCAGATATGGCATGGGAAAGAAGGAAATACAGGGCTGATGCATACGAACTTGAGACACAGTCCTTGGAAAGCCATCTAGATGTTTACACTAACCACCTCTACATCTGGAGAACCAAGTGAAAACTGTGATAGACACTGTAGCTTGGAGACTGTGTAATTTTAAAGCCAAAAGTTTGCCTAAGTTTTTTGAGCCCACATAGGAAAGCCGACCTAGTGGTCACTGTGCTAACGCAGGGCTAAAGGAGACTTACTGCACCAGGCTTCCTATGAAGTTGTGTTTGCCAGTACATCCCATATAGTCCTGGTGTCTCCAGGACTTACCTCTCTAGCAATACACCTGCAGTCCTTTTCCTGGGAGAAATCAGGTCAGGGGCAGGAGGAGAAAGAGAAGGTAAGATAAAGCATGAAAGACCCTGAGATCTTGTTCTGTTGTACAGCCAAGGTGTAGCCAGGGTGCATGTCTGGGCAGGTAAGCAGGGAAGCAGTCACGTCATACTGCTCGCACCTCCAGAGTGCTTTGTGGTCTCATGGTTTGCAAGTAGTCATGATGACTCCAAGAACGTTAAATGGTCTTACAGCAGTGCCTTATGCTTCTCCATGACCCAGGATATGCTGAGAATAAATATGCTAAAAATTTTGAGGTATCTGGATCCTGTGGTAAATGTGGCTGTAAGGTGTATATCATAAAGAGACTGATGACATATCTCTAAGTTTTATGCTCTGTGGAATTGTCAGAAACACATTTGACTTCTGTTAGTTCATACAATGATTGAAGTCACACAAATATTAAGGCATGTGTGACTTGATTCCAATATCCAAACTCATCCGGAGAAAAATGTTACCTATCCAAAAACAAAAGAGCTCTGCAGATCCAGTTTAGAAAACATCCATTTACTAAAATACCCATTGTGGATCCATGGAAGGAGAAATTCATTCCTCTCTCTAGACTTGCATTTGATTGCTGTCCAGCTACCTACCACAGATCTGTGTGAAATATGAGGCTGCCTAAGAAAAAGATGTTTCAGAAATGAGGAGTATTATCTGGCCCAATATTATTAACATGGCTCTTAGAGGAAAGCGTCGGCAGTGATTCATCTCTGTATCCTGCCAAGGGAAATCATTCTTGTTTAAAGAGTAAGGTTTTTTTTAGCCTTCAGTTTTTTAGCAGGATTTCTATAAACTCTGCTGGCTGACTGGGAGTTAGCTGAGGCAATCATGGACCAGCGAGGCACAGTGTACTGATCTTGAAGAGTTGTCTTTAATTAAGGAAGAACATGCACCTATTAGAAGTGCCAGCATGCTGAAACAATTAAAGTTCTGAAATAACACACTTCACTCTGATGCTTGGATGCGTCTCAAAATTAAAAACACAGATACATTAGCAATGTATCTGTTCATAATAATGAACTCAATTGAGAAACAGTCATTGTTATTAGAAAAATATAATAAAAAGGTGCTAGTAAACAAGAACTTGTTATGAAAGACATTACATGGCACGTGTCTTGATAAAATTTGCAGAAAAGGTTACAGAAATATGCATTTACCTTGTGGAAGATGACTGCAAGCAGATAGTAAGGAAATTGCAGCACTTGGATCTCAAAATGCTGTCAAGCAACCAAGATGCTAAAATCCATAATGTAACTGGCATGTATCCTTAGGGTCATGACTACATTTTCAGAAAACATTGTGTATTTTTTTTTTTTGTCTGAAGATTTACTAAGGGAGGGATAGCTATTCCATAGGAATTCAAGTGTGTTTACTATTTCTTTCATTTAAAGAAAAAAGAACCAGTTTCAAATCTTCCAAATTTGTCTTTTCTCACTTTGCACTAATCAGCATCTCCAGGCAAAAATCTCCAGACTGCTAATTTGGGCCTTACACATCCCAAATTAGCAGTCTAAGCCCCAAGCAACTGGGTGTAAAGGCATTCTCTATGGCCATGCTTTGTGCAGTGCTAGACATCCTGTAATCACAAGTACCAAAGGTAGAGTACTATGCAAGAAAACCAGGAGATTCAATAGGATCCACTTACCATGTGGATTCCCAGGGGACAGGGAGGGGAGGAAGTGTTACCACACAATCTGGTCTATGGTGGCATTTAGGCCCTGAGAGGAAAATGAGTCCTAAAGCCATCTTCACTTTTTGGAGTAGGGTTTGAATATGAGCATTACCAAAATTTCCAACTTAAACACATCAGGATCATTTTAGGTCAGATGCAGGAATCACCTGAATCCTGCTCTTGAATCTATCCCTTTGTTCCTTTATAGCAATTAATCCTTGGACTGACTAGAAAAGCCTACACATGTTATGAATGTTTATTTTGCTTTAATCTCATTTTTAACTTCTTGTCCTATTAAATCTCATTATTAATTTGATGCATTAAAATCCCAAACTGCTATTAGGAATCCCATACAAAATGTCAAAATCATTTAAGAGGCTTTTATTTACAAAAGGAGGGCAAGAGGAGCTGGTGAAGAATTTTATCCCTGCTAAAGGCCAATAGGACCTTTTTTCATAGTCCATAGGGCCTGAAATCCCTTGGCAAGTTAAACAGGAATACGAACTTAGGTGTACCTTGTGTTAACACACCTCTTACTGCTACTCAATAATAACTTAAAATGTTCCCTCTCTATAGATCCTTTCCTCCCAAGAAACATGTGCAATGAAGTTGCAGGCTGTATCTGGCTCAGACATGTCTATGTTTATACCGCATCAAGAAGCAGTGGAAGGAAAATGCCTCAAAACTAATTTGTTTGGGATTTTTGTTGGTGCAGCTCAGATGCCCTCTTTGATGGGCTGTCTTATTGGGGCTTTTCTGGACTGCAGGCAAGGTGGTGCTTGCTTTTGCAATGACTGAAGAATCAGCAGGTGAGGGAGCAAATAACCTCATTTCAGTAACCAAATGGACTATCCACTTCTAAATTAACTTCAGAACATGAATATAATTAGGCTTAATTACGAACGGGTTCTAATAAGACTAGAAGGAAAAACAGGTTAAACAAAATAATTAGCATTCATCATGTAGGCAGGTTTAGCCCCTGGATTAGTTGCAATGACGTTACATGGCAATGCTGAAAAAATATTGAATTTATGATATTTGCAGCAATAACTTCATATTTAGTACCAGGTAAAACCACTTTATTTGGAAATCTTGTCTTTCCTGTGTGAGGGGTCATATTGACTCCATCATCATGCCTGACTAAATGATAGGTGCTTTGTGGAATGATTTCAGGCATTGACACAAGAAGTTGGAAGACTGAGCCCTAGATACAAGCTATACAAGGTAAAAGTGGAAAAGACATGGAAGGTCATGAAGGAATTCTGTTAGTATAATATCGTGTCTTACAGTAACTTCTACTTTCATACCACTTTATCTAATTGGTATTATAAAGACCCAAGTGATGAGGATTCCATCCCTCAAGAATTTTCTGAAATCTGATTCATCCTGAAGTTGCAGCCCTCCATTCCATAGAAAGGCCTTTTTTATAAGCCTTGTTCAGATGGAAAATACTACAAACAATTTAGTAATCAGAGCTCTATTTCTGTATCCCATATGAATGTGAAATCTTACAGTACAGCCCATCCTTAAATTTGGGACAATTACACCATACATTCTGCTATTTAAGTAACTGTCTGCTACTCCAGTTAATGCACCTGAACTTAATTTGCTGTGAAAACAGGGATTCTGAGACACGCACTGAATATAATTTGTTTTATTTATTGCCTTTGATAGATCTGCAAAACTGTAAAAAACAAACAACCGTTTCCTCCTCCCCTGCTGAATAATGTAGAAAATTAGCCATGCAAAAGAAAAGAGACATGTCTTGCAGTAGTGTAAATCATCTCAAGGTAGAATCTGAACAACTCAGGAATACTGATTTCTGAAATCTTAGTCAAGAAAGCGAGAGACTAAATGATTTAATAGCTTACATACTTAAACCCAGGGTTAAAATTTTTTTGTTTTTCTGGACTAACTCTACATTCTTGTTGTGAATCTGTTAGACAGCCAAATGGAGCAAGTTTCTTTGCAGGAACTTAAAGAATGTGGAGCAGTGTGGTTTCTACAGTGAAACAAGAAAAGTGTATTTTAAGAATAGCCTCAAAAGTAGTTGTGCTAATCGGGGTCCTGAATCGGGTTCACAGGCGGTTAGAAATATATATCAAGAAAGTTCCAAATCTGTCCTTGCTTTCATGTTAAAAAGGTACAGAGGGAAAAAAAAACCCCAAATCCATATCACAAACACCTGCTTAGTAAAATGGAACTATGTCTAAATGAAAAATCTGGGGTACAAAAATTTAGCAAGACAGATGATGGTTCCAGCTTAGATCCAAGATATTTATACAAACTGGGAATATTAGGTTAAATTCTTATGAGTTTAGAGAATTACGGTAGGAATACAGGTAAATATGATGTCCAAATTTATTGATTTTCTACTTTTAATTATTTTTCCCTTAAATATATACAGTTATATTAGTAAGAAAATATATCTAGCAGTTAAGCCCAAAAGTGTTGTTATCTACTTTGTTTAAAAGATTCCAATATACTTAAGGACACGTCTGCATTGGCTAGATAAATCCTGCATAAAACAAAGGAAATGTATTTAATGACTACAAATCATTCGATTGTATTTTGAATGTAAAAGGTAGCTTTGTATCTTGGAATTCATTCAAAGTAAGCTAGGATTCTATATCTCTTATATGAGAAATACCTAGTAGCTTTATTTAAATACTCCAGATTGTTAAACATTTAACATTGATGACTTATTTTGGTCTCGATTCACACACAGATTTATTATGGGTATGCACTAAATTACCTGTCTTCTCTCTGAGGTAATGGGCAGAGGAAACTGCCACTGGTACTATTTTAAATTACGCATGTTTATTGGAAGGAAAATGGATTGTAACCTTTTGTATTTGTAGCATCCATCACTCATGCACTTTCTAAACTACTTTTAATTTAATGATGGTTAAGATAAAGCTCATAGAACCCTGTGTCTCTTGAGTAAAAGTGCGCAAGCTATTAAAAACCCTGTATTATCTTACAGCTTTTATAAGCTTTACTTAAAAAAAATTGAAATGCCAGGTGTATTTTTTCCAGCTTTATTTCCATTCTGTGATAAGACTGAATTTTTTATGTTCTAGAGCCCCTTTTGAGAAATAATAAAAAACAGGAACAGTTGAGGCTAGTGACAAGACTCTTCTGAGTGCCAATTACATGCCTTTACATTTATTTCTTGACACAGACGTACAAAGCCTCTTTACTAATTTGGATTTTACTCAATCTCTGATTTCATCAGGTGCCATTCAATAAACTATATGGTTCGTTGTTATTATGTCTGAAGTTCAATTTTTCTCACCTCGTCTTAAATAAAAACAAACTAGGAATAGAAAAGTGATTGAAAAGGACAAGAAATCATTAGCAGCAAAGTCAGATCTTTCCCATTTAATGAATGGTTGAAATCTATCCTTATTTCTTCTGGAAAAAAAAAAAGACAAAATACGATATGACAGGTAATTTTGTAAAGATGATTATAAAAATAGTGGTCTTGCTTATCTTTTCCATAGTAAGAAAAGAACACAAAGAAAAATCCAATGCATTTAGCAAAAGTTAAAAGGAAGTCGATGCTTCATACACCAAACAGTTAAACACATTCAAAAACAGAGTGGTGGCATTTTAGAAGATAATTTAATAAAATTAAAAAATAATTAAAAACCACACTAGTCATGCCATCACCTAACTTACCATTGCAAAGGGTATTGCTGCTCCTGCTTCAACAATCTGGTTGTTAGCTGCGGGTATGCGGGAATTCCCTCTCCAGTATATTACCTTATTAGTAAAGTGCGTTGAGGGAATTTTACACCTTTTACCACTTTTACAATTTTACACTTTTTACCACTGAGCAATGAGCAGTTACAGGCAACAGACCTGACTGAGCCAACTAGTACACGCTTTCTGCTACAGAAGGACTATACTCCTCCTTCTAGTGATTATTCTTTGTAGAGTTACAGATGTATCAGGTAAAAAAAAGCATAGGGTAAGCATCTGTGTGACTGTACTAGGGATACAGCTAATGGAGCTACAGCTAATGACTGCTCTATGCCTTGGATACCACAAGATCCAGAGTGCACACTTTATTTTTAAAAAGTAATCTCTACTATTCACTTTCTAAATTACATAATTTACATAAATCTACCAATATTCTTATGTAAATAGCTACAGACACTAAGCAGAGAAAAAAAATATTTAAACAGACTGTAGACTTGTGAAACAATAATGGGGGGTTTAAAACTAAGTCACTTTACTTCTACAGTTGCATTAATCTTTTTAATGATGTCTTGTGAGCTTTGAATAGCCTAAATCTAAAGACATGAAATGCCTCTATGCTCAGGAACAACCCGCTTCTAACCATGTGTATTGTTTGGTAGCAGGGGGCTACAGAAGTGGCTTCTGTAAGAAGATGTCAGAAGCTTGCTCCATGTCTGACAGAGCAAATGCCAGCTGGCTCCAAGACAGATCTGCTGCTGGCCAAGGCTGAACCCATCAGAGATGGTGGTAGTGCCTCTGTGTTAACATATTTAAGAAGGGGTAAAAAAACCCACCTGTGTAATTGCAGCCAGATGAGAGAAGTGAGAATATGGGAGAAACACCACTCTGCAGGCACCAGTATCAGTGAAGAAGGAGGAGGAGGAGGAGGTACTCTGTGTGCTGGAACAGAGATGAACCTGCAGCCCATGGTGAACACCATGGTGAGGCAGGCTGTCCCCCTCCAGCCCATGGAGGTCCATGGGGGAAGAAATATCTCCCTGCAGCCCATGGAGGACCCCACATGGAGCAGATGGATGCCTGAAAGACACTCTGACCCAGTGGGAAGCCTGTGCTGGAGCAGGCTCCTGGCAGTACCTGTGGAATAGAGGAGCCTAGGATGGAGCTGATTTGCTGGCAAGACTTGTGACTCCATGGGGGACCCACACCTGAGCAGCCTTTTCCTGCAGGACTGCACCCCATGGAAAGCACCCCTACTGGAGCAGTTTGTGAAGAACTGCAGCCTGTGGGAAGGACTAATGTTGAATAAGTTTCTGGAGGACTGTCTCCCATGGAGAGATCCCACACCGGAGCAGGGGGAAGAGTGTGAGGAGTCCTCTTTCTGAGGAAGAATGAGCTGCGGAGACAAAGTGTAATGAACTGATGGCAAGCCCCGCTCCCCATCCTCCTGAGCTGCTGGAGGGGAGGAGGTAGAGAAATTGGGAGTGAAGTTGAGCCTGGGAAGAAGAGAGGGATGGGGGGAAGGTGTTTGTAAGATTTGGTTTTATTTCTCATTACTCTGATTTTTCATTAGTAATAAATTAAAACAATTTTCCCTAAGTTGGGTATGTTTTGCCCATGGTGGTATTGCTGAATGATATCTCCTTGTCCATATCTTGACTCACGAGCCTTTTGCTATATATTCTCTCCCCTGTCCAGTTGAGAAGGGGAGTGATAGAGCGGCTTTGGTGGGCACCTGGGTCAGGGTCAACCCACCACACCACAAGATATTATCAATGTGCAACTGAAAAGAGCAAAGATTTAGGCCAACATAAACAGTATTCCTGATCCAAGCCTCCTCCCCCCGCACACATAATTAGGAGATATTCCAAGACATATTTTCCTGAGAACTATTAAAGGGATGACAGTTCACAAATGTTTCTCCTGCTGTTACAATAATCTCCACAGTCATGGGTTCATGTTGAGGGGATTTAGTCAGTTGATAAGAACAAAATCTTGTAACATTTTCATCAGCTCTTTATGGCAAAGCAAATTAATTCTTTTTCAGTGCTTATCTATTCATAACTTTCATAACGTGCTGCTGCACTGCTTGCGTTTACATATGTTTAATTTCATGTTTATAAGTCACATCCACAGAGTTTAACACATATAGGTGTATGTGTCTGCAAATATTTAAAGACCAGATGTACAGAAAGTCTCTTCCTGGCAGTGCAGAGACTCCTAGTGGGACTTTGGATGCCTAAAGCCCATGGGAAGTACTGAAAACCCTGCTAGCTGGCTGACAGCATCTTTAGGTCCTTAAATGCCTTTAACATATTGGTACTGTATGTCTGGCTCATAATATGATAAACTGTAATTGATTCAAACTACAGAATAGCAATTAGCATTCTATAAATACTATATTATAGATAGTACAGTATCTTTTAAAAGGAATAGAAAGAGAATCCAAGAATTTGTAAAAATCAGCTCTAGAATATATGATAGGATCAGTCCAAATACGTACAGATCACTTCAATATATAGCAGGTTCTGCAGAACAGGCAGGGGAACATACAGTGTTTAAAGATAAATAAGCTCTTTCCAGCAAAAAGGACTTTGTTGCAATTGATGAGATCATTTTCCTCATGTGAATGAAGTTGATGGTGATGTGTTTTTCCCAAGGCAATCCCACCTTTGATGTCAGTCTGCACTCACTGAGAGCAGAACAACCCCCATGAGTTTTATGCTGCATTTTCCTTTTGTGCTCCTTTAGGGTAACTGATTATTATGGCCTTTATGTTAAGCACCCATCCACTCTGCTCCCAGTCCAGTGGCACCAAGACAGCAGAGCAACCATGCACTACATTCTGTATTTGCTAAGGAAAACCTCCGGAGTGAGCTCATTTAATTTGGAGACAACCCAAGGCAGAGATTGAAAAAGGGACAGAAAGCTTATGTTGCAACTTAGAACAAACCAAAAATCATTAGTACATGAATTGATTGCTCGTTGCTCTAATTGTTGTTTACCATCTCTTACTTGTTGCCATGCTTGAGTGACACAGCATACAGTATTTTCCAGCTCCAGATACAGAGAGCCTTTTCCATTGTGCTTAACAGCCCAGAAACCTGCCCGTTTCCTGACAGAGCACAGTATACAAACTGAAGAAAGGGGAAAACCAGCTCCAAGCTAGAGAGTATAAATAATCTCAGACAACAGAGCAATTTCAGTGTTTACATGATCCTCTGTTGCTTACAAAAAGGATATATGGCAAAACGAGATTATTTTGTTGTATGTCTGATCGTACTGCGCTGTGACATTGCACCTGGTAGCCTGTGGGTGCCAGGGAAGAATAAAAGTAGCAGGACTTAGCCAGCCTCATAACATTGGACAAATTGAAAACTGGTTTGCCAATTTCTAAGCATTTCAGTCATTTCCCAGAATATTCATCATATTTGACAAATCTACTCAAATATGCTCTGGATTATTACAGAAGAAATATTTATGATTTTACTCTGCTTTCTATATGTCTTGACAAAATGTTCCACAAAATAAACAAAATTTCACTACAAATCAGAATATATTTGGGCACAGGAAAGACTACAAGTCCTTTTTGATAAACTGAACAAAGCTGTTAAGCTGCTAAGTGGAAAGGAAAAAAATCAGGTTGGATTCTGAAGCGAAGTTTTTTGATAGTAACAAAACGTGCAGATTATGGCTTTAAGGAAAAAAATTACAAGAATGAGGAAAATGAGAAGTGGCTCATCCCTTGAACTTGCTGTCACCCAGAGTTTCTAAATTCACTTCACAACCAGGGGTGAGGGGAAAAGAAAGAATGATAATTGGGAAGTCTAAAAAATTGCAGAAGGAACATCTGACATGAACCGGCACTGACAGAAAGCAGTCTCTGCTACAGAGAAGCACCAGATGAGGAGAAACAACATACGTGCCTCCTGTTAGACTGATATATATAGAAGAACAGAGAGGAAAAAAACCCAAAAGATCCCTGCAGTCTGCTGAGTGGCGAGGGGCACAGCCCTGTTCTTCATTACCCAGGGCTGGGTAGCTATTTTAAAGTTCGAACATGGAAGCCAAACAGCAGAGCTGTGACCACAAGTCAGCCAAATCCTCACTTGGAACCAAACACTCCAGTGTGGAACAGATTTTATTTTTACAGCTACGTTATATTTTCCTTTATTAAGCTGCCTTAGATTTATTTTTAAACTTTTTTTTTTTTTTTTTTTTGGACAGGCTAGCACTTTCAGATCTCACAGTAATCTGAAAATAGATCTTTTCTATTGATAAAATGGACATCTAATAGTGTATTAAAATGCATATCAGTATGGCTGGAGCTTACCAGTTGAAAAAAACAGAGCTATTCCTGTGGAACCTAACGTGTTGACACATGCTTGCTTTGCAAGTGGCCACAGCGATTTTGGATGTTAATGCCCCTCATGAAAGATGATCACTCCAATGCAGAGTCAGGAGGATGGAATGTGTCAGCAGCATCACGTTGAAGGCTGGCAGCCTCGCTCCAGCTCCCAGTGGGAGATGGGTTTCCCTGAGAGGGTTTAAACAAACCTATTCCCCTTTGCCTGAGGTGTGCAGAAGACAATCCTTTGGGCAGTGCAGGGGGCAGGAGTTCCTGGCAGCACAGCATGGGACTTCCCTAACTGGCCTATTTAGATTTACCTGTCAATACCTTATATAAATTGGTAGGGATTAAGGAATTAATGGATTGAGAATGAAACGGACATGGATTAAGAATGGATTGAGAGCAGCCCTGAGGAGAAGGGCTTGCGTATATTGGTTGATGAGGAGCTCAGCATGAGCCAGCAATGTGTGCTTGCAGCCCAGAATGCAAATCGTATCCTGGGCTGCATCAAAAGAAGCATCACTAGCAAGTCTAGAGAAGTGATTCTGTCTCTCTACTCTGCTCTGGTGAGACCCCACCTGGAGTACTGTGCTCCAGGTACATGGGCTTAAGAAGGACATGGATCTGATGGGCAAGTTCAGAGGAGGGTGACAAAGATGATCAGAGGGCTAGAGCACCTTTCTGATGAAGACAAGCTTGGAGAGTTGGGGTTGCTAAGCATGGAGAAGAGAAGGCTCTGGGGAAATATTATAGCATCTTTCCAGTACCTAAAGGGGGCCTACAAGAAAGCTGGAAAGGGAATTTTTACAGGGGCATGACAGGAGGAGGCGCTTCAAACTGAAAGAAGGGGGATTTATATTAGATATCAAGATGATACTCTTTACTGTGAGGGTGATGAAGCACTGGAACAGGTTGCCCAGAGAAGCTGTGGCTGCCCCATCCCTGGAAGTGTTCAAGGCCAGGCTGGATGGGGATTTGAGCAACCTGCTCTAGTGGGAGGTGCTCTTGCCCTTGGCAGGGGAGTTGGAACTAGATGAGGTCCCTTACAACCTAAACCATTCTATGATTCTATGAATTGCTACTGTTGGATGAAGCTTAAATTTCCCAACTATGAACACAAATTCAAAGTGTGGAGGTGCTCAAAACTTGAGTTTAAATACCAGATCTACCCACATTGCACTTGCACCTGTACTCTGGAGCCTCCTGCTTGGCACTTAGGTATGCACTCTGGCCAGAGCAATTCAAACAGTGAGCTTCAGGAAAGGCTGCTGAAGGCAAGCCTGTGAGGGATGGGGAGGTGGGATTGCAGCAGGACACCAACTTCCCTCCAAAAGTGTACTCTGCTGGCTGAAAGGGAAACAGGCTGAGAAATTGACATAGTATGTCAATTTATGCAATGCTAATGCAATTCTTCCCCTTGCATGTTTTCTAACTTAACTCTATCCACCTACTCCTGTTTTGCAAAGGTCATGGAAACAGACAGCAGCAATTCCAGCAGCTTTGCAGCAGAGCAAATACCATTCCGGCTCTCAGGGCTTTTTATGCTTATGTTGAAAAGTGACTCTCCACAGTGCTGTTCAGATCCCATTGAGGATCGAAGATATGCATTAAATTACACTATGGAATCCTTTTCTGCAAAGGCTGACAAACTGGGATTTATACTCTCAGCAGGGAGAGTACAGAACTTTACAAACCTTTAGGAAAATAGCAAAAAGAAAAATAATATTGTAATAACTGCATCCCATCTCTAAAGTTTCCTAAATAGCAGCACCGTCATGCAGGTACAGGTGTTAATGTTTTTGGCAGAAAATTTAGGCAAACCTAAATCATGCCAAACCACACGGATAACTTGTAATTGTAAGACAAAACCAACAATAGTATGTTATCCAAAATTGCCAGTTTTAACTACTCTGTGATAAAAACAATTAAGTTTCTGGGGAAAATAAAGGCAAAACATACAAATGACTCATACAAACAGAGCCTGAAAGCATGTCTTGTGTCCCTTAGTGAGACAAGTAAAGATCCCTATAATCTTAGGATGTTGTTTGACTTTGTTTATCTATGCTTAGCTAAGTGTAAGCCATTAAAATGCACAGCCACATTACTTAATGTGGGATAACAAAGTATGAAACCATCTAGTAAATTAATGATTCATGGTGGTACTTGCAAAACACCAGCCCATATACTTCTAAACAAGGCACATTATATTTGAAAACCACAATATCTGTTTTTTAACGTAGGTAGCATACTTTTCAGATGTGCTGAGCAACTGCAGCTTCTGTAAAAATTGATGGGGCTCACATAAAAGTAATGTAGCAGTATCTGTCCAACTCATTTACTCTTATATTTACTGCAAGGACACATACTTCAATCTTGAACTACATTCATAGCAAACTTTACATGTAACACCGTACAAACTGTTTCACACCTTCTGGTGGGTTTAAAGGATAATAAGTGACAAGCAGCCTTACACTGCTAATATAATATACCACTGAAGTGTATGAGAGCAGAGTCAGACCAGCTAACCTGGCCACTGATGACCCAGGTGGAGTGGGTACTGATGTCACTATTTTGTGCATTGCCATTGCCAGAGGTTACTGCCCTTATCTAGGAAAAGCTTTTCCTTTCTTTTGTTTTCTCTTCCTTCTTTTTTTCCCTTTTCCTTTTCTCTTTCTTCCCCTTTCCCTTTCCCTTTCCCTTTCCCTTTCCCTTTCCCTTTCCCTTTCCCCATCATTTCACTAAATTGGGTTAGAAAGCAGACAAACAGTGAAAATGACAGGGCTAAGAAAGAAATAACCTTTGACAGGCCTGCCGGTGAAATAGGGACATCCAGTGGGGAGCAGTAAATATTTCAACCCCGATGACGGTGATGATGAGCGGGTTAGTCTGTCTAGCCATGCCTCATGCCCTGATGAACTCCACACAAGTCAGGCACGTTGAGAAAGGATGATTGCAGCACGATGCAGGGGCAGGAGAGGGCTGTGAGGACAAGCAAGGGAATGGAAAGCCAAAGTTATGGAAGGAGTTTAATAGACATCGGTCCGGTTAGTGTGCAGCAAATGAAGATCAGGAGGAAAGGGGACGCTTCTTCATTAGCACATAGGGAATGAAAAACAGGAAAATGGTCACTTAAGCTATAGGGTAAGATTTGCTTAAAAATGAGCAAGTATAAAATTCCCATGAATCAGTTCCGGCTAGAAATCAGGCAGCAGTTTCTAAAGAGCAAAGCAAACAAGGCTCTCAGAGCCCCTCTGCAGTTCTTTTGGTCACAGCAGCCAGCCAAGTGTTCAGCCTGACCTGGCACCTTTGTAGGAAAGCAATACTGTGCCTGTTCCCTGTCTCAGGCCACCCATCTCATTCTCTGTCTGCACCACTGTGCACATCCCCATGGCAGGAGCTCGCAGCCAGGCAGAGCTTGACACGTGGGGAACAGGGGCAGGAGCATTCAGTTGGGGAACATGTATGGTATGCTCGAGGCAAAAATCCCCACTGGCTGTAGAACTTGTGTCGGGAAAAACAGTAAGGAATTAGAGGCAGATGATGATACCAGAAATGAAGAGGCTGGTGTGAGGGAGATGTAGCAGGTTTTGTTCTGATGTCCTAATCAAGGTTTAGCTGTGTGTCATTAAGCAAACATGATTTGACATTAGAGTGTTCAGACACTGGGGTTAAGCAGGCCAGCCAAGTTCAGACTTTGAAGGTGTGAAGGAGGCCACACGTCTGTGTTTCAATTTATTTTCTCTGAAGCATTTGCAAACGAGTTTTCCAGGGGCTTGAGAACCTTTGGCAGGGCTGAGGTGACAATGACCAACTGAGAACAGTAAGCATTTCAACCCAGATCACCATCACCAGCTCTCTAAATATAAAAATAATTAATTTGCTTTCATACTTGAAGTTCAGTAAAAATAGAAAACCTCAGGTGCCATCCTCACTTGAAAGCACCTTTGGATTAAGGCAGTGGGGGAATTTACACACCCTGGGCTCCACTTGAATACTCAGAATATAGTTGAGCTGTCCTCCAAGTAAGACAGTTTTTCTTGACTTGACTTAATAAATTTTCAGAGGGGAGTGTCCACACATGGAGTTACTCTGAAATAACGAACTGCCCACATAGGCAAGCCCTATCAGTGCTTTGGCACTGAAACAGCCTCTGAGCATTTACTCACATACTCGCTTTTATGCAAATAAATGTATCTATCAGGTTTTGTAGTAATCGAGCATGCCAAAATATTTACAGGATTGGGGCCCTGCTTTGTAGCAAAAGGTGTGTGCTGTGCCCCACAGTACCACCTTAAAGAAAAATACCCCAGACTGAATGCTAGTGTATCCCATCATCTCTCCCATCCCTCTGATACCATTCCAGTTGGCGCTTTCACACTACCAGATAATTCACACATGTTCACTCATACGCAAACCCTACGGCACCCCTTCCCCCCACGAAAAAACTCAGCCAGCTGTTACAAAATGCAGACATTTCATTAACACAGTTTACTGGCTGATACTGCCAAGCAAAATAGAGACAATTAATAATAATCGGGACTGAAGGGTCGGAGACAGCTTATGAGTAAAGGATTGTATTAGTTGTTTAAAAAGGACAAACTCGCTCCTGCCTGGAGTGATAGGGAACAAAGGGCGGTGATGTATAACTGGGGAGGAAAGAGACTCTCTCCATGGCTTTTGTAGATTACTGTGTGAATGACAGGAGCGGCAGGAGCAAATACCTCTTTTCATTTGCTCAGCCTGCTGGAGAAGAATAGCAGCACTTGCCAATGAAGCTGCAGCTGTGCTCCAGCTCAGTTTAATCACTGTGTATGACTGAGGGTTAATTAGCTGCCATTCTTACTGCTATTTGTTGTTCTAATGAAGATTTGCATAAATGTAAGACTAGGGGGTAACCAATACTTGATTTTTCCCTTCAGAGAGTCTGGGGGTGGAAAACTCAACCATCCCAAGTGTTTATGTTTGTGCAAGATTCAGTGTTGCCTTTCCATTTGACCTGATCTGCTTCTGGCTGATGAATGGTGAACAAAGAGTTCAAAGTTGCTTATCAAATCGAGACCCCTGTTGGGTTTTTGCCTTTAGAAAGGGGCAGAATAGTTAGATGAAGAGAGGACTGAGGGATTATTACTCCCATCTGACAGAGAGGAAATTACATATATGCATGTTTCTGTATCTATGTGTGTACATATATACACACTATATCTCAGTGATATACGTATCAGTAATGTATACCTCTTTCTATCTCTCCATCCGTCCATCCATCCTGTTCAATCTGGATGACAAGGAACCAATCCTTCGGTTATGACATGGTAAATTGTCATAAAAAAATGATGGTACAGGCAGTACAACCAGAACAAGCTGTAGCATATCAGGCAATATGCTGAAAAGTATGAACTTGTCAGTTTTTGTGAGCTCTCTGTTGCACATAACTAAAATTCAAAGTTCACTTTTTAATAAAAAAGTATCCAATACAAAACAGGCAATCTCAAAGGAAGGAAAAAATGACTCAGCGGTTCACAGCTATCTACTGTCAATGCCTTCCAAGAGTGAAATTCACAATACAAATTAAGAAATTGCATTAATTCCTCAAAAAATCCCAAGAAAATTGTAACATAAAGTAGCAACAAAATCTAAAACTACTTTATAATTAAAGAGAATGTTTGAAAATGAAATGCCATAAAATTGTTTTATTTACTATGGTCATGAGAATGGAAGAAACCGAAGGGAAGGATAACCTCCTGCTTTTAGTGTATTAACTTATGGCATATGATAATTTATAATGGGAAATTATTTTCAGTGCTGCTCCTACACACCTGGACAGCTAAAACTGTTTTTTGTCAGCATCTGTAAAGCAGTCTAAGGGAAAGAAAAAGATAGAGGGGGCAGAGATAGTAAATTTCTAAATTTCAAATATGGAGATCACTACTGGAAAGTGGCCAGCTTTCAAGCTGACTGTATCCCTTCAAAGAGAGGTGACCACAAATGAACACATGCTTATTACCAGTTTCTCAATCCCAACACAGCTTTGCGGTGTCTCTTTATCGGGTCTCTAGGACACATGAGCAAATATTTATTTGCCTTTCTTTATACTTCCACAATCCATCTGCTTAACTTCCTACAGGCACCTCTGCAATTTGGGGATAGACACTAGTAGAAGTCAATCTTTCAGAGCTGTAAGAAGAGAGCACCCAACACACCTGAAATAAATGTGTCTGAAACTGTAACACAGCTCCTTTACCACTCCAGCTCTTAGCTGGCAGGAATGCCACAAGTTTTAACACTACATACAGTAACAAACCCACATGAAAATAAAAACAGTCAATTGCATTTTTCCCACTTTCATCATATTTTGAGCTTGGAAATAATTCAGTCTTCTGTTACATCTTTTGATTCAGCTCTTGATTACACAAGAATCTTGCATTCTGCTCTTTGCAAAGCAATTATAACTTTTTGGTTGGGGAGAAAAGTTTAAAAAGAGCAAACCTAAAGGTTTAAAAACTAGATGGCAAATTAAAAAAAAAAAAGAAATGTACAATGAAAAATTAACCAGCAACAACTCTCACAACACTTTTTCTTTAACCATTCTTTCATGATTTCTATATACTACAATTTTCCAAGGCTACAGTCAGAATCATTCATTGGTAAATAGGGTAAGAGAAAGTGGAAATTACAGATTTAGTGGTCAATGGCAGAAAACAAATTTAAAAGAGCTGAGGGAAGAGGTTAAGTGCTATGCTAGTTAATAAGAATGACAGCTTGCTTTGAATACTCATACTGGCTGCCCAGGATATTGAATAAACCTCATTTAAATTAATTTTCATTATTTGTAGAGTCTGTGTTAGACATCTATCATTGTCAGTACTATTAATATTCTTTTCAGAGATCACATTATCAGCATATTTAAATGAAAGCTCTCCTTTTCAATATTTATTAACTCATTAATATTTCTTGGTACTAATATCCTGGTTGTAATATCCAAATTAGTGCCTACTACAAGGTATTTTCTACTGATTAGACTTTTAGAATTAAAAGATTTTATTAAGTACTAAAAATGCACTTGAGCTNTGGCTGTTAATATTACAGTGGTAGATTCTTGTCCGAAATGTTACCTAGAAAAGAGAGTGTGTCTAAGTACAACAGTGTTCAAGCCAGTAATTACACGATTATTAATAATTTTAAAAATTATACAAACTAGCACTCTGCTTTCCTGCTTGAAATGACAGTACTCTGCTACTGTCAGTTAACGACCAGGCAAGAAATGGTACTCATAAGAAAACGAAGAAAATGAAGACTGCCTCTTCCACCTGTGGCCAGCAATAGATCTGGTTTGTGTGAGGTGAGAATGAGACACGTCTCCTGAACTTCCTCTTGCCTTGGTCTCACTGATCTCATTATTTTTGTGTGGGGCCAAAAAAAGCTATTCCAGCCACTGCTCTGGACAACATTAATAACTCAGGCACACAGCTACTTTGCGCTTTGAAGAGAGGCAGCAGAAGACAGATTCTTCTGCTGTCTTCACCTGTCTTCATCCATTTCATGCAATAGATTAAGCTGGAAAAAAATATGGAGGCATCAAATAAGTGGCTCCCAGAAAAAGTAAAGTGAAATATCTGTAAGAAAGGCTGCTCAAATAATATGCTTTTATTTCCAAATTTTAAGTTACAGTTGAATCAGCAGAATTGCTTACAAACACCTTTTGGGTTTGTCCCACTTTTAGCCTAGAATGATGTGCTTCTGCTTTAAGTTGAAGATATAGGCCTTTTATTTCATAAGAAGTCCAGCTATGGAAGTCCACATCATAGTTTGGAATGAATAGTGGGGCTACTGGATAAGAAAGAACAATATAGAAAACTACCCCTTGGGAGTCTCCATCAAGAAGTAATTTCTCCATCAGTTTTACCCAAATGACAACAAAACCAGATGGTTTTAATGACGTGTTCCTAACACCTAAAATTAAGGTGTACAATTGCAGTGGTCTTCCTCATCAGCAATAATCCTGCCAACAGAGGGTCTGATTAGACAGGACACAAAGCAGGCAAAGCACACCCAATTTAAGAAAGCTGTTCTCTTCACAGGAATTGGACACTGCTAATAACTGGAGTGCTGAGGCACCTTTCCCTGCTCTACCATACAACCTGCTTCTGGAGACAAATGGAGACTGATGACATGCTCCTGTTCTTATTTTATTCAAAATCAGTTATCTCAGTGACTTCAGCGGGATTGAGATCAGGTCACTTATCAGTAAGGAGAAGGGAGGATACACGTGAAATAACATGGTAACTGGTTTACTTCTATTAAAAAAATATCATTCTCTAAAATGCTGAAAAATTCTGCCCCTTTGGATTAAATCAAGCAGCTTTGACAAAATAATGGAAAGAAAACGTAGTACATTTCTGGTATTAAAACACTGCATTCAACAATAAATAATTTTTCTTGTAAGTACTTCTCCACAAAAAATCTGGGAAAACATTTTTGGGCCCAGTGTCATGCACCAGTGACTTCTGCAACAAAGATCTCGACAAAGCAAGTTCATCAGTTTTTAAACCTATCTATGTTTAATGGTACTGCCAATTGATAGGATAATTGAACAGTTTGCCACTCCATATCCTACATATTTGTATGTTCTTCCTTTTTTCCCCCTTACAGTTGCAGTCTTGCTTATTGTTTTCCAGCCTAAGTGCTTCACTTCCAGGACATTTATGAGAATTTTAAATATTTCTGGCACAGTGAGCTCAATTCCTCCAAACACTATAGCCAGATGATATGGTTTTTTTCCCCTCATTAGGAGTCCAAGTACATTCAGCATTTGGAGTGAAGGAAGACTTCTTCAAGATCAAGAAAAAAGCATTTTGCGATAAAATTGTTTGTCTACAAAGGGAAGCTATTTTGAACACAGGTTACAAATACACAAAAGTGGTGAACTGCTCCACACAAGCTGCATGTCAGAAGTTTCCACAAAGGGAGCTGGTGTAGAGGGGCATCCTGTGAATTGCAGGTCAATGTTCATGAAGTCCCCAGATAGATTAACTCCAGTCTCTCTTATATTTGAGATACAAATGAATCAGGGAAGGCTTCCTACCAGGATGTCCCATAACTCACGCAAACTTTAGCACCTGCTCATTTTTAAGTACTGTGCACTTACTTCTCAGTATGTTGGAATAAAGTTTTTGCATAATTATTTTTCCTGAACAAAGGTGCTTTCCCATACTTGTACAATGAAAAATTCGAGGACTGTATTCAGTGATACTGGACTACAACCGGGTAATGAGATCCACATGGTCTCACCAAATGCAGGGGAAACATACTAATCTATTGCACTGATTAAATTATACCCTCTAAATTATAGGCAGGTGAGTGAGCTTGTAACCTGCTTAAGAGAGGGCCATCAATTTGAGCCTATATTTTAATGTGCAGCTGTTTCACTGTCAGCTGAGAGGACAGACACACTGCCACACACTCCCCTGCCTCAGTTGCTTCTGAAGCATTGAAGCAGGGACACTTGGAATTTGTTAGGATTAGAGAGCCACTGGGATGAAGAGAAGTAGTTCATGTCTTTTATAAACTGTTCAACACTCCATTGTCATCTCAGATATTGTCATATCTGGTGGATAAATGCATGTGGGACTACACCCATTTGTAGTCAGAAGGCTACTTCTACTAAACATTCAGACCTGAAATGTAGCATTTTTTCACAATAAGGACATCTTACACCCATGTCACTGAGGAAGGCACCCACTCACAGGATAAGGCGTGCTGCTTATCGTTGACAAATAAGTCATTGACTTGCCAAACATGCCAGTGCACTCTAAAATGCCTGCCTAAGTACAGAGATATTTTAAAGATATTAAAAAAAAACAAAAACCAGTTTTTTTTAATTTTAAAAGAACGTGTATTATTAACAACTTTATTTCGTTGGGAGGTATGGGCTGATGGTGGTAGGTTATGGTGTTCTCCCAAAGCAGCACAGGGTACAACTGGGATGAGATATTGCTTTCCTTATCCAGGTATTGCCTCAAATTGCAGCTAATGTGGGAAAAGCTGACATGTAACTTTTGGAATGTTGTGTTTACCACATTCACATTTTAAAGATACGCAGGGTCATTCCTGTTATATGTGTAGAGAAAAACCAAGTGATAATACCATTCCAGGGGAACTTCATTTTCTTTATGGTCATATTTTTACCTTTGATGCCACTTAAATGGTCCCTATAAGCAGTGCACTCTAATTCTATTTATCCCCTAATGAAAACACCTAAACAATCCCATGCAGGGGCTCAAGGGAGTGTGTGGGTGTATAGAAGTTATCCTCAGACAACTGAATGGCAGAGAAGTAATTTATCTTTTTTTGAACGATAAGTGTCCTCTATGGATTTACTCTCTTTGATTCTGCAGTTTTATGAGGGTATCTCATTTTTGTTGAATAAAAGTGCTGGTCAGAAAAATGCAAACGACAGGAAATAGTGAAAAATGAGACTGTCTTCTGAAAAATATAAGAGTACTATAAACAAGCGTTTGAAAGGTAATGATAAGGAATTCATATTCAATCAGTTTCGTAAGTAAACAATAATAAATTTATCTGTTTATCTATTGCTGAATGCCAAACCCTTCTGAATACTGTAAAACAGAATTAAACAAATAAAAAACTGCTTTATATACTTGCTAAGAAGAAACTGAGGTTTTTTACTCAAAAGGGGGAGAAAAAATTATCAGAGAGAGAAGTAAATAAGTACATGTAAAGCTATGGCTGGCTGTTCATTGAATAAGTGTTAGGACTGAAAAAAGAGTGTTTAAAAAACCTGGGAAGAGTGAATTAAGATGCATTACAGTTGAGTGATTGGAGGCAACTGGTTGTAGGCAAGATAAATCACTCCTGGATCTCACAGTGATTTTGAACACCAGGTTTCCAGAATGATAGAGTCCTAAAACGACTCTCTATCTGTCTTTTCACAGAATCACAGAATGTCAGGGATTGGAAGGGACCTTGAAAGATCACCTAGTCCAATCCCCCTGCCAGAGCAGGAACACCTAGAGCACATGTTCCTCTGTTAGGTCTAAACCCAAGCAGCCACTGTGGCATTGGCATCTATGCGTGTGACTTTGCTGTGGATTCAGAGATGGGCACGTTAAGGCACTGCAGCTCTGAAAGGGCTGGTCCCACACACACACCTCATCCGCTTTCAGACTCCACTGAATTCAGTCACAATTCTCTTCAAAAAATGATCAGAAGGAAGAAATGATTCTCCACTTTTGCAAATTAGCACATAAGGGATTGCAGCATGCACTCAGGAATTGTTTACTTCACCCTGTTTGTGTTCAAACCCTCACCTCCTGTTCCTTATTCCTCCCACTGAAGCCTGGTGACTGTGCAGGGAGAGGTGAAAGATTCCCAGAGTCAACAGGAAAATAAATAAAACCAAGGCCTTTTTGCTCAGCCAACATTGGAAACAGGGCTGAGATCCCAGGACTCTCATTCTGGCAGTTTTGGATAGTTCCTTTCAAGCTCTTTCATTTCTTACACGGGTGCAATTCTGCATGCCTGCCTGAGAGGAAACTTCTGTCTTCCTCAAATATTCCCCTGGAGTTCTGTTTTAATAAAACTGCAGTGGCACTACCTGAAGTGGAAGAAGTTGTACTGCATACAGAAAAGGTTATATATATATTAAAAAATATGATGCCCTTTATGATGATGTTCATGGAGCTCAGGAGGGAGTAAGTAGGTCCCATTTCAGTTTGTCAGACTTTATGAGCAATAGATTTGTCTGCTCGAATAGAGAGAATAATAAAAATAAGATCAGGACTATACTCTTTAGTCATATTAGAAAAATACTATAAAAATCCTAATCGAAAAATGCCTATAGTTCTGAATGACACAATGTTCATGCCATAGCCTTCACACTAATTCACATCCTTAAATTTCTTCCAGAGGGCAGTTCATTTTATCTATACCCAGCACTGAGGCTGCCTTTTTGCAACTATGGATTTGTAGTGCGCACATGAACCATTTTTGAGCTACTTCACGGATTATCATTAATAAGAGACTGACAACATGCTGCTCACTATTGAAGAGCATGATTTAAATATATGCCAAAAAATGAACTTCATCCAGTTCTTAAAAAGCTTGTTCACACCTAATTTTAGTTGGTAACGAATAGCTATAGTTTATTTTATCAAAAGAATATGTAATCTCCATTAGCAGGAAACAATCAATTCTAATTACTTTTGCTTGACCTACAGGGAAGTCTGATATGCAAACCACTCTGGGTTTCTCTGGCAAAAGGCTCCATGCAAGACATAGCTAGCCAACAGTGATAACCATTTAAAAGGGATATAATAGCATCCACATGAGTTAACCTTTAATATTACTGAAAATGAAACAGTATGCAATATGAGTAATTATTCATTATATTAATGGCGATTATGAGCTGAGTAACTACTCAGACTGTCTCATTAACGGACTGTTGCAGGGAAAAAGAATTGACTAAGCACAGCAATACTAAACGTCTATGTTATAGAAATGTACTTATTTTGCACAAGATTTAATAGCAGAAAAGGGAATCTTTATAATCTGTGATGTACCTGAGAGGGCAAATCAAAAATTCTCCTGAACTCCTGAAAACAAAGTTTTTTGAAAATAAAGGAAGGGCAGGGAAGGAAACAGATCACTGTTCAGGTTAGGGATATTCACAACAGAAACAATATTGTAAGGTGTGAAGCACCAAAGCTCCCTCTGACAAAGTCAATATGAGCTTTTACAAAGTGATTTTTGTTTAATCACCATAAGCTTTCTTATAATTAGTAATTCCCCATGCAAAGTGAGCAATAAAGTCCTTCTACCTAGAGTAAATTCTTTTAAGGTTTACTGGCCATTTAACTTTTACAAAGGAAATCCTCCCTTTTGTAGCTTAAAGCACGCAGGCTGTATTGTCCTACGCATGCAGCTCTCTGGGTTTCCCAAAGGGCTCCTTCATGTTTGCTTTAACACAATCCAGCTCTTCTCACTTAAATGTAAGCTACCCTGGTACATAGCAACATTTTTATTCTACATGAAAGAAATCGTCTATCACCATGTGACAGGCAGTAGCTGGTGTTTCACTGTTCTTCCCACTTCTGCTACGCTTCTGGAAGAAGGGAGCCTGCAGGTGGGCTCAGGGGATGGAGGCAGAGGCAGGTGTGGCTGGCACAGGGCCCCCAACACAGGCTGCAGCAGGCACTTCAAGGACTACAATTTTATTCTAGGAAACTTAGGGTTTTTTTACTTGCCCAATTTTAACAATCTGTTGGAGTGAGCCCAGAGGAGAGCCACGAAGATGGCCCCACCTCTAGTACTGCATCCAGTTTTGGGCCCCTTACTACAAAAATGACATTGTGGTGCTGGAGTGGGTCCACAGCAGGGCAACAGAGCTGGTGAGGGGTCTGGAGAACAAGTCTTACAAGGAAAGGCTGAGGGAGCTGGGGTTGTTCAGCCTGGAGAAAAGAAGGCTGAGGGGAGACCTTATCACTCTCTACAACTACCTGAAAGTAGGCTGTACAGATGTGGGGTTCGGTCTCTTCTCCCACGCTACAGGCTTGGACACAAGACAAGAGGAAATGGCCTCAAGTTGCACCAGAGGAGGTTCAGATTGGATATTAGGAGAAACTTTTACCCCGAGACGTTTATTAAGCCTTGGAATGGGCTGTGCAGGGAAGTGGTTGAGGCACCATCCCTGGAGGTATTCAAAATATGGGTTGACACAGTAGTTAATGACGTGGCTTAGTGATGGGTTTTTATCAGAGTTAGGTTAATGGTTGGACTAGATGATCTTAGAGGTCCTTTCCAACCTAGACAATTCTATGATTCTATAATTGTATATATGTGTGTTTATGTAAAAGAACATTGACGTGTGATGTGTCTTTAGATCACATGTGGGTTTTATGCAGTAGTAAAATGTGATAAGTCAGCATTATGTAGTTTCTGAAACATCCACTAGACATCACAAATCCTGTTTGAAAATATATTTGACAAGCAGTATGCAAACTGCTACTGTAAGGCAGAAGATATTCCCCATAAGATACCTCTACAGGCCCTGTTGAGGAGCTTCATGTACTGGCTATTTACAAGAAACAAAGAAATTATGAACCACACAGGTTTTGGGGATGGGAAACAGGAAGAGTTTAGTTGGATGGGGACATTTGCATCAAGATTAAATAAATCAATACCAACTAGTGATATGAATTAGTATATTAAAAACAGATTGAAAAAGAAGGCTATTCATTAGAAGAAACAGCAATTCAATTTGGCAATTGCTAGAAGAATTATCAGATATCAGATAACTGAATTAAAAAGAAATCACAGAGATTCACAAGATACTACCCAATCAAAACTGACTTTTGCATTTATTTGCAATAAAATGTAGTTGTTGATCCTTTCCTTCAGCCTGACGTATTTCTATTTGCATCTCTGTCCTCCACTTTACACCTCTGTGACTCTGTCATTTTGAGAGGTGTTAGTTTCTTAAGGAGCTGCCTGGATTTGACCTGTCCTGAGCCCTGTACCTCTGCACGCTGCCCCATAGGTTCAGCATTACTTGAAGATATGGGAACAATGGAACAAACGGAGTTGGTTCCTGGTTTGAGGTAAAACAAAACCACTTTTCTGTTCAGTAATTTTACTTTTTTAGCTGGGCCTCTTCTAACTACCAGGAGTTAGATTGTAGGTGGTGGAAGCCGGAGAACCACACATTGCAGTTCAAGTGCCTGGGAACAGCCACTCCAGAAGAGCAAGCTGATACTGCGAGTTCTGACAACTGTCTGCTGGTGGTTGGTTGTCCATTTCTCCCTCTCAAAGACTCCCATGCATCTGATTTCTGCCTGCAGCCACCCAAAGCCTTCGCTTGCTGGGAAAGCCTGCCAACGCTATTTATTGTCACTGATGAAGGATCCACAGGCTACTCTCAGCAAGAAGATGGAGATAGCAAGGCTGGGTGAAGAACAAGGGAGTGTGGAGGCACAGCAAAGGGGCCAGGGAAGGCAGTGGTGTGGGAATGTGCCAGCTGAGGGACCACCAGGTCATTAGGAGGAGGAAGGTGGGGAGGGAAGGAGGACACTGAGAAAAGCTGTGAGCAGCACAGCATGGCATCGAGAGCTAATGTAATGTGAAAGAGGCGATGAGAGGAGTATGACGAGGCTAACAAAAGGAAAGGGTTAACAGTGACAGGAGACCATCATTTCTGAAAATTGGCTATATGATAGCAACATCAGGGGGTAGGATAGAAGGTAGATTGAAGCCCTGCCTACACTAGGGATACAGAGATGATAGACAGCCATCATCAAATAGGCTGTACTTAAGGTTGTTTTGAGAGCTTCAAATGTAAACTGTGTTAACAGTACCATATGCAAGTTGAAGTGTGGGTCTGCCCTGTAAGGTTAATTTAAAAAATTAAGATTAATAATATAAAGTAATGCTTATTTTTTCTCATCTACTCTTAAAAACACTATTTTCCTATTATACTGCAGATAAAGATGTCCTTAATAGCCAATCACATAAAAAAAAAGTATGAAAAATGAAAAAGTAGAGTAAAAGCCAAGAACAAAAAGAACTGTCCCTCTTACATGAAGCTGAATTTATGAAATAGGTAGCAAATTTGTGCCACAGAAGAATTACAGCTAGTGATATTTAATGCATAGAGATTAGTGCTATATGACAATTACATAAAAAAATTAAAAAGATGCTTAATATTGACATTAAGACCAGATTCTGTAGACACCGTGCATTATATTTACAAAGGAAAAAGACTCTCCTTGCAATTGAGCAGTTGATTTAAAACAGCTAAGTTTTCAAATGCTGAGAACAATTTTTCAGTCAGTCGATAGACATATGAGATTTACAAGGAGGAAATGGAGTTTTCTGTTATTTTAATTTTGATTTAGAGGTGATTTAGCATATTGCAGCACTCAAGTCCTGTGAACCATTTTTCAGTCAGCTGAGATTAAAGTCCCTAGCAAGATTAATTGTAGAGTTGGGATTAAGAGATTTTATAAATCACTCAAATTCAAAAATAAAGCTAGCAGAGTGCTAGGATAATGATAGATATAGCCATATTGTATCAGCTACAGTTAAATTGAATTGACACTGTAATCGACTGAACGCAGTCAAATATGAGAGTAGAAGTTATTAATAAAGATTATTCTTGATGAAAATGCAGACACCACTGCAGTGACAATTCCTGGGGGGAGAGTTCTCTTGAAGAGTGTTCATTTTTCTACAAACCCTTGTATGAAAGACCCTGGTATGTATTCCTGATTTGTCAAGTCTTCCTGCTCTGGAGGGACAACAATAAAGGATAATGAAATTACTGCCCTTCCTTCAATAACTATAGTATATACAATGGCACAGAGTTAATTTTTTGTAATGGCTAAACTTTAAAGGATCTCTGATCAAAAGTTTGCATATGTGGAGGACTTGACTGATTTCTTATGTGGACCAAGGACAAAAAATTAGCTGAAATTCTTTCTCTCAGATCAGGCTGACAGAAAGATATGATAAGCCCTATTCATATACAGGTATGTGTATATATATACACAAACATACACCCACAGATATACCGCCACCCCCAATCTATGCGTAGCTATGTATCTCATTCAATATACCAAAGAAAGAGCAGGAGAGAGTGCTTTCCTTTCTTAAAGCCAAGAGATGAACTGTCTGAATCCATTAAGGATGAAAGGAAGATAGTTACCAGGAAAAAGAAATCTCAAAGGTATTTCTAAAAAAGGTTGAGGGGTCATTAAGGTACTGGAGAAATGCATGGTTATTTCCTTGGCAGGCCATCTGAGTATTTTTATTCATTTCTTTAAGTGGCTGCTCAGAACAGGGCACATCTTTCTCCAGTCTTCAGCCCTGTCCGCTACCAGAAAGATGCTATATTTTGGGGCTGAAGTCAAACTTCACCTTGTGACCAACTCTGAAACCTCAGCAGCACCTGGTCTTTAACAGAGGGTGAGATCACATCCACATTTCTGCCTCGCTTTGTCTGTTCCAAACCTGCCTCCCGCACTGCCTTCCATAAAACCAACGTGATACTTGGGATGCAGCTGAAAAGAGAACAGCGATTCTGCAGGCTGCCTGCTTGCTTTGCTGACTCAGCCAACTGGGTGCTCAGCTAATTTCCGCAGTGCTGCAGAAGCTTCCTCACAGTGGAGGAGAGGAAGTATTTTTAATTGATTAGAGCCTCCCAGAAAGCTGGAGCTAATTTGTCAGTTCTCAGATGAGCTGTTCTAAAAATCGTGTTTTCTGGTTGTAGAGATAAATGGGAGTTAGGCTGGGATGGCCCTCCCTCACTCCTATCCAGGTAGCTTCAGCCACACACAGATAAACTTTTATGGGGAAGAACAACTCTCTCCTCTGCATGAGTGTGCTGCAGTTGTGAGTGAAACAAAATGCCACTGATTTAAAAGGAAAGCGAAGTTGAAAGGGTCAGTGACCTCCAGATTGGGAAACCTGGAGTCTGGTTTCAGTGCATGAGACAAAGCTGAAAGACTGAAATAGACTGACTTCAAAGGGGAAAAAAAAATTAATATTGTGAGAGCAAATTACACTCTTACTTACCACATGGTATATACCGTTTTGGTGAACAATAAATTAATTTGTTAGTATACTTATGGCTTAAATATCTTAGAGAGACACTAACAGGTAAGGACCGACCCTAAGGACCTGTAGGGGAAAGACTAGTTGGTGCAGATTGGAAAGGAAACCTGATGGCAGTGATGCTTGGCTATATGAAACTAGGATTGAAAACCGGACCACATAGTATAATTAGAAAATGTAAAGAATAGAGACAAAACTTGAAAATCTTAAAAGGATGAGATGTTGCAGGCTACAAAGATGTAAAAACTGCAGAAATACATAAAAATGAAAGTTTTGGATAGATACTTTTTCTTTGTTTAAACAAAATCTGAATGACCAATTCATTTTCTTTTATGTGATAAAGATAAGGTGGGAAAGCAGGTAAAAGAACAAATGAAAATTACTTTATACATTTGCTAAAAACCCCNATAATTAGAAAATGTAAAGAATAGAGACAAAACTTGAAAATCTTAAAAGGATGAGATGTTGCAGGCTACAAAGATGTAAAAACTGCAGAAATACATAAAAATGAAAGTTTTGGATAGATACTTTTTCTTTGTTTAAACAAAATCTGAATGACTGATTCATTTTCTTTTATGTGATAAAGATAAGGTGGGAAAGCAGGTAAAAGAACAAATGAAAATTACTTTATACATTTGCTAAAAACCCCAAAAATATCATAGAATCATAGAATCATTTAGGTTGGAAGAGACCCTTGGGATCATCAAGTCCAACCATCAGCCCTACTCTACAAGTTCTTCCCTACACCATATCCCTCAACACCACATCTAATCTACTCTTAAACACAGCCAGGGAGGGTGACTCCACCACCTCCCTGGGCAGCTGATTCCACTGACTGACCACTCTCTCCGTGAAAAATTTTTTCCTAATGTCCAGCCTAAACCTACCCTGCTGCAGCTTGCAGCCATTCCCTCTTGTCCTGTCGCTCATTGCCCGTGAGAAGAGACCAGCACCAATATCTCTACAGTGCCCTTTCAAGCAGTTGTAGAGAGTGATGAGGTCTCCCCTCAGCCTCCTCTTCCTCAAACTAAATAATCCCAACTCCCTCAATCGATCCTCATAAGACTTATTCTCCAG
>VZTM01009971.1:0-58441 GCA_013400555.1 Jacana jacana | reverse complement strand
TTTTATTGTCCTTAACAGCTGAAGCTAGGTTGAGCTCTAGCTGTGCTTTGGCTTTCCTAACTTTCTCCCTGCATATTCTCACTACATCCCTGTAGGCTTCACCAGAGACCTCCCCTCTCTTCCAAAGGTGGTACATTCTCTTTTTATTTTGAAGCTCTACACCAAGGTCCCTATCTAGCCAGGCCGGTCTCCTTCCCCGCTTGCTAGTTTTCCGGCAATATAGACTAAACATCTTTTGTTCACATGCATGTGCTCTTAGATGTTTAATTTTGCTTTAATTAATGTTTTCCAATATACAGCAGGTTGCCAAATGATCAGAATAGGCATCAATGGTGTTTGCAGAAGGAATCTGGATCCTTCAGAAAATACCAAGAACTTTGTATAATACAAACCAAATAATGGTTATATCACAAATGCTTGTTAGTATTAATAATAACAATAATTATATCAACAACACTAAGATGTTTATACAGAATCCACTTTCAATGTATTATTCTTATTTTAAAAATTATTTTACCCTTCCCAACATCCATGCACAACCATGTAGTGCGCAACATCTGAGAACAGATAAGGAAAAGGGATAGTGTAAATCTTTCTGCAGATTTTAATACTTTTTGGCTTTTTAACAGTAACTGTTATGTGACATGGGCATTTAGCTTTGGAACTTCAGGCTGGGTCAAGTAATTGCATCTGGGAAATAGAGTTTCTGTTTCTTCCCAGGTCTTTTGTGGTCACATTTTTGGAAGATCAATTTTTGACAGTACTCATTTAAATGTTTCCTTACTTCCTAGTAAAAGAAGGATGAAAATGGCCCACAGAAATCTCAGGAGGAATGTAGGAATTCAATCATAGCAAGAGATGTGAATTAGACCCTTTCTGCTATGTACTTACAAGAAGGTAATCTTGCCAACACTCAGGAATACATTTTATGTCTCTCAGTACATTCCTCAGTCTTGAGGAATCTTTATCTCTAGATTTTTTAGGATAATAGAGCCATAAGGAGTGAGACTATACCTAGGAAAAAAATCTATTCCCATAAGCCTCATGATTTTGAGAACAGCGCCAAATTTCACAAAGCTTTTGGTGAAGTAGAAGAGATGCTAACACTCAGTGCCACAGATAGCACCATCCTGTGAGGCCGTATGCTACATTCCATGTACTCACAGTCTTTCTTTTGTTAGAAACAGGCATGTGGAGGACACATTTAACCATCATTTCCCAACAATATTGACTGGCAACAGCTACCTTATGACAAGCAGTCATCTTCCCACACTGCTTTATTCAAGGGATTTCTCAAACTATTTAATCTATGAATTAGTTTCATAAGGTCTGGAAAACAGGTGTAATGAAACAGCAACAGTTTGAGAGATCCTACAGCAGGACTGAAAATAGGGGTCATTTACAACAGTGGCTGAAGTGAATGAAATAAGAATCCATGTATACAAAATATGCCAGCAACCTATTAGTTATATTTGACATTAGCCCCCTGTGCACATGTACTCATTACTTTCTAACAGATAATACTGGCCTTTTAGTAATACAATACGGCATTATCAACTCTTTCATCCTTTATCCAGCAGTGCATTTTCATATGATTTATATGGACACATTTTGTGCAATGACAACTGGCATCAAGATAAAGGCAGACAGAAAAATCTACTACAAAGCAGGACAAGAACCACCTCTTTGCTTGATATTTCATTAATAAGTAATTCACAGCTGTATTACTGATGTCTCAAAATGATACAGCCACCAACACAACTGAGTGTGGATCGAAAGAGTCTTTACCTCGTGCTGAAACATCAAACTGGACCTTTTCCATCTATTTAAAAAGGATGCCTATTGCATATATTGCCTCAAGACACATCGGATTCAACAGAGAGAATGACAAAAGATATTCCTCCAACTGTCTTTCAGATTAGTTCTTCACATATTAGGTTTAGATTTCTGAGAGAACTTCAAGCTCTATTTTACATTCAACAAATCCATTTAATGGATATGTCAATATCCTCTAAATAATATCATTTTAATGTGCTGGGGGACTGAATGTAACCGTGGCATTATAACTACTACAAACAGACTAAGCCCAGCAAAGAAGCAAATGAATGGAGCCTGTTAAGACAGTCCCTGTATAGCAAGTAAGAAGTCTGGACTGGCTTAGGCTGGGAGGGAGGTAGGAAGAGCAGGGCATCACCCACTCCCAGTGTGCTCAAAGCTGTAACTAACTGAAGGAGAATCTACAAAGTTTCAAATTCTTTCTTCATCCTGTAATCACAGTTATCTAAAGCCAAAAATGTGCTGTTAGCAAGGTGTACAACTCTGGTAAGACTTGTCAGCAACCTCAAAGCTTCCCTAAAGTGGAACACCAAAATTGGGAAACAAAGTTTGACTTTACTTTATAATACTGCTATACTGATCCATCTTTAGGTCCAATTTATAGAATGACAAGTACTTCGAATTCATAAAAAAAAACCTCCTTCTTTTTAAAAACTTTTCTGGATACTAGTAATGTTAATTCTTATAAACATTACTACTGTGGCATTAACATTCTGTTTATAAACATTTCTTTTTCAATACTGTACTTGTGGTAATCAAATAGGAATGAGCCACTCTCTCTTTTAATGCAATACCCTTCAGTTATAGACCAACGAGGCATACCAACCCTTCCACAAATGTGTCAAAAAGAATGTAAATATTTTTACTCCCAGAGCTCCTTCTGGAAAGCTGTTTCAGACCTTCACCCTCCACACGTCAAGGTGAACAGTTCACTCCTTTTCACTTTGTTTCAAAAAAGACAGGCCCACCAATTTATTTGATTCAATTAACAGACCTGGTGGGTAAATGTTCCCAGTTTCTGTTCCTGTTAGTGAATGTGTGTTGAGAATTTCACTCAGCCTTCCTGGTAAGGTCTTACAAGTATCTTGTATGTGATGCTGGTAACTCCTTATCCCTACAGGCAATGCCAGAGGATGCATCTTGGGAGTGCATTTGTCTTTTTTATAGATTATAGACAGGTTGGTCTAATATTAATAAAACCTGTGATCACCTAAGAAAGCCCCAGTTTGACACCCTCCCTCAGCAATGATGACTACTGGTTATCAATGACACTCTGTGCTAGCACATTTTATCCCACTCCTGTTTTTCCAGTCTTCATAATCACTAGTTTTTTCCTGTATGACATTGTGAGCCTGCTCCATCATGGTAATGACTGGCCACCATCATGTTATTGGTATAGTTTTATGTTTGTGGTTACTGTCATTATTGCCAGCGTTAGAAAATTAATATCTAAGAATTTCTGTACATCTTTAACTCCAGTTTCTCGCCTTTGCTGCTGTATTTCCATACTCTTCCAGAAAACCACTGTAAAGCAGTTACTTACAACGTCATGAACAATAGTGTATCTTGCATTTGCAGAAGTAATTTATATGGGGTGGGGCAAAAGGTGTCTATTTTTGTCAGACTGCCACAGACCCCTGGTGAATTATAAGGGTCAAGCAGAAAGATTAAGCATCTTCAACTGCTTATAAAGAGTACAACTCAAACATAGATGCTTTCATATTAGAAACAAATCCAAAACAAACAAATAACTGCTGGGAATTATATAACCATTTGCTAAATAAATCCATACACATCCAGCTATAGTGGCAACATGCAGGCAAATTTTAGGTAGTTATTTAAATCTTTCCATCAGAATAATATTTTAAATTTTCATTATTGCCACTAAAGTTTTACAGTTCATCCTACAACAACATACCAACATTACACTTCAAAAAATATCACAAGGAGAGGACTCCTATCAGACTTTTAATATCCTCCTACTAACCTTAGGTGGTTTAAAAGGATAGTCCGGTGAAAAGGTAATGTCAAGGAAGAAAACTCCACCTTCATATACAGACCCTGGAGGCCCCAGTATAGTTGACCTCCATTCATAAATGTTGTCTCCTTTGGGTCCAGCACTAAAATAGAAAAAAAAACCAAAACATAATAACCACAGACAATCACAAATATGCTGTATCAGTTATACTCTACTATTAGTACTGAAGCTTTTGCAATAACACTACAAGTTAAAGTTGTGTATCACATTCATTAAGTTAGGCCTGGATAAAACATGTAACTGGTGTCCTAAGCTCTGTCAGCAAAGTGATATATTCAGCCAGGAAGAAGTATTAAAATCACATTATAAATTATTCAAATAAGCACAGAAAAATTCCTGACTGTCTTATCTCGAGTATTTTAGTGGGCAGATGTGAAGTATTTACAGTGCAAGGATACAGAGACTTTGCTGAGATGTCTTGTCAGTGTCTTGCCTCACAAGCCATCCTATTTTCACCTACCTCCTCACCCACCTACCTCATCAGTCAGTAGCAGTGTAATTACACACATTATTATACAGTACAGACTGTACTAAAAACTGAGCAGGGTACAATCGACCTTGCAGCTGCACTTCCTAAGTTACTAAACTAACGTCTCCAGTCACTAGTAGAGAAGGCTCCTTTTCTCTGCAATCATTACCCTATTTTAAAATTATAAACTGTTGTGTTACGATAATTCAAAGTCCTTGTTTAAAAACACAGTACTGAAACAATATTTGAAATCTACAAAACATAATCCTGTACATGAAACACGAAAAATCTCTCACCCACGTGGCCAATTGCTAACAAAGTCAAAGTAAAATCCAATAAAAGTTCTTGGACATGACTCTTCCAAAAGCCAACACAGCCTTCTTTCATACAATATTATGCTTGTCTGTAGAAATACATAATATACTCAAGGTGGCCTCTTAAGGAACATGAAGACTCCTTTTTGGTTCACAGTCTGCTAATACCAGTCATTGACACAGGACCTGAAGTTTAATTAGGATCAATTGAGATGGTGACTCCCAGGTATCTGATTCATATTTTTCAGAGGAAGGCAGTGCTGGTAGATATTTCAAATAAGTGATGTGGTATTGTCTTAAGGTAAGGTATTTCTTGTGAAACAATTCTTGTGTTTGCAATAAAGATTTCCACAGCATGCAGGGGTTTGTGAAATAACCCTGTGTGTAGAACAGATGAAAGCTCTTGGCTATGCTCCATGCCTCAAATGTACCCAAGGCATGCAATTATTATACGACATCATGTCATGTTCACTGCTTAACTATTCATTTTGTTCGCTGAAAGTTAATAAAACCCTGTTTCACCTGAAATTCCTTGGGCTCCTTTCATTAAAACTTCTGACTGCATGATTCCCTGCACACAACTGCGTGACTTAGTGCTGTGCAGTGTACTTCATTAGTCATGGTACCTACGTCAATTTTCTGTAAGAGCTGTTAATGTTTCTTGGCTTTCTAAACTACACACTTTCTCAACAAAAATGGGTCAGAGAGACTATAACATTATGGAATGTTCATTTTCTATCAGCCAGAGTAACAAAAGTAGACATTGTTTTAAAGATAAAATCTGGCTTTTTAAGTGTCACAATAGCAGAAGTGTTGCCATCCATATTTCACAGTGTCTATAATACATCAGGTTGCTAGCTGCCAAACAAATTTAATTTACCCAGTTCTCAGTTTGCATTAACCTTTGAATAATAAAGCACAGCTGAGACTGCTGTAAGAAACAAACCAGAGAATGAATAATTAAAAACACCTCCACTGCCTTTAGAAAGACCAATCCGAGTCAACAGGGAAGGTTTAATTGTGACTGAACTAGGCATTAAGGGGCTAATTGAACTCTTTATAAGCCCAAGCGAATGTGGGACTACATCAGTGCTATGGTATACGAGGTTCACAGAAAGCAAAACCCTTAAAAAAAATCAGGCAATTAGTTCAACTAGAAAAGGCAAGAAGCAAGGGTAATCTAAATCCTACACAAAAAAAGCTCATAATATGTGAAGGATATCCCTTTCCATTTTCTGCAGAAAAATGTTCTAATACTTGGAGAAACAATGACTCGGTTGATGCCAGCAGGTTAAACTAGAAGTGATATAAACGTGGGTCCCAGAGAAGTGGTTGGAAACAGCAAGGGACAAAAGGGAGCCCTGTCTTTATCAGACCTTATTTAGCCAGGAGGGGATGGGTGGGCTCTCTCCGGGTTTGTGATGCTCACTTTTTTTTGATTAGAACTCTCTCCGATAGTGGCATTTTCATAATATATATTATTTTTATTTGTTTTGGCTATTTATTTAATTGCATTAACATTTGAAACGAGCAGCTATTAATTAGAATAGCTGGAAAATGCTCCATCTGCCAGTTGAACTGTTTCGGCACGTCCAGCTACAAGCCCAGCCCGATCACATTCTGAGGATGCTGATTAACATTAATTGAAGGTTTTCTTTGGAAATGAGAGATGAAGCTTTATTAAGTATTATTATTAATTTGAAGAATAGCCTGAATTGTATGGAGTGCGGGAAGACTGCTGTTATTGACGTTGCCTGTTGGAGAGCTTGCTGGCAGCAAAGCTCTTCAACCCATGTGAAAACACTGATCCATGTGTGCAGGCACCAGCTGGTGGTATGGGCAGCAGCACGCACAAGCATAACGGGGTTTTTTTTTTCACTTGCACATTAATAATATAAAAAGTTTGACAGGTGTGTTATCTTTGTTTTCCTTCTTTCCTAATTGTTAAGCCTTTATTTATCCACATAATTGGCAACCAGAATGAAGACTCATCAGGCTTCACCAGAGAAAATTCCCATATGCGCAAGGCCTCAGCCAGAGCCTTATTCTATAAGGTTTATAATTCAAGAGGATTTAATTGCCCTTCTCTCTACATGGATATTTGCCCAGCACACTGAAGCCCAAATGTTTTACATTCAGTATGATTTATATTCCAGCTCTATTAATGTTACTGGCAACCAAGCCCCAGTTCTCAAAGGAAGCAAACCAAATATCTCCGTGGCTGAAGTTCTGTTATCTTCGGAAGGATGTATTCAGATGTGCACCCGCTCAGCAAAGGGCAGACTACATCTGCCTTGAACTCGACTGACCCAGGACCAGGATGTACGCATATTGCCTGCCACTGCTAAATCGGTCGGCTTTATGGGAGAACTAGTGATGGCTGTGGCAGCTCCTGTGGCTGAACTATGAGGATATGGAGGTTAGGAGAAGGACAGGTCTGCCATCAGACCAGCAGCACAGCCTCCCAGTTTGAGCCCTGATGCTGAAATCCTAACGAACCCACAGGATGAGGCAATCGAGGAGCCCAGAGAGGAGCATAGAGTGACCCCAGAGCTGGCACTCCCGAGTTTCCAGCCTTCTCCCCCAGGTGCAATCTGTAACATAGGACTGAGGAGGTGCAGCTGAGCATAAAGGCCCTGGAGACCTGATGTTACCAACAGCTTGTCAAGAGCCAGCTCCCTGCTGCTGTGACTGCCCTATAGCCAATGAGACACTGCACAGAATATTGTCCAGTTTACTCGCTGGGGAGGCTTTGTCCGCTGGAAGAGCCGGGGTGGGTAGACAAGGAGCCAGCCTTCTTGCTCTTCCAGAATGACATGGGTCATTCATAATTCAGGCCAAAGAAGTCAAAACATCTAACGTTGTATTTCACTTGACTTTGTCTCTCTTTATATACCTTACTTCTGCCGTTGCTTCCCACCCGCATATTTTCAGGTAAAATGTATGCACATCAGTTACACTTAGTAGCAAAACACTTTAAATGCTACTATAATTGAATTTATTCTGCTTTAAACATGCTTAATGCACTCAGCCCTTTTTATTCTCTCAACATGTTTTAGGCAGGCAGGCAGGCACTTGAAAGCAGTGCTGCAGTTTTTACTGCTTGCTTGTCCAGCACAACGCATTAAAAACAATATCTCTCCCTATGCTAAAATATGAAATGTAAAATGTTGTATTAGGAGAGCTGTGCGAGAACAACAGCATCTACGAGACATACCAGATGAAAAGCTATCTGGAGAAGTTAGAAAAGTACAGTTGATTTTAAGTTTTGTCAGAGCTGTGTTTTGTGTACAAATTTACTCAATTTCCAGCAAATAACTCAGAAAAAGTAAAAGTAAAGTAAGTCAAAAATACAACAGTATCTCTCTCGTTTATCAAGTAGTCATATGGAATAAATTAGTCCGAATAATGTTACTGTTTTCTAATCTAACTTGAGTATTGTAGTTCTTGAGGAGGGATCACATGCTTTCCCAGCATCTATAACCAGAGATAGCATAACCTCCCGGTGATGTGGAAAATAAGGACCAGATCAATGCTTTCTCTTCCATTCTTGGTCTCTGAATCTTGCTGGTATCCACTTTTAAAATGTAACTGGAGTCTTTAACATAAGGGAAAGGCAAGCCTGTAGCACAAAACAAAGTAGTAGGAAAAGGAATCACAATTTAAATTGCCTTCTAGTTCCGACACGCTAATGGTGTGTGTGGGGAAGTGGTCAGGCCAAATAAAACAGGGTAGTGAGATGGCTGGGAGGACTTCCCGTTCCTCAGGATACAGAAAGGAATTGAAAGATTCTTCTGGACTGGGTGAGTTTTAAATGCATTTTTAACCTCATCCTTTACAGTAGGGCAGAATAAAGCAGGACCAGAATATTATACTAACTTTGTCCATGAACTCATTTTCCATGGCATTGTTTATGGCAATTCATCCTTATTGCTGCATTATTTAATCTGAGTTGCCTTTGCACACAGAAACACGCATCAGAACTGCACCTAGGTGTAGTCCATGGAGGACACAGACCCTTTCAACTATCTTCAGCAACATATTACAGCAGAAACAAGAAGGATGCACTCAAGTCTCTTCCTTTCCTTTTATTACACAGAGCCTTGACTTCACTATTTAAGAGATTTCCCTCTGAGGAGAGCAGACCACCACAGAACTATCTCCATTTTTAAGACATACAACACAGTATGTTGCATTCCCATTTCTTGCACATCTAACAGATATGCTGAATCAGATCCTGCCTGTAGCTGCCCTCCGTGATGCTTCTGGGAAGCCATTTGCCCCGAGGGCAAAGCAGCTACAAAAATATTCGAAGATTGGCAAAATAATTTAAGAGCACAGGTGGTGAGGGAAGGGGATGGATGCAGTCAGAAGACTGCAGATTCAGCTTTCAGTGAGATCCACCTCTTGAGAAGCTCATATGAAGCCTCCTTAAAAGAAACCCAAGACAGGCCTCTGCTCTGTTTTGAACATGGTGCTAACACTGAAACCCATCCTAAACAAAAGTGTTGCTTTGGTGTGTTCATCTGCTTGGGACTGTCCCTGTTCTTGGGGACAGCCATGAAGCCAGCACTGGGGTTGTGCTGGCAAAATGGTTGCTGAATAATCTCAACCTAGGAAGAAGTAAACCAGCAGGAGCTATGCTGATGCTAACAACACCAGGTGACTCAGACCCACCTACGTACCCAGGCCAGCCCCATTCAGCAAAATGCAAAAATGGAGTCCTTGAGAAGCATTGGCAGCACAGCCTCCTGAGCCACTGCTCCACTGCTCTGTGCCTTTGGCTTTGGAATGGATACAGACAGTGTCAGCAGCACCTGCTATCTGTTGAATTTCTTGTGCTCTTCTCCCAGTCCTCTCTCCTCTCCACTCTGGAAGTCCTCCTGATCCACCTCTCCAGCTTTCACCCTTTCTCTTCCCTTGTTACCGAAAATTCTTTGTGTAACCTGTATTTTCTGTTTTCTGCTTGAAGTTGGTGTCTCTCTCCCACCCCTCAGGTACATGCAGATCCCCCACCCTCCAACATCCCCTTTCTTTTTCTCTCATCAACAGCCATCAACAGCTATTTTTCATCTTTCTCCAGAAAGGAAGAGGGGGTAGAAAATGATGCAGGGGGATTTTATCATAGTACAGAAGTTACTCAGTTGGTTTCTCTCCTTCCCTGTTGCCCTTCTTCTCAGATGTAGAAAATGAAGAGCAAGCAGAGTGGGTGCTGCAGCAACAGTGGCGTAGGGAAGGGAGTTACAGCTGCCTACCCAGATGCTACAGTGATATCAGTAGGTACTTTTATAAATGTATGTAATAAACAGTTGCCACAGCAGCCAAAGGAATACATTTCCACAAAACAAAAACAAAGAGATAGCAGTGAACACTGAGACCGCCTGTGGCAATGGGCACAGTTGTATAGTTAATAACACCTCTGCTATGAATAAAATTAGCAGGCTGGTCTCCGAGCAGTAAAATCAAAGAGCAATTAAAGAAATAAGCCCCTTCAGAACTGGAGATAAGTGCTTAGTTTGGCTATAATATTGATGACTTACAGTCTCATCAAGAAATATGCCCCCCCCCCCATTTTGTATCTTTGGAATGCATAACCTTTTCTTCATTTCTTTTGTCCTGAAAATCTGCTGAAAAATCGTAAATCTTATTTCCTTATTTTTTGTGGGGTTTTTGTTTGTTTATTTTTAAATTTATCCCAATCTCAATTTCTCCATCTAGGTGCAAAAATTGCTATTACCAAAATTCTGGAAGATGCTCGTGGTTCTTACTAGTTATTATCTAGACCAAATCTAGAATTTTTTCCACATTAAATTTGAGGCCCAAGAGATCTGAATTACTCTAAGAAAATTAACAATATATATGAATTTTTAAAGAGTTCTTAATTTTACTTTAACTAGACACTATATGTAGGGAAAAAGCTTGGCTTCCCATGATCTAACACTCAAATTTGGGTCTATGCTAGATCCAGTATTTTTGGCCACCCTGCAATATTACTGGGAATTTATGTCTTACCTGTGTTAGAATATGAACATAATTAGATGAGGTAAGCATGATTTTTGGGTAGGTATCTTTCATTAGACTTAATTATTCATAATGGAAACCAAGAGTGAAGTGATTTGGCTACTTGTCACTCAGAAAGGCTTTGGCAGAAGGGTGACTTCGGACAAATCCCTTACACCACTTAGTTTCCATTACAGCGAGAGAATTCAGCTGAAAAAATTTGGATCAGACTTTCTTCCAGTTTTCTGATTGAGACCATCTTTCCACAAGAAACTTTTTTTTGTTTGTTTTTTATTTAAAACATCTTTTTAAGGCAAGCAGTAAGAGAAGGGGGACATGAAGGCATTTTCCCAACTCATGCTACGATTCCTTCAAAGTGGTTATACCCTGCTTAGATCACGTGCTTTTTATTGAAGCCAGTCACCATTTTCATCTACGCTTTGGAACCAGTATGTTTGTGGTAAATGCAATTGGATGAGTATCTAGGAAAACTGATCCCAATGAGCTGTGAAAGGAGCAGCAAAGTATTACAGGACAACACAAGATATTCCTTCTTATGCTTACGAGGAGTGACTGCATTCACTACGGTATGGCATTTTTTTCACTGTGAATCTTTAGTTTTAGAAAGGTGTTTCTAGAGGTCCATTGATAACCCAGAGCGATATGCAGCTTAACTCTGTGGCTTCTTCCACTTTCTTGCAGCAAACCTGCAGCACACCAGGTCAGTGTGCCAAAATCCTGTATGCGCCAAATCCTTTTTCCATGTGATTAATTTTCTCTGCCTTCCTGTCACTGGAGCCATTAAAATTATTTGCTGAAGCTGCTGAAGTTGTGTTGTGTTTAAAATTAGTAAGTTTTGGCCACAGTAAAAATAACAAATAGATGAAGACCAAAGTGAGTGTCACTTAGTTGATTTTATTATTCAATTCTAAATAATACCGCTAAGAATTAAAAGTATTCTAGCACTTTAGTAGACTGGTATTGTTCAAAGAGTACTTTGATGCTTTTATTCTCTAAAGTCCTGTCTTAGGAGCATTCCTGAGATAGAAACCATCATGAAGAGAGCTGCTTCCTAATGCACAAAACAGTTATTTATATTATAGTATCTACAGCAATTTATTCATTGCAAACACCATTACACAGTGTATGATCACAGCATGCTGAGTATTCACAATGAGATTTTAAAAATGGCAATTTTGTTAAGTATTCTCCACTTTGTTCAGCTGAACAAAATTACATAAAATTCTTCACAGAAGACGTTCCTTCCTTAGGGCCAGAAACAATCATTTGCCTCCTATTACACATGTATGGGCTTGACTCCCTTTTGCCACATCTTTCCTTTCTTTTTGTTTTAAAGTAATAACTGTACTGTACTGGAACTGTAGTTCCACATCGTTTATGCCATCAAAAGTGGAAGCATAGTTTAAATAACATAATTTTCAGCCTGATTTGCCTCTAGTGCAAATTATATCAAGCATGTTTTGTAGCCATATTTTAGCAAAAGAGGAAAACACAACTAACTTGGCATGAAAAATACTACAAAAAATGAGTAGACTGTCCTGGGACCTTCTAGTATGACCTCCAACCTTTCAACTTGCCAAGTGATACTATTTCCATGTTACTCCTAATTTGCCGTTCCTTGAGGTTTTTTCTTACACAGGATTGCCATTTATTTTTCAAAACATAATTACTTTTTAATTTCACAACATTTCCCCTTACTCACAATGGCTGTAATTTACCATTCTATCTTTCTAACAGAAAACCTGATGTACACAACAATGGGGTGGCACCATCGGGCACTATATTTTTAAATTCTAAACCGAATTTAAAAGGGTGAGGGGACTGAGTGCAGACAGCACAGAAACCCCATAGCAGCTGGAAGATTTAAGAGATGTAGTAGGGAAGAAAGCATTCCTTAAAACAGCGTCGACTTTTGGGTTTCTCTGGAAACCTTAGAGGCAACGCAGGACAGTGGGGTAGACAAGGGTAAAGCAGACCAGCTCAAACACAGTAGAAAGACTTATCATGAATGGGTGCAATATACTGAAAGTCTTATCCAAAAAATATCTCCACAGTGTCTACCTTCAAGAAATACTAAAGGTATTCTACAGTGGCCAGCCATTTCAGTAATTGAGATTGATTTATACAGGATTAATTCTAATATATGTACGCACAGAAATTCTGATTATTACGAATGTTATAAGCAAGGCAGTAATATTTTTCAATGACTATATATTCTCTGTTCCTCAGAAAGCTGGTTCTGTAAAACCACTAGTCATTGTAGCTTTCCCCTACTTGGAAATCATTTATCCAGCTGTGTATAAAGAGGTGTGATTTGCTCAAGACTGTCATCTTTAATAATCCCATCTACAGGCAGTTGTCTAAAAAGGAACCTGGAATTTTTGAAACCTTATGCAGCAAGAATAATTTTGTAGCTTTTATTCTGAAGTGGCCTGATTCTGAGACTTCCTCTTGTAATATTTTAGACATTTTTGTTTCTTTATATAAGCAGCTTGAAAAACTCTCTGAAAATATTAATGAGGGAAAGCAGTTAGAAGAAGAATTAAAAAAATTAGTATTTACAGAGAGACAGAGAGGGAGATCTCAACCATACAATATGGCTGTGTAACCAACAACTCCGCTCCTCTGTCCATCTTGTAAACAGAACAGGCTTGAATACAGACTCCCCTCATCGCAGCGAGAGATTCACACGTGCTTACACGGGAAATGCTTGCTTACACAAGGAAACAACTCTGTATTATGGCATAGATTAACTAACATGATGTTAAACACATTATAAAACAAGTCATTTCCTCCTGAGTAAACAAGCCTATAAAGCCAACAGGCACAGAAAAAGGAAATTTGATTCTGAAATCCATATACTTCAAAAGCAGATTCCTTTTATTTAGTCAATTTAGTTAAGAGGCTGTCTTATTTCTCCAGATCTCTGGTAAACAGAAGAAAACACACTTGGAAATTGCTAGCAAGCAGACACATTTTCACAACATTTGTTCTTCATTTGAAATTACTCTCTTACTTCAAATATGGAGACCAGCCATAGGTCCGAGGTGAAAGAAACTTTAAAATGTCTCAACTTGCCTTTTGAGACCGATCTCCCCCATCGCAGGCCACATTCTGACATCAGAAGAAAACATGCAGTGTCTGTGAGGATTGAGCGATTTACACCACCTGACTGACTAGCTGAAATAAATGGGGATCTGGCAAATTCCTGGGGATTGTTTACATGTGACCAGGGCCTGCAATGTGGCTTCTTCTACTTCAGTAGAATACTGTTAAGACTTTTTAATATACTCCTTTGGGGACGGGGACTTATCTGGATCCACAACAAGGGAAACAGGAAATAAAATACACAGACATTTCTAATTTTTCTATCAGGATAATCTTCTCCTTGGATCTTTTGGAAGTGTCTGAGGTTAGGGAAGGCTATATGGAGGACCGAGCTCTCTGTTCTGAGGTTGCTGGAATACTCTCAAGGTCATATGTAGAGTTACCAAATGAACTTTGTAAAACAGTCCTACAAACTCTGGTTATGCCACAAACTTCATTATATGAATTGGCTTGTTCCAATGTGTTTTTCAGCAAAGGTGAGCTTATTTGAGACATTTGGGACAACTGAGGCTACATTCTTCTCAGTACACAGATCTTCACTGTACTCCTATGATCAGGACTCTGGTTAGAAATCGCTTCCATATAAATGGCTTAGCTTCATCCCTTGTTTTATTCAAAAGTATTAGGATGGAAAGATGGGAAGTGGTCCTGGGAAGGATGCTGGCAAAACTGGTTCAAGAAAAGGATGCTTGCTTGTCATTTGAAAACCATAATGAGAGCCTAAATGGCTGGAAGAAATCCTCAGCCTCTGTTGTCAAGATGGGAAGACAAACAACTGGTGGGCATTGTACCTCTGCCTGTGAAAGAGTTTCAAGTGACACTTCCACTGCTGTACGCCTTGCACATGATCTATTCTAGAAAAGATGTCTTGTCTAATGAAGAATCAACATTTTTAATTACTACAGGAGAACTAGCATTCTAATCTGCAAGTTGTAATTGATGAATCTGTCAGAGCAGAATTAAACTTCACATATATAAGACCTTTTTTTTAACAACCACAACGTATGTTCCCTACATCAAGATATAACACCAGCAACAGTTGAAATTACCATTATGACTTCCTTGGCAAACAACAACTTGGAATCCTTATTCACACTGATGTTTTTTGCATGATAAAAATTTACATTTATGCTATTTTTTTCCCAGTTTCAGTTCCAGCTCATCTCCCTGGTTCAGCTGCCAGTGATACCTTCTCTTGCAATTGTTTATTCACTTGTAATATGACTGGTGGTGTGCAGTAGGTGACAAAAAAACAGTCTTTGAGTCAGAACTACCACCACAAGGAGAAGCACAGAACATGTCACTAGTCATGCTGAAATTCACAATGCAAAAAAATAAAAATGTGGCTTAACCTATGAACACTACAGCTATATTACTTATCATGCATTACTGCTTATCTTTCTTATCCTAATGACAGTTGTTTAAGTCTTGTGTATTCAAAACAACCAGCTAGAGCAAATGGCTTCATCTTGTGGTGTCTGGTTCAGCGCTAGCCTAGATGGCTTCTGTCCAAATTCTTTCTATTTGGAGGCTCTTTGGTGGTCTGCATCTAATGAATAGATTTTTCAAAAATCCATTTCTCAGCGGATGAATGTCCCAAGTCACAAGAATATTATTGCTGATTGCAGCCTTCCTGGCAACACTGACTGGATGGAGGAGGAAACACTCTTTGGCTGCATGTACTAGCTCTTGGTGGAGACACTAAGAATGCTGTGGGAACGCATGCCAGACAGCTGCCTGTCTCTACTGGTTATTCACAGGTTAATTAGGAGTGCATCTGTACTAATTACTGTAACGGTCAGTTGGGTACTCGTCACAAACACCACATTTGGTGTAATAGTTTTAACAGAAAAATGTCCTGTTTTTTTCCTAATGCAGAGGCATGGTGGAGGTATTTCAAGACAGATGACTGTTTAAATAACTTGGATATGATCAAAATCAGCAACGGTTTACCTGTATCGCTTGTGATAATTTAGAAGAAATCTAGCTGCCTGAGGAAGATTTAGATATACCACTTTATGCATTAAGAGGAAAAAGTGTTTCTCTGTCAGATGATATTGAATCACAACAGTGTGCATATGCATTCTTGTCACAGTTTCTGCACTTTTACTGGTTTTGATGCTTTCAAAATAATCTTTTTTAAAATTAATGTACTTGCCAATTGTATATTCTGGAAGGGAGAGCAGCTGTTTCCTCACAACTGTACGCATAGCCTTTTGAAGAAAATTATGTTTATTAATAGTAATCTGTTTTTCATAGCTTTGCAATTTCTTCGATAATAGGGTAAAACACAATTTTCCTTTCATGTTCTTTGCATACTGAAGAGACAGATGCAATTGCAAGAGACTACTTATGCTGAGGGTAAAACTTAGTACTGCTTAATGTGACTTAATGACTAAAAAATGTGTATCATTTATAGATGACATCTAGCACTCAGCTAAGATATTATTATGGTCAATGAGTACTCTTCCCTGCTGGTTAGTAAAATGATTTGGAATTAAATCTGTTTTTATTTGACTTGTTCAAGTAGACACACTGAAAGCAACCAAACTAACCATGAGTAACACAAATGGGATTTAGTCCTTGCTCTTAATCTTTTTCTCAACATAAGCTCACAATATATGTATTTACTTGAAACACAGAAATGAGAGAAAGGGGGAAAAACAGTACTGAGGAAATGCTATTTTACAGTTACATAGACATGTAAACACCTCCAGGTACTTTGCTTAATAAGGCCAGCTACATTCAGCTATCACTTGACGGCCCATGACAATCTTCCTATGAAAGCATTTCTTTCTCCCCCCAGGCAACACTATCAAGTTAGTGCAGTTTCCTTGAAATACATAAATGTTGTATTTAAAGCTAAATGTATAGCATATGGAAGACTGGAGCTGTGCTCTGGATAGCACACGCACATACCCCCTCTGCCACCCGAAGGCACTCAGGCACGCCAACGTCCCTACGAAACGTGGCAAATATGACAGGGAAAATGTCAGAACACAGACATTTCCTGCAGGTTTTAACTCCTGTCAAGAGACTCTGTGTGACATAGAGATACCACAGGGTTCACATCTGCTCTTGAACTACCTCAAGACTCAATGTACACAATGAAGTTGGCAATTCAGTAGTGTTTAATACATGGGCACTATTTCCTTTATGGGATACACTACTTAACTTTTCCTGAAGATACCAAAGTTATTTACGTGTTTCTTTACTGAACCAGGTGTATTCAACCCCAACACAGAGAGGCTGGGAGTGACAGTCAACTTTCCTGGGAAGCAAATGCTTAGTCCAGTGCACTCAACAGTTGATCTGGTGGTGTTCAGTGATGCCAGTGACAAACTCCCACTGGCTTCACTACATTGAGATGCACAAAAAAGAGACTTACAAACCACTTGTAAGCACACAAAATGTGCGTGCAGTTTTGTTTGCAATTTTAAAATCTATTTTTAGTGAGTCTTCTTAAAAAACGTGTGTGCAATTGAACATCCAAATTTATGTTGACCTACTTGAAATTGTTTTCCGCTTATAATGTTAGGATACATATTCCAAAACTGTACCCTCAGGTGATAAAAAGAAAACCCCACTGCAAACCTTCAAAACCAAAAAGCAGTGCGTGGTGGTCCGGTCCCCGCAACCACCAAGCTTTGATCAATGTTTTTCCGTCACAGCTATATTTCAGAGTCATGTAAAAAATACCAACCAAACATGTCGGTTGCCTTCCATTCCCATAACTTCTACAGGGGGCTGAGATTGCACAGAACAATTTAAATACAATTCTCTGACATTCAGAACTGAAATGTCAGTTCCTGTGTGAGAGAATGCAGTAATTTGGGAAGTCTATTAACTTGTTTGACAAAACTAGATTTATTACATTTTCGGCATACACTCCTTCGTGAGCCAATATTCCCTATTTAAAGAATAGTTCTATTTTCATTTGCATTTTTTTTTCACTTATTTTCAGGCAATTTTGCCAGTAATGAGGATTATTTTTGGGTTCAGGACTTAAATCTTCCTAAAATTTAAACAAATGGGGACACTTTTGCATGAGTACTTTCTCTGCAGAGGAAAAAACTGAGCTGAGTAGCACTAGACATGAGGAAATGAATCAGTAAACTGATTCAAAGATAATCAGTCTGGCTTCAAGGTTAACCTTCTGTTATTTATTGTAGCTGTTTGGGTTTTTTTAACTTGTAACAGTACATCAATGCTCTGGGTGTTGCTACACTACCACAGCAGAAACTACACAAACAGAAACAATGGCTAAAAATCACACCCCCTTCGAGAAACCCATCCCTGCTGTGCAGCCACTCCCTCCTAAAAAATCCAGCACAAAGAAATACCCTTTTTTTTCGGTTGAAAATCAGGAAGCTGAGGTCCTGGCAAACTGACAAGCAAGGTAAATTTTCCTTCCTCAAAAACATGGTTGAGAGATTTTCTCACAAACGTGAGCTCAGATGGGATTGTAAATACTCCATTTAAACACAGAATCATAACATCTACAAATAGAAATCACCCACAGCGTTCCTCTCAAATTCTGTCTGCCATTGTCCCAGGCTTTTGTGGTAAAAAACCCAGAATAAACAGCAGGAAGTAAAAGTGCTTTAAGAATAATTTTACTTTTTGCAAATGCAGAAGTATCAGTGACATCAATAGCTATTACGCTTAAATTGACACTGCTGTCTTATTCCATTCCTTGTTTTAACTTTATAAAACTGATAAATGTATTTCATTTCACAAATTGAGGAAAGGCTGCAAACCCCAACTTTTTCTCCCTTTACAAGCTTTGGAGAATTTATCTAAAATACTGTAATATTCAGTAGGCCATACTTCTTACTGTATAAATAATGTTATGTCTGAACTTTCAAGTATTTCCAAAAAATGACAGGACAGATTCAGTGCAAGTTAGATGGCATTACCACAAATACAATTTCAGCTCATGATTATCAATTTAAGAAAATTAGGGTTTCCCAATAATGTTCATGAAAAGTTGTGTATTGATTTATCTCTTGTCCAAAAATCAGATACTTTTTTCATCCCTTTTCATCTTTGTTTCCTTGTAATAGCCACAAGTATTTTTCATTTGTGGGCTATAAAACATTACAGTTATTCATTACATATGGCATTGGCATACTTGTTATAGCTACCTAGTGTACTTTTCAATACCAAAATACATTTCTCAGTTTTATACACTACTAATGAATCAAATAAAAATCAAGTGGTTTGGGGCTTCAACTGACACTTTAACTTATTACCCCCATAATCACATCATGAGCAGAAGTGGCCTTGTAATTCTTAGTCCACGATCAGGCAGTTGTAGTGAAACTCACCATAATATTATTGATCTCTGGTTTATAAGTACTTCCAAATTTCAGGGAATGTATGCCCTTTGACATTACATTTTTGGGGTATTTTCTGTTATGCTAGCCACTACAGAGGCTCAGAAATAAACATCCAAAAATGGATATCCAAATATACATCCACAATTATTTTCTTAGCATTTTAAACAAAAGTCTTTGCTTTGTTAAAATACTTCATGCCAGACCTCCTCAGCAGAGACTGACCCAGAACCAGAAACTCCTGACTGGGGAGTTGGGGCGGGCAGCCCCTCCCTTGCCAAACAGATTTTCAAACCCTTTGACAACCTACGCTTAACGTTTTTCATTCATTCAACAACATCACTTCTACGGGCACACGGAAGGAAAAAGAGTATGGTTAAGGACAATACCCAGCCCTTTGCAGTGGGCTTCCCACCACTGCTGAGGAGAAGACCTGGACTCTGGGTGTTAGGGAATAGTTTTATAAAGTTATTTCTCTGCAGACACATGTAGCACAGCTTGCAGCCATTGCTCTACAATATTTAAAACTTAATAACATGTTGCTGCAAATACTTCTTAGTGGGTGATGCCAATGAAAATATTCACAGTACTATAAAGAGGAGTCATTAATTATCTTCAGGTCTTACAAAATGTTAGCACCCAGTACCAAAAATACATATGGATGTGAACAACAATGTTTTGTGCACATAAAGCTATTTAAGGACACAAGCTCGTCGGGACCCACGCTTCCAAGCTGCAGCTTCCTGGTTCTGACAGTGAAGTGGAAAGTTGTATTCCAGTAACTGAAATACACTTCTTCTATAGCATTATTTTTCAGCCAGCACACTACCAGGAGGCACTAATATGCAAGGCCAATTTAGCTTTGTTGGACAATGAATAAACTCAATTATCCAAGGATGGAATATTTCAGAACAAATCCTAAGAGTTTCATGTTGGATTTTCAGGGTGTGGTGTTCCTTTTTGCAGGTATAGAACATGAGATCAGTACCCTCAGCAGGCACAGAATACAAGGCTTGTGATCAGCTCAGGTGAACACTACAAACAGGTTTTCATCCGTCCATCAAAACCAGGATGTCCTGTGTTGAACATCTGCATCTGCTGCACCGCGTGACAGTGGGAAAGAGGTTGTAGAGCTTGAGCTGAAGGGACCTAACTGCCTTACCACAACACCTTGGGGTGCTAGTGGCTGGCTGTTGCAACTGACTCTTTTAACTATAGAAAAATGTTTAGCCTAATGGCAAAATGTGCTGCAGGGAGAGTAAAATGAGAAAACAGACTGTGGTACCTCTAATGAGTGGAATATTTCAGCCCATGTTCAGTCAGATTCACTGATTATAAGGAATCTATTTACTCTAAGCTGACCGAGCAAAATCTCTGTCAATGGGTAGAATAAACACTATTTAGAGTGGAAACATTTGTAATGTGCTTTAATTGGCATTTTCCCCTTAATGAATAATATAACATCTTTCATACAAGGATTCTGCAGCTCTGTGATTTTTTGTCCCTGTACTGAGATATGAAAACTGATGCACAGAATAAATTCTCTTAATAACAGATCTTAGGATAATACATCCATTATCACAGGGCTCACACTTGTCTTCTAGAACCACATGAATGCAACCAGAGCAAGAAAGTAACATACAACACCCACACACTTAAAATCAACATCTTTTCTTCAGAACAGATGGCAGTATAAAATATGAGTTAAGAGTAATTTCATGTAGATTAATGAAAAAACTTCTTTCAAATAGTAGAAGATACCTGTCCAGGAGCTGTGTTTACCCTTGCAACGTTTCTTCTGCATAAAGATATGGCCAATAGGTTCAGTCAACAGAGAAGGAATTACATATGTTTTCAGGAGGCGAAACAGAGGCTTGCAGACCAGACAGATTGACAGTGCCAAAATGTGACCAAGGCTGTCATTCAAAGGGATGGCTGAAGGAGTTCTGCACAAATTTAACCTACTCCAGGGAAAAGGTAACTGAAGTCCAGTTGACTGGGTGCATCCAGAGCTTGGAACATACTCGTGCTGAAAACTGCTGGGTGTTGCTCAAGTGAGTTTTGTTGGTTAGCTATGCTACCCAGTTTAAAGCAACTGGAAAGTCTCAACTGAAGAAAGTTTTAATTCTTTATCTTTTAAAAACTTGTTTATATTCTCTGTTCTTCTCACTTAAGCTGGGTAGTACCTATCCCTGAACTGTCTGTACTGAAACTCATACTATTCAACATCTTCATCAATGTCAGACAGCTGGGTTGAATGCGCCCTCAGCAAGTTTGTACATAACACCAAGCTGAGTGGTGCAGTTGACACACCTGAGGGACAGGATTGCAGTTGACACACCTGAGGGACAGGATCGCATTCAGAGAGACCTGCACAAGCTCAAGATGTGGGGCTGTGTGAACCTCATGAGGTTCAACAAAGCCAAGTGCAATGTCTTGCACCTGGTTCGGGTCAACCAACAGCATCAATACAGGCTGGGGGATGAAGGGATTGAGAGCCCTGCTGAGAAGGACTTGGGGGTACTGCTGGATAAAAAGCTGGACATGAGCCAGCAATGTGAGCTCTCAGCCCAGACAGCCAACTGTATCCTGGACTGCATCAAAAGAAGTGTGGTCAGCAGGTTGAGGGAGGTGATTCTGCCTCTCTACTCCAGTGAGACCCCAGAGCAGAGCCCAGCTCTGGAGCCCTCAGCACATGAAAGACATGATTCTGTTGGAGTTCATCCAGAGGAGGGACACAAAAAAATATCAGAGGGTTGGAGCACTTCTCCTATGAGGAAAGGCAGAGGCAAATTGGGGTTGTTCAGCTTGGGGAAGAGAAGGCTTCAGGGAGACCTTAGAGCAGCCTTCCAGTGTCTAAAGGGGGCCTACATGGAGGATGGAGAGAGATCTGTTTTAACAGGTCCTCTAGTGATAGGATAAAGGGCAACAGTTTTAAACCGAAAGAACCGAAAGAGGTGGATACAAGAAAGTTGTTTTATTTTTAATGAGGTTTATGAGACACTGGAACAGGTTGCCCAGAGAAGTTGTGGATGTCCTATTCTTGGAAGTGTTCAAGGTCAGGTTGGATGGGGCTCTGAGCAACCTGGCCTGGAGAAAGATGTCCCCGCCCATGTTCCCTACTCCAAGGGTTGGACGAGACAATCTTTAAAGGTCCCTTCCAACTCTAACCATTTATATGATTCTGTCATGTTGCTTTATATCAAAAAATAAACTGGACAATCATAATACATCATACAATATGATGATAAACACATTTCCAAGATTTCATTTTTGCTAGAATAAACATCTACTTCATATTCCCCAGTGTGCTCTTATCAGAATATAAACACTTTCAAGAGTTTACCAGCACCAACTAGAGTTGCTTATAGCAGAAGAAAAAACCCTGCTTCTAAAGCATGCATAAGTAAAAAACCTCTCATAAACTAAAGAAATGGGCCAAACACTGTCATGATACAATTCACTGACTTCAGTGGAGCCATATTAGCTTACTTAAGGATTAAACTTGGCTCAGCAAGATCATTAGGAAAATAAAAGACTAAAGAAATAGTTTTTTTCAGTCATGGAAGTAGATCACAATGCAGTAAAAATCTAAATAGCAGGATAAAGATAATTACACAAAACTCTGTATGGATATCAATACTAATATCGTCAGAATGTGAGCTGATGTAAAGAAACACCTACACTACCAGAAAAACAAGAATAACATAATTTCTCACCAGTTCAATGCAAAAGACATTTTCCCCTTAAAGAAAACCTTATAAAAAGCTTCTGCTCTTCACGGAGGTGACAGAATGGATGGGAATGAAAAGCAGCAGGTAGAACCTCTGCACTTCCAAACATTGTTCAAGGTTAGCAAATGAAAATGTTTCATTACAAGATGAAGAAAAAGACACAGCTGATCAAAGTCAGTCAACTCGCTTATTTATATCTCAACAAACACCTTGGGTCTGCACTTTGTCAATCTGCAGAAAGCAAAAGATTTTTCTGACCTCATAAATTGGCAAGAAATGGCTTATGTACTGATCTTTTCAGCTCAGCAGATTCTCGGCACCATTTATCGGCTCTCACATAACTAATTACACCTACCACAAGGGTGATTTCTATGGAGTTTCTCAAAGTCAAGAGGAAAATGCCTTATTTAAGCAACTGGTATGTCACAGTGGTGTCACTTTAACTCTGGACTAATTGCCTGATGTAGCTGAAGATGGTGACCACTGAACACTACTACCTTCACTATTCCGAAGCTCTCGGCAGAGCAGACCTGAAGTATAGTGAGGCAGGGCTTCTAAAAAATTGTTGGCAATATCATATTAAAAAGTTTTGAGGAGATGACACCTTCATGATGGCCTGAAATTTTCATTCAGCTTCCCAGATCATCTGTTATCCAGATACCACTACTAAAAATGTTACAATATAGCACCGTATTGGCACAGAAGCATCTAAAGAGAATTACAATTCTCAACACACAGGAGCAGCTGGTTTTGTTCTGGTAGTATATTTTCCCATTCAAATTTATCAAGAATAACTTCTGGCAAAAGGTAAATAAATAGGAAATAAGGTGTTTCTTCACTAGGCTAAATGAGATTTTGCATTCACTCCTTCTTAGCTAAGAATGCATACTGGCAAGATCCATGTATGGATTATATGCATAGACTAGGCAGAATTTACTATTTTTTAAATTATGTTAACTTTCTTAAAAATTTGTATCTCCATAAAAACTTTAAACTTTTAAGTTTAAACTTTACAAACCCTCTCCCATTTGAACTGGGCATTTGAGAAACACAACCATGTTGTGTCCTGTTCTATATTGGACTGCCATGCATGTCCACTGACAGTGAGACAAACTGATCCGACCTGGGGCTATGAAGGGAGAGCATCTCCTTCTATTGTTTCTAAAATCAGGAGAGCTATTTTACACCTTCTATACACACTACCTCTTCAGAACAGATTCAAATAAGTTGGTTTTCTGTACCCTGATGATTTTCTTTTAATACCTACCAGTTGCAGCCAACTGGCTCCACTACATTAATGCAACCTCTAGAGTGAGCAGGACTGGCCACTGAGCAGATGCTGCAAGAGCTACTCTTTTAAGCAAAAATAAAAGGCTGTAAAAGACGAGGCACCTGTTTTTATTTAAGTTTTCACATTACCTCTTAAATGGTTTCTGCTTGCTGACAGGCAAACACATGACCCAGGCATCAGCAGCTAGAATTACCTATTTGCTGAAAGTGTGTATTTGCTGACTTAATGTGTTTAGCATTTGTCACATACACAGTGGAGGTGACAAATGCAATCTTCTTGTCCTTACAATTTTGTGGAGCAAGATATGACTCAGTTCATTCTTCTTCCTTATTTTACTAGTTCCTAACTATGGTACTGTGCCAAAAACCAGCTCACACCCATTTCCCTTCTCTAACATGAAAATATGGCAAATAAAATGCAATGTCGATTAGGAATGCAAGGTATTTGAAAGGTTTGACCTTTAAAGCACAAAACCCTTCCATCTGAAATATAGTAAGTTTGTCACATATCCACAAAGCCTTATCAAATCAGGAAATGCAGTTGTTAGAGCTGATTAATGCTGACTTTGCAGTTTCACATTTTTTTTTAATGTTTGTGTCATAGTCCTAACTCTGTGAAAGGAACACTGCCAAGCACTTGAATTCCCAAGTATGTTCTACTTTTAAATCGCTATCCTCTGGTGGAATTATGTTAGATATACTCCAATTATATTATGTTTAACTAGGATCCCTGATTTTACCTTCAAACTGACAAAATGTATCAAAGAAAACATCTGAGAGCTTGACATTGGAATACTCTCTAAATGTTACCAGTTTCACGCTATTGATAATTGCTGTGTCAAAAGTCATCAAACTGTGAACTTCCTTCATACCATTTGAAACTCATTCCCTGAAAAACAAGTTCAAGAAAAAGCCTGACATTTTTTTTCCTGTGCTGATACAAACTGATCTGTGCTCAGACATTGTCTGTCACGTAGCTAACAACAGAAGCACATCCAAATACATGAAACACCTAAAATGAGAAACCTTTAATTCTATACTATTTGATCACCTAAATTCAGCTAATTTCCTTGTTCTAAGTGTGGACTCAAATTCCTATGGAGGAAGGCTTATTCAGACCTTATTCTTTAGAGATTACTGTACCAGTTAGCTCTTCCCAGGACTTACTGCCTGGATCTGAGGGAAGAATAAAGGCAAGAAAAAGGGGAAAGAGCTCTGGTATGTGGAAGTTCTCTAACTCTTGTGTTACAGGCTGCAATATGAAATACAGGACTACGGTGATAAAAAACAGTGCCAAAATTTCTCTTAAAAGGCCTATTAGGCCAGCAATAGCTGGCTAAACTGTATGATGGTTGGCACATCTTCTGGAAATCAGATTTCTTTTCAGAGATTAAAAACATCCATCATTTGTCCCAATCCTACTTTCAACAAGAGTGGAAAGAACTTTGGTCTGATTTTGATAAAAATTTAGCTCTTCATAAATACAGTTTTGTGGTTTGTTTGGTTGAATGCACATACGTGCTTGCCAGCAGAGGGGGTATAGCTCAACTCTTTCTCTTCCTAGAAAGGGCTGTCACAACTGAGGACAATATGAAGAAGAGGAGGTAACCGGGAAGCTGTGCAAATTTACATGCCTTTAGAAGGAGGAGCTGCAAGGGGAGAAGGGCTTCTGGAATGCAAAAGAAAGAAGCAGTAAGAAATTAAATGTCAATTTCAAGCTTCTAGCAGTTTAACATAAGCGAAGCAAAAGACAGACAAAATCACACCATCTTCAATTGATTTCAGACTGAAATCTCTTCTGTTAAGTATTTTATCTCAACGGTATATATATCCTACTTATTTTGAATATAGAAATTTTGCAAGTTGAAAATTCCAGGAATAAACCCAACCATCATGTAATTCAATGAGTTTCTGCATTAGAGCAAAATAAGATGTTGATGTATTCTCCTTGAGAAATGATGAGTAAAAAACTTAATACCATTATGTGAGTCCAATCTAGTTGAACTGGAACAGTTGTACAACACTTTCCTATGTTCCCATGGGTAACAGCAAATTCTGGTAACGGAAACTCCCTCCCAGAAAATGGAGCACACCTCAAAGTCAGGCAGAAGATGCATTTTTATGTCACAGAGTTCCTGGCTGTCATCAAACCAACAGCAACTAGCAAAAGGAAATTTTTCAGATTTCCAAAAATATACTTTAAGAATGTTGACAAACATACGAGCTGTTATTAACAAGCAAGTTCAGGCCCAAACTACCAAACAAATCTCTTAAATAAGAGGCCTGGGATTTTGAGTAACTACATTACACATTTTTATGTGAAGACCTCACAAATACCTTTGAGGCCAAGGTGTGGTTGCCCAGCACTTTCCAAATTAGACTACTAGGTCATGATTCAAGAAAGTGCTTTAATAGCTGTTTAATTACTAACCCAAATGTGTATGTGTTATTCTGACCTTCAAAGTGAGACTCCGGAAACGGTGGCACCCAACGCAGGAAACCCGCTTTGAGTGTGCTCCAGCCCAGTAAATGAAGCAACACCTTACAGAGTGTGTCCAGAAGGACCCCATGTCATATCTGAATTCTGCAGAAGCTTTGAATTACTTCAGGGAAATGCTCATATACTCTCAGACTCTAACTGCAGTGTAGTTTAAGATAAAAAAACACTGCTACAATGTCTTAGAAAGTTGAAATGCTTTGTTGTAGACCAGAGCAATTCGCGTTTAAAAGGCATAATAGGCTGATGCTATATGTCAAGCTATTCCTATACTGCAAAAGTTGAATAAATTCTAATAGTGAACCTTAAAACCTATGCCTTCAAACGAAGCTAAAGAGCTGTAATTCATAACAGCATTAGCTCAATTGTGGCCACTCAATTCGTATGACTACAACCAGTATTAGATGAGCAACCATGCATATCTGTTCCATTCAAGTAAATACAGGGGGGGTTATATAAATCAATTTTGTGCATGTAATACAGGGATCTATCAGTTAAAGAAACAAAGTGTACCTGTGCTACCTAGTTCATTGTATCTCCATTAATGATGTTCAAGGAAATCCCAAGAGGTCATTCCTCTTATGGGCCACACATACATGGGAAGATTGTCAACCACAGCAATTCAACATACTTAGAAATAATTTTGCCCATAGGAGTGAGTCTTTGCCCACTGTACACTGCACAGCCATTACCCAGATAAAGGCTTAAAAAACTCAAGTCTTCTTTATCCTCAGAGAAACCAAAGGAAGAAAGAGAGAAAGAAAGAAACAGGAGACAATGCCACAGTAAAGAAAAGCGTTATTTATTTTCTTGCAGTAGGCTGAGCAGACACAAGTCCTGCCTGAGTGACTCTCTTAATCTCTGCAGTTGCTCCATTTTCCCTTTAATCTTCCGTAATTGCAGTACTCTCAGACAGACCTTCTAGCCTCTAGTAAACTGTACCTTGCATCTCACATGCTACCCAGAAGGAAGACAAGAAACAAAGGCATAAGGCTCCACTTTGCCCAGCAAAAGGTCATACAATCTTCTGGACCTAAAATGTATATACATATGTCTTAAAGTCTTTTCAAGTGCCAGGAGGCTAATTATATAATTAATGGAAGGCTTGACACTAAATGAGTTAATTTTGCTGTACTCACTGTGGGTAACTTCTAAATTTGAAATATCCTCTCAAATTGTTAATTAATTTTTCTAATACAGACCGTAATTCTCCCAAGTGAGAGAAACTGTAGAGAAGCGTGTTTGGAGCCCAGGAGTGCTGCTGCCTACCAAACTCCCTACCTCTGCTGTAGCTAAAGCAATGGGGACAGCCATGGCCAGTTCCCTGCAATGAGTTTACATGACAGCTTCTGGAAAAAGCTGGGGGCAATCTGTTCAAATGATGTGTTCTGGCTTTAGGGTCTCTGGCTGTATTCACACAGGTCTGGACTGAAAGCTGAGAGATGTGGGTTCAGTTCCAGACTGTCACAGGCTCCTCACCAAACAAGGCCAAAGAGTCAATTAAGTTCACTATGTCTCATTTCCAGTTGTAAAATGAAGATATAAAGTAACTGAATAACTGAAATCCCTCTGTAACATCGTTAATGTGCTTTCAGAAAATACCCCCCGGCTCTTAACTCATTAAAGGAAACAAAATAAGTCAATATATATATGCATTTCCCAGTTCTGCTCACTCAGGATTACCCACAAATCTGAAGATTTGAAAAAATAAATCTGAATTCTTGATTCAGACTTCACCTCACACACAGGCTGCAGTTTCATAAGTAACTTCACCGTATTTATTTCTACTGAGAGTAGCAGTCCTGCCCTCCCCATTGTCCATGATTGTGTGCTCCAGCTCCCTTGTTTGTGCTGGCATTAGTGCTTGGGCAGCTGTGCAGCTGGACTGAAAATTAATGTGACCACAGGAAAAAAAAGGTTTTTTTTTCAGCTGAAGCAGCTCCCTGAACTGACAAGCCCCGTGCTGACACAGAGAGGAGAGGCAATGAATGGCTGACAGATAAAGCAGAGGGAGGGACAACCTCTTTTGGTGACCCCAGGGATTTAAATGGGCTTAAATCCATCATGAAACTACTTCCTTAGCCTTATCCCCACTGGCCAGAGGATCCTTTTATATCTGTGGTGGGGGATACCATCTTCACAGAGACAGAAGGCTAACAGGTTACTTGCCACAGATACTATCTGTGCGTACAGGAAATGCAAAGCTATTCATGACAATCTGGCCCAGTATAAAACAGAGGTTGGTGACGTTGCATTTACCATGGCATACGTTCTGACCATGGCCAATCACCACCCTCACATGTGCTGGCCTTATGTCCCTTTTGGCAATATGCATTTTCACTTAGCAGAAAATATATGACAGCTCAATATTTTAAGTCTCCAAATAATGTCAGGAAAAGATTTATTTTACTGAAATTAATGCAGTAAAAGTGGTCATAAAACTGATTTATTTAGAAAAACACAATTTTTTTTTGGTCCATAGAAGTTAATTTGTCCAGGGAAATAAGGAAACATTTTAAAAGTAACAGTATTCCTACAAGGAATCCCCAGTATTACAATTACAGCACTCCTAACTTTTTTCCCTTCCATGTGTCTTTGATAGAGTACTGATTTTAACAGAAATCCTAACATCATTAGGATAATTGCATTATCCTAAATTCCTAAGACTGAATTCCTAAAATTCAATTTTCATAGTAAATGTTTAATCTTAGATAAAACTTTTATTTCTCAAACTCTGGTGAGAGCTTAAAAGAGGGTCTCTAGTGATATTAGCTGCATATTCTTTGCACATTTATAAAATATTTTGCAAAAGAACTGTTGTAGAAAGTGGAGTATCATTTCATTGAAGGTCAAAACGTAATTCAGTAATATTCTCAACTTTAAGTTTTAGTGATTTCAATACAACATTGATACCTCAAGTCTTGTGTTGGTTACATTTCTAATATTCTGAGTAGCTTAAATAACAGAGTAAGTATAATGTCTTCAAGTGATTTAAAAACACCAACAACTGAAATGAATCTTCTGTGCAGTCATGCTTAAATCAATTAAATAGGTCCAGATCTTAGGAAAGTTCTCTAATTATACTTCAATTATTACCCAAGCTTTAAAAGAAATACAGAGAGAGAAAGAAAAAAAGCTTAAAGTTATCAGGTGCCTCATCTTTCTTGTTATTACTCTGAATACGCAATGTTAAAAGACATCATATGTTAAAAGACACCAATAATGAGTTCTTCATTTATGCCAAGTGAACCGATCATTTTCTTATGATGAAAGTATTTCTCTGAGCAGCAACACTTAAATAGAAATATTCACAATCTTATTCTCCGGCTAATTAAAAGCACTTGGTCTGATTAAATATGAATCTGAACAATGTTTTCCATCCCTATCCCTCTCTATTCTATTATAAATCAGTGTTCTTGAGTGAGCAGAGGCTCTTGTTTTAAGTACTGTCCCTACACTAATTTTATTTTTATTATTTTAAGAGTTCTTAAAAAATATTATCTCAAGTGAAACACAATAGCACAAATTCTTTGTAAGAAGACTTAATAGATATTTGCCAGTGTATTGTTTCTAACAGTTTAATGAATGCCCACTTCCATGAAATGAAATAGATGATAATTCGTGCTGTTGCTGAATGGTTGCATGGGGCAGTTGGTAACTGGAGGGAAATGAGTTGACTCCCTCCACGACATGCACACTCTTCTTATACCTCACACAGCAACTCGCCCTATGGCTCAGGGACTTGGAGCAAGTTACAGAAGCTGGTATGGACAGAGAGGAAACCTGTCATACATCACACTTCCTTTGCAGCTCCCGTGACCCCTGAATCGACGGTCTTCCAGTGGCAATAGCTTTGTGACAGCCCTCTCGGCTGCCTGGCAACTTAAGGATGGACATTAGTTTTCATCTGGTGCTTGTAACTTTCTCCCCAACACAACCCAGGGCCACATGATGTCAGTGGTGGGGAAGCTGGCCTCCTCACCCTGGCAGCCCCAGGCTGGTGGCTGATGACCAGGTAGCTGGCTCAGCTTTGCCTCCTGCGCTCTCTGCATCTCTCACTGCTGTGCTCAGCAGCAGCCAGAAGATTTTGGGAGCCGTTGAATGGCTCTTGTCAGGCAGTCGTTTCTATAAATCAGGCTGGTAATCTGGCAGAGCACAAGCAATTTTCCTGGAATTAAGGGTAACTGGAAGACCACATTATGCTCTAAAACATAAAAAACTGAGGGAAATTAAAAAAAAAAAGACCCCTCTGCAACCTCTCTGTGTCATGAGTTTCAGAATAGGGCTGAAGTAAACACGATTGAATTAACTGTGTTTGCTATTTTGAATTGTTAATTTAATTAATACTTAAATTGTTACCTACACTTTTGCTATTTTTAATTCTTAATTTACCCAGTTAACGTCCTTAGCGGAAAAAAAACCCAAAACAAATGAGCCTTGCCACAAAGCCCAGTATTGCTATCTAAACCATCAATAAATGCAGCTTTTAAAACAGCTTTGTTTCAGCTAGTAGTGTCTGTAAACACCTCTGAGTGTAGCAATTCATTCCCCTGATGTAAAAATAAAAATGTTTTTATAAATAATCTTTTAATTTTTTTTGAACGTTACCACTGTGAATACTTGAAATTCTTACTAAAGAAAAGGGCAGAATAAAACTTTGGTGCACCTTTTATTACTTACTATACCATTTGCTGTTAAATTTATAGTATGATGAAAAACCTTTTTGTTAAAAACCAAAGAATTAGGCACACGGTATATTTTCAAAGGAAATCCTATTCCATGTGAATAAAACACCACATCATCGCCAATTTAGCTCTCTGCAAAAAGAGATGTCTAAAGATCTTGGCCTACTAATGAAATCTTTTTTTAATTTTGTCTGTGGAGCTCCCATTCATGTTATGCAGCCTGAGAGATGATTGAGACACACATCCAAGAAATATGATAATTACTACTTTTCATAAAAGACAGAAAGCGTAGCTGTTAGATTACTTTCTACAATGCCTCCAGCTCTCTGAATTAGGAGCAACACCTTTACAAGGGCAGAATGGAACATCTCACACTACCACAGGCCAGGGGGAATTTCAAGGAAAATAGCAGCTCCTCCTTTTTGAATTTGCAGCCTAAAAAGTTCCAGGTGATTGTACAACTAACAGACCACGTTTAATCTTCGAAAGAACATTGGACAGATCAAACACAGAAGCTGTAAATTACCAGTAATGGCAGTAATCTTTTCATTTAACTATCAGTATATCAAACCACAAATTCACTGAACACAATAATAACTTGAAGATAGGAATCTAAGGAGACTCATCTTGTATATTTATTTGGTTCTCAGGTACAATGTTAAGCTGGAAGAGACAAATATATTTGATTTTCCCAGCAATAATAGGGACATAAAAAAAAAGGGTTATGCAAGAGCCAAAACTCTGAGTGCCAAAAGATTTTCATTTCCCAAACAGTTCAGGTACAGGGCCAGGTGCAAAAGAGCATTTTTGGGCTGGAACACCCACATGAAGGGAACAGCTGAGGGTTTATCAGCTACTGAAACAAGGGGGAGCAACCCAAAGGCTGCTCTCACTGTGCTCCAGTGGGCTCTGCCTGGCTGACGGCAATCCTGAGGGAAGAGTGGGACCATGCGAAATATTGAGGTGAGAAGCTCTGGGACACCTGGCTACGTCTTCTGCACCACATGGAGCCCCTCTTGGTCTGTTACTGGTACTCAGAACTCGGGGATGTGAGCTTGGTATTTTTGAGAAAGCTTGCTGGCATAATTTGTAAGCCTGGGAGTCTGGCCTGGTTCTTCCTGAGAGTTCTTCATTTACAATGAATTCACTCATGTGTGCATTATGTTGGTACCAAGACACTTCGACTTGGAAGAGGCTCACTGAGTGTGTAACTGCAGGGCTTTACTGATACCTCTAGCACTGTAGTTAGTTCCTTTGCTAAAGCCAAAAGCCACACACGTATAAGGAAGCTCCGCATCAGTGTAAGTGAACTGCACGACAGCAACTGCTTTAAATACATGTATGGATTTAATTAAAGTGATAACATTTTATAATGTGAATAATGCAAAACCAATCAGTAACAACTAACCATAATTTACGTTGTAACAAAAATAGAAAAACTGGCAATAAATCCATGTGCTATTTCAATTCCAACTGCTGCTGGTTTTCCTGACCAGTGAAATGCAGTGAAGCACTGCATTTCCAGTGCTCCGCGTTAAAGTCTACGGCAGAGAATCAAGACATACAGCCATTTAAGTTCATTCTTCCCTCTTTTTACTCTCCCATGAAGTCTCTTTGTGAAAGCCTTATTCTCGAAAATGGTTTCACATCAATCAGAGCCCACCGTTTGCAATCTATATATCACATCCTTTTAAAGGCATGACTACTGTAACTTTGCGTACACCTTTAACACCACACATCTACAAAGTCTACAAGATCATCAAACAAACATGACAGCCATTTCTAATAGATGAGATAACACCTTCCTTGCCTGTTTTTGTTCTTAATGATATACCTAGTGCTATGTACAGCTTGCAGCCTGTTTATTACTGAGTGACTGCGGATGTTTTCTGCAGCAGCAGGAGATTAACACGTGTTTGGCGTTAAATGCATGAAGGTGTCTGGGTCTGGTGATACTGAGGGTCAATACATCTCATCCTAAACGCCTGGCATCCAGACCGAACTTTTTAGGAGTGGGTAAGGTGCCTGAAGTTCCTGTTTGCGAGAGAATCGGATGCCTCAGAAAGGAATTCAGAGCAGACAATAAGGCTGAGCTGGGAGCTGTTGAAACTAGCCAAGAGAAACACTAAGGGAAGGGTGTGCCTCAAATTCTTCTTTTGCAGCTTAGGTATCATTTTTATGGCTGAAAGGCAGTGCCTGTGTCAGATAGGGTTTCAAAGCCCCAGATCCACCCTAACTTGTTCAGGTGCCTCGCTTCCTCCTTTTACAATCAAATCATGCTAGGTGCCTACTCTTAAAATACTGTTTCAGGGTCAGAACAAAGAGGATGTGGGGACCCCTGGTTTAATTCCTTCCTCAGTCCCAGTCCAACCCTACACTCCTCACTGCCCAGTACAATGTTCCAACCTCATTACTAGTGGAAAACTAGGGTGGGAGAGAGGAAGGGGTGATTGGCCCCTTTCTGCCTAAATTGTGCCAGTACTGCAACAAAGGCAATTTACTTAGCTGAAGCAAAAGGTAGTTTACAGTACTCTATTGCTTTTTTGGACAGAAGTCAAGTCTAGTGCTTTTTAGATTACATTACCGTTACTCTCATACTCCTATTCCCTTGGTAGGCAACAGTCTCTTGGGATTCTTCACACTTCTATTTAAATTCCAGGGACACGCTGCTTAGCAGCGACATTCAATTAGTTCTCCACTTAATAAATAACTGTATATAATTGAATATCTTTGTAAGTATTAAACATAGAATATATTAATTGTTAAAATTTAACATCTTTAGTTATATGCTTCGAGCCAGTGAATGGCATTGTTCACATTAAAATAAAATCAAGGGATTACAACAGAGAATGCTTATGTTTAGAAATGGATCATTTGCAAATTCAGAAAATAGATAATTTACAAAGTTTAAAATAAAATGCATGATTGCATTGTTCTAAGCATTGAGAGACTAAACAAAAGGCTTCCGCTTTCTTACCAGCATCAATTATGGCATGAGTATGAATAATATGAATTGTGATTGAATCATTACTAACCATTTTTGCATAAATTCCCAGTTTCACTTCACCAATATAACATTTTTATAAAAGATAAAATTACAACTATTCTAAAAGCCATAAAGAAGAACTACAGAGCTTGATCTGTGACAATTATTAAGAAAAAGATACAGATGATCTCTCTATCACTAGCAGTTATAGGTGGATTGCATGTGCCAGCCATCATCCCCCATGCAGACTTGGGACCAAGTTTTTCTTCTGCAGTCTCTTCAGATAGTTCTTTTTACACTTTCAAGATGGTCAGAATCTGGGGACTAGGTCTGCCACACTAACTGGGTGCCAGCAGGGTTTGCTCTTTAGAGAAGCCACAGTAGGTGCAGAATGAGAAGCTGGCTTGTTTTCAGCATGTGTTACAGGGGTATTTCCAGTTACCCAGAAAACTGAATAGGATCTGGTGAGAGGACAGAAACCGGGGTGGTTATGTGTGTGTGAGACACAACCAGGCTGGGCATCACAGCCTTTTAATATAGGCAACTGGGGAAGCCTGATCAATCCTGTGTTAATTATGGAGCCAGGGGATCATTTAGCAGCTAATATTTCTTTTGTCTGCAAGGTGACTTGAAACAGTGACAGCAAAAAGATGATTACCATATAAACACTATGCATTTCCATGCCTTTCAAATGTAAGCCTTAATTTGGACCCGGAAAAAGAGGAGATTAAAAGAAACTTGCACTTAAAGCATATGATAATCAATCATCCAGGAAAAAAAAAAAAAAAAGGTTGATTATATGTATTGTGTTACTTAAGTGCTCTTTGAAGGCAGATGAGATGAAACGTATGTTTAAATATGTCAAACATATTCAAGGAATATTTTACACAGCTATTGTACACCAAGATGTCTTAAAGGATGGGCTCATGGGACTGTAGACTTGGGCCCCCATTTCAAAGTGGGATACACTGCGAGGATGGACTCCAGGTTGCATAAATCACTCCACACACGCGTATATGGGGACCACGGACTGCAGCACAACCATTCTGCTACAGTCTCAAGCACAAGTATTGTTTTTTCCAAGAGTTACTTAACACACTGAAAGAACCCACAGAATGCAGCAAAAAGCAATGTAATACTGTGTTTGATAATGATTTCTCTCCATGTTCATGCCCTTACCCCTCTAAGGGTCATCTTTTGTGAGGTTTTCTTTAGGAGTGTCTTATAATTGGTTAAAAGGTTTTTAGTTTTCCTGTTCTCTGATGTTTATAATTTTTGTCATGTATTAAAGAGACTGCTGAAGCATGTAAATCATTAAACAAAATCTAATGAAGGACAATGCAGATGTTTAACTGAAAACACCTGCTATAAATCTTTCAAGGAACCTTGGAAAGTAGGGAGCACCAAGATTTATCAGGGTCTCACTTGTGGAGGCATCCTCATTTGAATAAAACTAAGTGAAGCATAAAGGAAAAATTTGTGAGACAATTTTGTTATTATTACAAGGGTTTTTTTCTACCACATGAAAAAAATGAGTGATAAGTGTAAGCCAGGTTTCCTGCTTTACTCAAATGAAAACAAAAAGTTGCAGGGTTACCTAATCACCTTCCAAGAGATTCTATATGAAGGCTCCAAATGTCTTCACACCTCACAAAAGGATAAAGCAGCCTTGGTGAGCATTCAGACTTTGGGCACGCCCTGTAAAAATGAAGTTAACTGATGAAGATGAAAACAGAGCCCCGCTCAGTAATAATGCCTGAAAATGCTGCACAGACAATTCCAAACTACTGAAAGAGAAAAAAATCAGTTTCTACTAAACTTGTAGAAGACAAGGAAGAATCTGATTGTGGAGGGGTGTTTTACAGCCCTGTTTTACAACCCAACTAGGCACTAGAAGCAATATCTGGTGACTGGAATAACTGCATAAGCAAACACACCAATAATCAGTCAAGTGTACAGATAAATAAGTGTGGCTTTCCTAGGGAATTCTATTGTTTCAAAAGCTCAAATTATGGCGGATGTCTGCAGGATGTTCTCCTTCACAGACCTGTGCTACCAAATGTGCAGTTAAAATATAAGCTACTTATTCTACATCCTTAATTTAGGTGGATCTACCCTAAGAGTTGGATGTACCCCCTCGACCATCCAGAGATAGTGACAGAGGATCTTATGCAGAGTGCTGTCCCCATATGTCTGGGCTCTGTCATAGCACTCAAAATGAAATAAGACTTGCTAAGCTTCCTCGTGTTAGCTGTTCTGTAAGATACTTGCCTTCTGAGCTTTGCTTCCCCGTTGTCTTACCATGCTTGTGTGGTTTTATGTGGACTTGCTGATTTGCACTGTCTCCTTCTTGTCAGTGGTCTTTTGTTGGCTAGTATGAACGGCTGCTATGTGAATCGGGAGACTCTTTATGAAGGACACTCTTTGTGCTACTGCTTCCCACTACTTTCTGTGCACACTTCCAAAATTACAGCCAAGCCATGTAATTTTGTACTCAGAAGGTATGCGAAGAGCTTTTTCCAACTGCAAAGATTCACTCCTTTCTGGAACTTGTAAGACTATTATCTTCTGAAACCCACATTTTTCAAAACAATTCTTTAAGAAGGCCATTTTACATCTTGCTGTGGCTGTTACCATCCCTTTGCATGAAGGTTCTGACAAGCAGCTTCATCCCATAGCGTATTGGGACTAGCCCCACCGGCACATATGGGCACAAAGGCACTTCAGTACACAAAGGCACCTACACGATGTTCAGCTCGGTACTAACCAAGGGTGGCAATGAGACTTTTGGTGTGAATTTGCAGACTTCCTTACTTAGTTGGGGCATTTCTGCTTTTGTAATGGTAGTGCAAACCCCGTGCCATATGCGTGTAATACTTTTTTTGAGCAGTCTTTACTAATCTGAAAACCAACTGCACTGGACTTCCTCATTGCTGTTTTCATTATGGACACCATGCCATACCAAGATATAATTTGGTGCTTTTTTTATACCCATTTTTCCCCATAACTTTTTTACTGTAATGCTCAATAAATACTTAAGTGCCAGCATGAAGTGGATTATTGTTAACATGTTGCAGGAAAATTGCACAGTGCTAAAGCTTGCAATAAAAATAAGCAGAACGCCCACTGTTAATACACTGTAGTTAAGTGTATTAGCTGTTTTCAAAAGCATTAACTCCCACACAAATAGCAATGCTATTTTGTCCAATATATTATTATCAGACAGTGAAAATCAGTTGGGGGCTATCTAAAGCCTTTCTGCCTGTACATATTAAAAGAAAATTGTTTCACAAAATTAGGAAATTGTGTGGGGACAGCACTTACGGTTTTACTAGGTGTAAACAAATAATAATAATAAAAAATTATGAAATTACATACTAGTCGTACAAATGACTCTTCCCTGTTCCCCACCTGATATTCGAAATCATTGAAAAAAATATCTTTTTTTCTCCACCTCTTACTTTTTATTGTATTTTCTGTCTCATTAGTTCTTGAGGCTTCATAAATTTTGAGCTCTTGTACTTTTCCCTTCACCGGAGTGGGAAAACGAATATTGGATAAAAATGATACATAAGAAGAAGCAATTGCTAATGATCCTAATGCGGCAGTGGAAGCTCTTCACGAATCTACTGATTATCCTTTTGTTTCTACTTCCTGTTCATCTGTCTCAGCAGCGACATCATGAAAATAATAATAATTTGCACCCATATTCTCAAAGTGGTTTGCAAATATTAATTAATCACAAACCTAATTAAGCCTCTGAGACACATTTCATGCTCTTATTGTGCTCTGGAGACCTACTTGCATCTCTCCTTAAAAGCATATTTCGTCTCCTTATGGGCCTATTCAAAACCCTCTGAAGTTAAGGCAGAAAAAAAAAAAAAAAAAGAAGAAAATTAAGGGGCAGGAGAGAGGGAGGAAGGAAAGGAGGAGAGAACAAACACCTATTATTTCACTAGGTGTTATACTGGGCCCTAACTACCTGATATGGGAAAAATGCTGTGTTTTCATAGCATTTCTGTTAGCAGTAATATTAAAGATGACTATGTTTTGTCCTGAGGTACTGTTATATGACAGTAAAGTAAAAGTATGACTAAAGTGGTAAATAATGTCAAATTGTGTCTAATTTTAGACGTTCTCAGATGACAACTATCATCTGGCACTCAGCAAACTCAGCTTCACCCGTGGCTGTGGTTTTGGGTTTGGACTGAGCTGCAGGGGTGCAGTCACATAGCAGGTGTCAGCCCTGCCACATCCCCTTTCTGGTGTCAAACCATCACAAGCTCAAGTAACAACTTTTCAACAACAGCAACAGAAAAATCGTTTAAAATGCATCTTCTAGGGAAGCTACTGAGGATTTTCCTGTCTTTTGGGGAAGCATACTTTGGTGTAAAGCCAGGGTGTATGTCCCTTGGAATAACTATTGCCTCCTCTTATTTTTTAAGGTGCTCTTACTTCTTTTTTCAGAAAATCCCACATCACTGATCGATCAAAATATAGAAAATACTGCTGGTTACCTTTCTCTTCACGTTAACATCATAGATAGTCAGGTAATTCTGCCCTGCAAGCACTATTTTTCTGACTTCAAAAATTAGGAAGAATTATCTCAATCCTAAGAAATTCCCATCCTGTTACAGTAAGAGCCACTAGAAGAACAGGCCAATTGGAGTCAGTAGAACAATAAGCTTCACATCCCTGATCACCAAAATATCACTTCGTATTAATCAAAATACATATGCCTCCATCACGTAGGTGGCTTACCAAGGGGAAAGAAACTACACAGTCCCTTCAGATGTCTTACCAAAAGAAAATATTCCTCCTGTAAACAGCACACGGGCTGACGAAGAGCAACACAAGAACTAGAGTTCCAGTGCTGTTTAGGACACTGCGCAGTGCAGAAAATTCAAGCAGGGACAACAAGCTTAGACATTTTCTTTAAAACCAAAATAATTCAAAATGTTTGAAATCACCTATCCTGACTAGTAGGATGCAAAAACATGAATACTCTTTGAAAACCTCAATCTTATTTTTAAAATTCTTATTTTTTCCCCTTTCTTCACCTAATAGCCTTAAACTGGACTGTGAAGCATCAAAAGGTTTTATAAACAATCTATTCAACTAATTCTACCAAAAGCACACTTTATGAGTCTCTGACTTTTAAAATGAAACCAATTTCTCTGATATTTTGGTCGAATTTAGTAATTTGCATTATACATTTTGTTTCTGAGAAGTCGAACAGATGACAGCGGTTCTGTTCCTCCAAGTGTTTCCACATTTTGGAATACAAACTGTGGATAATGTTTCAGAGGTGAAATTGATACGAGATGAAATAACTGTATACATTGAAGGATTTAATAAAATGATAAAGAGATAAAACAAAACAACTTGTAGCTTTTTCACCCAATCATTCCATAAATCTTTAAACCCATTTTTTTTAATTGAAAACCAGCCTACAGGCTTATAAATCAGAACATAATTCTTTAGGAAACTGAAAGCCTGAGATTTGAAGCTGTGTAAGAGTCTTGCAGAAAGGGAGTTGTAATATGCTGGCAATAATCTCTGGAGCAGCAGATGGCAGGACCAACTCTGTCTCTTACCTTTATTCACCATATGCCATTTGACTGATTTAACTGTATTTATGTAGCAAAAAATAATATAAACCAACACACAGTTCTCCAGTGCACATCATCCCACTAAATATCTTTGTGTTCTGGTAATCTGTCTGCAAACCTCACACGTTTTAGTCCAGGTTTCCCCTCCCTGAGTAAACTTGCTTTATGTTTCTGCACCTCTGCAAAATAACACTTACTCGAAACTGTTTAACCTGTGATTTTCCTATCTGGCTGAGTAAACACAGCTGATTACAGAAGAGGCGGGAAGACCCTGAGGAAGACTGGAGGCACTTCATAAGGTCTTGGCAATTCAATAGGTGGCAACTTTCTTTCTTGCCAAGAATCCATAGTGCTACGCGGTACAGGAAGAATATCACCGCATCTTTCACTTGAGAATGAGTTTCTTCTGTTATGACTGATTTGGTTACTGCAGGGAACAGCCTGGTGAGCATCAGATCAGCCCTCCATGCACCTTACATATCCTTACACAATGGCTTTTCCCTTTTTCCTCCAAATATTCAACACCTTTGTTCCTCTCCTCCTTCTCCTCTGAATACCAGCCTTCATTACTCCCATCTCCTCCAGCGGTGCTACTGCTCACCGCCATGGCTAATGTGGCACCACTGTAAGGCATGGTAATGCCCCACACCTCCTGCTCCAGCCATCCACAGTACCACAGGATTGAAGAAAGAAGTGAATGTATGTCACTGCTTTCAGCCAAAACTGTCAGTGACAGTCTCTAATTTGCCCTAATCAGCATGCAGTTGTCTATTTAGCCAAACCCTGCCAAACCCTGCCAAACCCGGCAGGTGGTCCAGTGCATCCCCATGGTTGCAGTTTTTGAGCTCAGTCCTGGCATGCTGGCTAGACACACTGTCCCCTGTGAACTTCTCCCTGTGTAGATCTTTCATTTGTAAAAATGGCAACACTCTATAAAAAAAACCAAAAAATGCAACAACAACTGTGAATGGTCTGTAGAACCGAGATGAAGTTTAATTTGCTTCACTCTGACCTATTTTTCTCATTCTCAGATTAGATATTAGGGAGGAATTCTTTGCTGTGAGGGCCATGAGACACTGGAACAGGTTGCCCAGAGAAGCTGTGGATGCCCCTTCCCTGGAAGTGTTCAAGGACAGGGTGGATGGAGCTTGGAGCAACCTGCTCTAGTGGGAGGTGTCCCTGCGCAGGTTGGAACTTGATGATCTTTAATGTCTTTTCCAACCTAACCATTCTATGATTTTCTCATTTCCCTGAGTGAGGTAAGCATCAGTCCCACCTTGCTGATGAAGGCTCCACTGCTGCCAGTTATCCAGCTGGGCCCAGAGTGATAGGGATTGGTAGTTAAGAATGAGTATGGGAAGATTAAGAAAAAACAGAGAGACCACCAGGACTAATGCTGGGGAAGGCAGCAGGCTGGAAAAAGAGAAACCCAGTCTGTTCTGTTTAAACCAGGGAAAAATTCACTCTCAAGTAAGCGAGCTAAGTCTCCTCTGCAGAACTGACAGAATCAGCAAACTGGGAACAACTGGTTCCAGTGATTGCACCGACAGAGAGCTTCTCAGTTTGACTTCAGCAGGGATTTACTGTCTGCATCAGCTGACAATTGTAGCCCATTGTTAAAAACTGCTTCTAATAGCTTTGGGCCATTATTCTTTGTCTTGATATCTTCCCAGAGTAGGAATAATTCCTTCCTTCATCTACACAGTTACTCTGAAAGTATTCATAGATGATAACCGGGTGGATTCCCTCCATCCTACTGAGTTTTCTCTAGCCTGTAGGACTGTCTTATCATTTGCTATATTATCCTTTCCTTCAATCACATTGCTATTTAAAAAAACACAGCTTCAGATATAAAGGCAATCAGAACCACGTAATACTTCTGATCTTGCAGGATCCGATAATGTGAAATACACATTTATAAACTGTGGAAAATAAAGTCTAAAAAGAGAAAGTGAAATAAAATCTATCTCTCTCCACATCCAAAAGCTTCTCTGGATGGGGTCTGTGAATATTCATTATACAGGTTGAAATTTCTGTTAGTTAATGCCAATAAAATACACAGAGGAAAATAAAGATTTTAATAACATTCAGCAATCAGCTCAGTGAAGCTTCTGCTAGTTATTAAATCAGTTGTGGTCTTTTTATAAAATATTCCAAATCACTTAAACATACAATTGAAATGGTGAATCAGAAAGTCTTGCCAAAATGTCTTCAAGGATACAGATAATTTGAACTACACACATCTTCTTGTTTTAATTCCAATATGTTATTAATTCTCCCTCCTCTGTAAGTAATAAAACAGATTCTTATTTCAGCTAGGTCTGGATTAAATGTGGAGTATTCTCACTAAAAATTACAATTTTAAAAGGTGGCCATAAGTATCTTGATTAAAGAGAAAGAAGTACTACCATTTTGTGGTTTTTTTTTTAAGGATTTGGATTCATATAAAACTTTGACACATATGCAAGGCTAATACAAGTTGGAAAGAGGTGTACTAATCTGAAACAGGTATTTAAAGACTGGATTAAATTTTCTCTGATATACAGAAGCCAACGCAAAGTAGCAAAGCTAACGAAACTGCCCCTATAAAAAAAATTCCTCATTTCTATATTACACTGCCAGTTTTCAGGCTATTCATGAACTATTTTTAGCACTCCCAAGGATGGTTTCATGTTGCCAAAGTTTTTTCACTCTCTCCTTTCCAAAAAATGAAATTAGACTCCTTCCATGCTGACTGTCTACCAGTTTATTTGGTGATAGATTATTATTAACTATCTTCAAAAGAAGAAAACACTTTTTTATTTGCACACATCTGGTAATGATATTCCTGGGTCTAGACAAATGAACTAGGAGTTAGACAAGATATGTGAGTGAACTTATTTCTGTATTTCCAAAAGAATAATAAGCTCAGACTTTAGAAATGTAGTTCAGTACAGTTATTTTTTTTAAATGCTACTCAAATGTTTTATTCAAGACTTTGAAGTAGAGATTCCTGCTATCTATAGCAATTCAGTAAAACAAAACAATAAAACAAGGTAAAAAACTCACTCCAGTTAAGTGAAGGAGTAAACAACGACAAACCTGTTTTGTTATAAAAACATATGGAAAATATCTCATTATCTTTTATTCAAAGGTCTAGCAAATATAGTATCCTGCATTCAGATTTGTTTCCCTATCTCTACATTATGAGGCATGAGAGTATCACTAATATTTACCCCAGACAACTTACAGGCAGACTCCCAATCCACTTAAAATATTAACTCCATGGATTACATGTGGTATGTGAAAAAAATTAACAAACATATCTGAGTCCTCCTGAACATAAATACACTATTTTTTAAACATCCCCAAGAGTTCTATCAAGTGGGAGAACAATTTGTCTAAGGGTGTATCAGTTTTGGAGATAAAGGTCTTTATCCCATGCAATGACAAATATACTATATGGTGGTATTATTAGATATTGTTCTCCTCATTAAAAATTATCAACAGTCTGGTTTTTTATGTCTTGCAAAACTATAACAACCATACAACTATCTAAGAACTTGCTCTTAGCTATCATAGCTTGGAATCTCTAATTATTTACTAGTTTTGAATGAGCTGTAAAACATTTATTTCATTAGTTTATTTACGTATATTAAAAGCTTTAGCATGCATTATAAGTCTATTTACCTTTATGACTTATTTCTGAATTTAAGAATAATTTTACTAGATCCAATACAACTATAATACAAATTGCTAATTTGACAACAATCAAATTTATACAACATCCTAACTGCACTGATGTCAGGTAAATACAACTTATTTCCTTCCACCTGAGCCATTGCTCCAGTAACAGCTCAAACTGTGTAGAGACCATTCAGATGTTAAATCTATTCCCACCAACTCCAAGTAGGTCACCTGCATAAAGGCTGTTTCTTAGGATTTGATAAGGCAACAGGATATTATCATAATATTTAGAATTAAACTGATTATCTTCAGAAATCTCCCCAAATCCTTCCAGCTAGTTATGTGAGACCATTGTTGCACTGTCTTTCTTCCACGCAAGACTAAGATATCTTGTTTCTGCTTTTTCACAGTTTAGAAAAACCTACAGTGCTTTAGTTCATTTACATTACTCTGGCAATTTTAAATGAAACACTGCCTTGGGCTAAGGAACTTCTAGTAATGATAGCACAAGGTTACAAAAATTAGCCCAGATAGTAGAAACCAGATTAAAATGGTGTAAATCTAAGTACTAGACCCCAGTTTTCCACCACCACACATTTTCATATCCATTTATCTCAATGGAAACAAATCACTATCTTTTTTTATCACCTCCATTTTTCCTGGAGAACAGATGATACTCAGTGTAATCAATCCGCACTTGCTATTCATATAAATCCTCTGAGAACAATGGAAAGCCTGTGATTTCAAATATATCAGAAATAGTATTATTTTTGTGTCCTGAACTGAGTTATAATCACAAGACAAGTATTGAGAATATTCCTGAGGAGTCTGCATCACACCAGGGATGGGCTGCGAAGGCAGAACGAGGAGCTCTAGCTCATTAAGTGGGTATCTGCAGGCATTGAATGGGGCCAGGACACAGGTATGGGAGGGGAAGGAAAACCCAATGAGGACAGCTATTACCCTGAAGAATCTTGCTGGGAACTTCTCGAACTTGTCTGTAATAAGGACTTTCTCTAGCCAAACACACCACTGTGAGGAAACCCTGCATCTTGCATCAGGGGGAATCAGCCTGTGTCCTCACCTACCTACCTAACAACAACCAAACAAACAAAATCCCAAACATAAAAAATCAAACAAACAGAAACCCCAAGCAACAAGAGCAACCCCACCTATCTATATCTACAAGAAAAAGGACTTCTCTTCTTTGGGTAACTACTGAGCTGAGTAACAATCATGTGGACATTACTGCATCTTTTGGAAAATACAAGATGTCTTAGGGAAGCATATCTGTATTTTTAATCATCTTTCGATGCATGTCAGTAGGGATCAAAGCCAACTGCTCAGGAGTGGTGATGTCCATTTGGAACCTTGCAAGCATTTCAGCATTAACAGTCTGGGGGCCTGTTTTCGATTTGTTGAAATTTTCTGGAGCTTGTTCAGCATGACAATATTTTTAATGGATTCCTGTAACATTACATATATCAATTTACAAAACTGGAAATGAAGATCTCAAAATCAGGCCCTACAAGTGATGTACCATGAGAGAGTATTGGGAGTGGGAAGCAGAATTAGTTGCTTCCTATTTTCCAAGGACAGGGCATGGCATTCATGAATATGAATTATATTCTGTTTGGATCATAAGAGACTCAAACATATCTGGATTCAGCAATCAGCAGAACAAACTTCTTTAACTGTTGAGTTAAAGAACACAGATAGCAGTTTATTTGTCTGTGAATTAGAAATTTCAATGGTGAGGCTCTAGATTCTTGCCATTGAAAAGTGTGTAAAATTAAATTAACATTCCAAAGCCCAAATCACTGATTTGTATCAAATTATGTTTTGTATGACTTTTATATAAGGTTTTTATTTAAGCTTTTATGTACTGATACACTGTTTCTCCTGATTATATTAATATAGAATGATAATTCATTGCAGTAAACAAGATAATTAAAAACTGTACCTGGGAAGTGTCTTTACATGTCATTCTAATTTCTTTCTCTGCCTCTAACAGTCTATTTGTTAAGCATTTTTTCTACCTTGTATCCTCTTTTTATTCCCAAAATACTTTTAAAATGCTCAAGAACAAAAAAAGAAGCAACAGAAAACTGTGAGGCCAAAAAGAAACACATTTTTTACATTTTTGTCTCATCTTCAGCTAAGTTCTGGTGAATTCAAAGCACGCAACAAAGAACGTGCAGCAAGAGGCCATTGCTCAAGCCTGGCTGAAGACTGCTCTTTCCCATCAACTGTTTGATCTATATCCCTTCTTTTTAGCATTTTTTGTCTGAATAAACAAGCTTTTCAGGAATAAAATGATTTTTGCACAAAACAACTTCGTACTCAAGATGTAAGTTATACAGTGGCATTTTCTTGAATGAATCACCTTTAGTTTCTTTCTTGAATTAGTTTACCATAAACTCCCCACCACCCCATACTGTTGCATGAAGAGGTTTTTCATGTAATACCATGGATACCAGGCTAAATTAAATATTCTGCTGCCTGATAATTGTCTATCCTTAAAAGATTAAATTATTTACTTTTATCTTCTATGATATCCTGCAATTTTTCTCCTAAGTACTTTAAAGTAACTTTAAAAAAGCAGTGATTCAAAGTTCTTTTTCTACTTTTCATTTGTGGCACAAGCTTACAACTCTCTTAAAGCTAGCTATTTCAATTTCCTCTGTGGTTATTTCAGTAGTATTATAAAAATAAAAAGCAGCTGACTTCTGTATTATTGTAACCATGCTTTTCTTAATTTCATGTAATGCCAAGTTACCAAATTGGTTGTGGTTGGTTTTAAACTCTTGACACTGCTTACTTCTGATGACTCTGTACTAGAATTTGTTATGAAATGTTTGTATTTTTTTCTTTTCCTCATTTTTAATTTATATAATTGAAAAGGTAATAATTGCAACTAAAATTGATCACGGTATCTTCAGTAGCACAGAATGGGATTTTCAAGTAAACTGATAGTTTGTATTTTCATTTGCCTGTTTTTCCCGAAGCATTATGAAATGGCGATGCTGACATTCTAGTTGAGCGTTGGTATCGACTGGAGGGTTTCAACATTATTTCAGAAAATCTAGAACTGTAATTTTCATTAATAAAAGGTATCTCATTATTAGGTATGTGAGTTTTACATCCAGTCATAAAGTAAGCATGACGAGTAGTACCTTAATTTCTTTAATGATCATAAATTATTAAAATGTTTTGTAATCTGAAAGATGACACCTTCCACTGAAGGCAAGTTTTCTTAATGAAACATTAGGTTACACAAACCCCTACTTTTGTGGGTATAGGGTTTATTAACTCATGGTATCAAGGCCTGAAGAAATGCAGAGACAGTGAAGTGAAGATGTTTAGAGAGATGCTAACTCTTTAATCTCACTTGTATATTGCTAAGCATATTTTAACAATTAAAGTATAATTTGTGAAGTAATACCAAGTTCTGATTTGAATATGATCAAATTTTGCTCCTGGAGACCTCTTGTTTGTTTTAAAAATTTGTAGAAACCCTGTATTAGCAGAAGCTTGCTTTTCACCGTAGCGGGAACTAAATGATGCAAGACTCACAACGCCTTTCTTGGTGCATGATTCAGTACCTAAGTGTGCTTGATTCTTGGGTAGGTCCTTGACTACATCTCTATCAGACACGGGCAAAGAACTCAAAACATAACTAACAATGCCAAATATTTAATCCACGTGATTTATTTTGTTTGCACTTAATTGTGCAGTAATTCTGAACATTGGATTTTATTAAATATCTTGGGAAATGGTCTTTATCTTTCTCTGTAATCACAAGAAACATTGTAAATAAATACATTTAAGAAATTTACATTTTTCTGTAATACCCTGCTGTGGCAACCGAAATACTGCTGGAGTGAGAAACCAAAGGAGTCATCTAAGAACAAAATACATAGTTGTAGGTACATATTTCTGATTTGAGTTAGCACTTATGGGTAAATACATTTAATTAAACAGATCAGAAATTAAGAGCTCAATATAAATTTATTCTCTCATAAAATTATTTATTTCAGACATTCTCTACATATTTCCTGCTTGCTCCTGTAAACACAGTATCTTTACTCTCCTGATATTCAGAAACTTTACATAGTGATTCTCATGAGTAAGTGTAAACAGTTATACTAAAGATTTTCCTTAAACAGGGAGCTTTATTAAATGAAATTGCTTCAAAATACCACTTTGCCAGAAACTTAAACTGCTTTGTGAGATTTAGATAACTCACGTTCTACTGATGAAGCCCATAGAGTCCTAAAGCTTTTAATAGTAGTTGCAATTGAAGCAGAGCCTGCAGAGCTCAGTTTTCAAGCACCAGGGCTAGTGTGGATTTTTAAAGATATTCAGGCATAGATGGCCAAAATAATTTCAGTAACAAATTTCTGCTTCCATAAACGACACATGCAGAATTGAAAAAGGTGTAAAAAATTATACAAGCCAAATCTCACTGAACTTCCACTGTTAAAATTCTGTATAAAGAATTAGCAAGGCTAAAAAAGAGCAAAACCAAATACTTTTAAAACATGACAGCTTACTTCAGAGAAGGGATTACACTGTCCAAACAAAATAGTTAAGACAATATGGCTAAGAAATCATCTGTCCACAACAAACCAAGAGACAGCAGAAAACTCCTGCATACACATGCATTGAAGAAGATAGTTGTGATTAAGATGCCTTGATTTAGTGCCTGTACTTCCCCTTAATGTTTGCGGGTTGTTTTTTTTTTTTTTTTGTAATATTGTTTCAATACTTCCTAGTAGACACAAATGTTACAGAAACAGTAATCACTATTTGGTTATGTATTTTATTTGCATACTGTAAGCAAGCACACAAAGCTACAGAGACAGGTGATGTCTTTACAGCCATTGGGTACTCAGAAGCTTACTTCCCCTCCATTTCCAAAAGCTGTGCTACTGAGAATGTTTTTTTTCTTAAGCATCCTAATAAGTAGACTTGACTGACATCTTCACAATTCTAACTCTAAATATTTAGATGACATATATCCTTTTGCAAACACCAACTTATCACAGGGTAGGCAAACAGGTTTAGTAGCTCATCTGTCCAGTAACTAGGGTTAAACACACTGATCTCACCAAATCCATGAGAGCTGTTTATTACTTTTTTTTTTACATAGTAATGACAAGAGGTCCACATCAAAGGTCCAGGTCCCTTTAAGTAATACAGTAATTGCATTTAATGAAAACATGGTCCCAGTCCAAAAGTATTTTTCTAAGCAAAGGAGTAGTGAATCATACTAATCTGAATAAATCTTAATGTAAACTAATTGAAAGGAGCCAGAGTACACATAAGCAAACACAATTTCAAGGAAGAAAGAATTTCTTTCATTAGAGCAACTGATGCGGGTGGAGAGAAAGGGTGTGCTTTTAGATAGGCATGCTCTTCTTTTGTCTACACACACACACATACGCACACACTTACCACAGAGCAAAGCAATTGTAATGTATCAGGGATTTGCTCTACAGCCAGTGGAGAGATGGAGCAGGGGTGTGTAGGAAGTCTGCCAGTGGGGAAAGGGGGTGACCATGAGAGCTCAGAGCTCTCCCTCTGGGCAGGGCTGCCAGTAAGTTGCTCATGGCAGAGCATGTTTCTGGCAAATAAAGTTGGGTTTTGATTACAGAAATTATATCACGTGCATTGCAGGCACTATCTTACATGTGCCTATTAAACTGAAAGAGGTGGCACATTAAGAGGTTATAGGACTGCTCTGACAATCTTTAAAAGGTCTAATCCACTACACAAGACATCCACAGAGGAAACAGAATGATACACATATCAGAGACTAGTTTATTCTGACCATATTGAATTCCTCATGAACAATAGTTATTCTGGTGCCTCTAAGGCTCTCATTATGGTAATTTCTTTCCTTGGGTAAAGAGGCGACAGATCTTGGCAAACAGATGAAACATCAGACTGTTCATTTGCTACTTTAATTGAATCTATCACATCTGATATAATTACGGTTTCCTTTTCCTATATATAACTGAAATTCAGGATCATAGGCATTGGCTTCTTCTTTCCCAAATTTTAAAGAAACTGGACTTTTTGTGGCTTCCTTTGACCACGCTGGAAGAATTTGATTAGACACCAACACTGACCGCAAAGTCATAGTTTTACAAAACTACAAAGCTGTGAAAGTATTTCTCAACCTGCTTAATGAAGCGACGGTTAACCAGCAAAAAAGAGGAGAGCTGTTGAGATATGATTGTGGTTGGAAAAATTACTAGGTAGAAAGAGCGATATTTTTTCTCAGCAGCTCTGAACGAGTTTACAATCTGTTGAGTTTTGCAGCAAAACCACAATCTTTTTACCGCCCTTTCTTCATTGATACTGCAGCATCAGCACAGGTGTGAGAGACAGCCAGCAGTAACTATTATCACCTCACATTTTAACAAGTACGTGGCAACCATCCCCCAATATGTCTTTGAACTAGGAAACATGAAGGTGAGGACAGCGCTTTTAAGTGTTATTATCTTCTCTGCTACATCTCACAGAAACGCTGAAGGTGAAACGAGAATCTCCACAGGAAGGGTGTAGTAAGTATACGAATAGCTTTTTTGTTTCTCAACTGAATATGCTATTTCTTAAATAAGTAAAAGTTGTCCATTCTGAATTTTTAGAATACTGCTTTTTCACATTTGCAACCAGCACTGCAAAACTGACATACTCACAGAATGTCACAGTTTTCTTTGGTGGCGTTTTCACACTATAAATAAATGTTTTGTGGAAAGAGATCGCTCAGCTTTTTTGCTAGTACTTTTCAAAATACACCACCTCTATTAAATCGACCATGAGTAACTCAGAGCAGCCTAAACAATGCTAAACGACTTCCATTCATGTTCATTCATTTTCCAAAGGTATCTTAAATTTCATTTATAGCATTTTTCATCAGGTTTTCTCCTCCTTGGACTCCCAATATAATTTAGTGACAGGTCAGTGATCTTCTTTTAAATGCTAACTAGAATGACAATATACATACACTCTCCCTTTCCTGCCTTTTCAAACTTTATTTTATCAGGCTATCTTCAGATGTTTCTCTCTCCCTTTTGGCTGTCACTCAGACAGACTGGGAGTGTAAATCTGGCAAATTTTCAGGCTGCACGTTAAGCTTTAAAGCTGAAGTTCTATAAATAACATAGGAACATTCAATTTAATGAGAAATGACAACATAAAAAATGGTAGCTAAATGACACATTTACTTTTTACACAAGAACTAACTTACAGAGCCCAGTTTTTCAGAGATCAAGGAAGTTTAATACTTCACCAGCTTAAAAAAGTAGACGCATAGAGATGAAGGGAAATCTGATTTCTCTGTTTTTAGTCTTCTTGTGCCTTTTTTCATGCATCTTGCAATGCAAAGCACTGGCCTCCCAGTATGGCTGCTTATATGCTCTCTAAATATGCAGCAGGATTTGATAGTCGGAATAAGCGCCCTTGAAGATTTTAAATACTACTGAGATAGCAAGGGGCTCACCAAGCTCATGAATCTGAATTATTTTCACTCAGTTTTTTACCATGTGATAATATCTGCAGATTGACTTGGAAATCCACTCCGACAGATGCTATGCATACAGACAGGATGAATTGCTTCCTCTTCCAGGGAGTTTATGGTTGCAACCTGACATTAATGGATGGTCTTTCTGGTCCTTATGAAAAAAGTAGCAGCTCAAATGAAACAGACATTAAAATTTCAACAGCTAGGAAAATGAAAACATTCCCCCATAATATTTACTGTCATTGCTATATTATTTAAAGATTTTGTTTATTACTTGATTAGACTTTTAAGGCTTTACCTTATTTCCTCAGGGTTAAGAACTACTCACATTTTCTCCCAAGTTTGGGCACAAAGCATTATGTTCCACTAGTCTTTATGAATATTACATATCCATGTGTGATTTTCTTTCCTTTACCTATATTTCCCTCTGTCCCCTGTGGCAGATAATCTTAAATAAATTTGGATAGAAAGCTGGGAATGAATAATAATACTTTTGTTGAGTAGAGTAAGACTTCCTTAAAAAAAGCAATACAAACCGCCCCCTGTTGCTGTACAGTGCAATTTGGACAAGGTCACCCTGGGATTTCTCCCTCTGCAAAGTGACAGCAATAAGGAAATAACAGGAAAAAGGAAAATGTCAGTAAAGCAGCCGCCCAGCTTTTCAGTTTTTAGATGACCTGCCTACCCTGACAGGATGGGTCTTTCTCTTTGCTTTCCTGCTGCAGCACTAATCAAAAACAAATATATGAGGTATATGCCTGTACATGAAAAGGGCAATTTCTGTATATAGCTGTAAAAAACAAAAGTTACCCAAATACCCGTGAAAGCATCAGCTGAACTCAATGGCTTTAAAGATGCTATAATAACTGCTGTTTACAGCATCCTATAATCCAGTTCCTGATCTATGAAATATTTAGGCTACTAAGAAGTTCTTGAGGCCACAGTTATCTATTAATTAATGTATTTTAATATGTTGATTTGTGAGATCAGGAAGAACCCCCATTGTTTGCTTGTGTGATGTGATACCAGAAGCTTAATTAAAGCTCTTTAAAAATAAAATCCATTGGATGCCATAGAAGTGCCAGGTGTACAAGTCATTATCTCAGGAGAAAAAAAGATATATTTTGCTGGCCATAAAAGTTAAATTTCTACAATGCCAGCACCAATAAACTTCTCAGCTAATCTAAAAATGCACAGTGCTTCTTAAAGGTAAGCACAATGAAAGTATTATCTAGGCCAATTTTTCTTTTAATGAACCAAAATGTAAAATTAACTTTAAGTGAGCTCACGGTATTGACTAAACATAAACAACAGGAGACTGTGGCTTCTGCATAAGTACATACAATGTGCAACAGTTGGTTTAAGTAACCCACCAGTTTATCAGTTCTTCTAGAGCAATTTTACACACTTAACAAGTATTATGGAAAAAAAAAATGCTGGTGGTATCCCAGCCCTTTTAGTAAAAGGCAACTTGGGATACCCAGTGAAGAATGATGGCGAGTACTCACCGTCTGTTAGTATAGGTAATAAGTCCAAAGCAATTACTACCTGCTACGGAAACACTCTATTGATTTGGCCACTTAAGTTTGATAAATGGGTGTCATACAGCAGAAACCATGCAAAGGAAGAAGCCCATAATCCTGGCACTGAATCATAATTTATTGCAAGAATGTCAAAGTCAATATTTTTAAAAAATACTGGTAATTTGTGTTAATGCAGGATGCTGTCAAATGACACCCTCCTCCCCTCAGCATGGCAATATGTCACAAACATTAATATTTCATTATAAACCGCTTCTTCCATCAGAGAAGTTGCAGTATGCACCACACAACTGACTGCAATCCAGAACACAGAGTTATAGAATGGTCCAGACCAGAAGGGACCTCTAGGGTCATCTAGTCCAACCTCCCCACAGTCAGCAGGGACACACCCAACTGGACCAGGTTGTCCATGGCCTCACCCAGCCTCCCCTTGAATATCTCCAGGGAAGGGGCCTCAACCACCTCCCTGGGCAAGAAATAGTGCTTGTTCTATTTATCAATAAAGATTATTTCAGAATTTTTCATAAAAACTGCTGGCAACAACATTCATCTGCCAATAGTATTTTCACACCTTCAGTTTACTTCTCCCTCTGTGATTTACTACATACAATTTACGTGCCCAAAGCACTGCACCACAGAACGGATAATGAAAATGTCTCGCATGTGGTCAAAACCTGTTCTGGACTTATAACAGCCTATTGACATACTATGTCTTGGGTTTGGTTAAATAGTTAATACCTGTAAGAACCCTTTAAAAATGAATATACTGGAACTGCTATTGGATACAGTGGCATGCTTTATGAATTGTTACAAATTTTGTGAAAAACTTCAGGGACAGCAGTTTGCAAAACCAGAATAAATAATAAATCCATAAACTTTTATGAGAAAAGTAGATTTACTCCTCCAGAAGGCACTAGATAGTTCCTAGATCATCAGTAGACAAGCTTGGGATCGAAATGATGGGAAAGTGCACCAAAACAGAACACTTGAATAAATGAGCTACAGGTAGGGTCCCACATCTGTGTAAGCTTCTGGTTCAGCTGTTAATTTAACTACATTCCAAAACTGCCACTAAAGGTTTTGCATTCACATAATGGCCGTGAATGAGGAATAGTTCATCATTAAATAGGTGTTTCTAATACTTTCTTCTAGGAATCAGTACTAGCATCAACACTATTCAATCTTTTTCATCAGTGATCCGAATGACATTTTCTCACAAAACCAGAGAAAGCCACCAAGATTGGTGAAAGAGAAACATCACAAGGACATTGCAGTCATGCAGGGCTTGTGTAGTGACAGTGACAGAGGAACCCAAAGCTCGAGAAAACCTAAGGGGAATCGCTAAGTACTCCTAGCACATTGCAGTGGAGTGAGGACTGAACAGCTCAGATTTCAGGGTAGCAGGGTACGCTGATACTGACTCAGCGATGCTGCTTCTAGACTGAGGTGGCTCACAGGGACTCCAGCTTGGGGCTGTCTAATGCAGACACAGCTGAAGAGTATCTGGATCTCTGGTGTAGAGGAGACTGCAGAGCAATCTGGTGTATCATAAACAAAGCCCTATCTGAGAGAGTGTATTTTAAAACCCTGAAAACACCTAGGAACACATCATTGCAGACCAGGTCTTCATAACAGGGGACTATAAAACTGTGGTTCTAAAAAATTACACTGGATAAGCAATGTCACACCAATAGTCAGTGTTATGCAGTAGCAAAAGGACATATAGTCAATAAAGAAATAACTTTACATATATAGACAGTGTGGAATACCACATAGTATTCTGGTGCTCATGTTTTCCAGAGATATTGGAAAATCTGGAGAGTGTATGGAAAAAACCCACAAAGTTAAGGTCTAGAAAAAAAGCCTTATTGTGAAAGATACAGGCCGCTGAATGTTGGAAATATAGCAAAATGAAGTGCAATATATATGTGAAAGCTGAAGCCAGATTAAATTGGAAATAAACCATGAATTTTTAGTAGTGAAAATGACAATTCACTGGAATAAACTACCAAGGGGAAGAGCAGATTTTTGTCTTCCAACCATGAGAAGATCTGCTTCTGAAGGGTCAATACTGGGAACAGTGCTGTTTTAACATCTTTGTAGGAGCCATGGATGATGAGATAGAGTGCACCATACCTTGCTGACGACACCAAGCTATGTGGTGTGGTCGACATGCAGGAGGGAAGGGATGCCATCCAGAGGGACCTGGACAGACTCGAGAGGTGGGCTTGGGCAAACCTCATGAAGTTCAACCAAGCCAAGTGCAGGGTCCTGCACCTGGGACATGGCAATCCCAAGCACAAATACAGGTCTGGCAAAGAATGGCTGGAGAGCAGCCCCAGGGAGAAGGACTTGGTAGTGCTTGTGGATGAGAAGCTCAACATGAGCTGGCAGTGTGCACTGGTAGCCCAGAAAGCCAATCCTGGGCTGTATCAAAGAAGCATGGCCAGCGGGTTATGGGAAATGATTCTGCCCCTCTGCTCTGCTCTTCTGAGACCCCACCTGGAGTACTGTGTCCAGCTTTTGAGTCCTCAACACAGGAAGAACATGGACCTGTTGGAATGGGTCCAGCAGAGGGTCAGAGAGATATGAAGACAGGCTGAAAGAGCTGTGGTTGTTCAACCTGTAGAAGAGAAGACTCCAGGGAGACCTTATAGCAGCCTTCCAGTATCTGAAGGAAGCCTACAGGAGAGCCAGAGAGGAACTCCTTGTAAGAGAGTGTAGGGATAGGGTGAGGGGTAATGGTTTTAAACTGAAATAGGGGAAGATATAGACTAGATACTAAAAAAAAAATCTTTACTGTGAGGGTGATGAAACACTGGAACAGGTTGCCCAGAGAAACTGTGGGTGCCCCATCCCTGGAAGAGTTCAAGATCAGGTTGGATGGGGCTTTTAGCAACCTGGTCTAGTGGGAGGTGTCCCCCCATTGCAGCGGGGTTGGAACTTTAAGGTCCTTTCCAACTCGAACCATTCTATGATTCTATAATTCTATGACCAAGTGTGAGATCAATCCTTCAGTAAAGGTAAAAGGGTTTTTAACATTTTTTTTTAATATTATCTGTCTTCATTGTGATAAAGATATCAACCGCGCTCTTAGTCTCCTCTGTCCTAAACCCTGTGAATATAAAACGAAACAAAACAAAACAAGCAGGTAACTACAGCATAAAATTCTCCTAAATTTAATAGTTATAGTTTAAGGTATCAATCCCATTTTCCTCTGGAGAGAAATGGATCAATAGAACAGGCTCACAAAAGAAAATTATGTTGGGCTCTACAATTGGTAACTACATCTTCTAGAAGTAACAAGCTGGCTTCTGTGTTTTCATTGAGAGTACATTCTACAAACATTTGTAATGTTTGATAAACTGGGAAGAGATATGAAACTTAAGGCTGACATTTTTAGGTAACTGGAGGCAAACTCAGAGGATTTCAAGACCTGTGTTTGATGCAGTGATACTACTGTACGCAGAATTTACTTGCTAGATCAGGAAAAATAACATGACTTCAAACTGGTCATTGGCCCAGGGAACTATTTCAGTTGTGCATAACATTGTGAAGGTTGCCTAAGAACTGGTAAACAAGTACTCAAAACGAGAGAGAGGAAGAACAGGCAGATAGAGCAGTGAGATATTTTTTCCACTGATAGCCAGAGGTCAGTAATTACACAGAAAATCTGTAAGCAATATCACACAGGAGTTGAGAGAGGAAATGAAATATGATTAAGAGTCCTATTTAGGGATGCTGTGTGAAAGGCCTGTCTGCTTGCCACCTCAGATAAAGTTGTTGAGGTTATCACATTATAGAAACGTCTTTTTAGGAAATTATTCTTCTGATTTGTACCTGATGACTAGTGTTCCATATGCTGGTACTGAGTAAATGATCATTAGAAATTTGGTCACTTTAATGAGTCTTATAAAGTCATCATCTCATGCGTCTCTTTTTTGACCATCAATTTTACCACTATTCTTCCATTAAAAAACAAATTCCACTTTGAAGAAAAAGCCTCCCAATATGTTTATGAATTTTCTGTGGATTATTTTCCGACTAGTGTAACAATGAATACATTCTTCCCTTACAGTGCTTTAGTAAAGGAAAATATTTAAAAAGACTATATACTTAAATAACATAAATACTTTAAAAACTATTTAAATCCTCAAAGTTATGGACCTAAATCTTAAATTAACCTAATCCTAATCTTGAATTATCCTCAGATGTTTAGGATTTGATTATTCCTTTTTACTTGCTTCCTTAATTTGGGGGGTATTTTTGTCCTAAAGCATTCTTAAACAGAACAATGCATTGTTTAACTGTCATGTAGATTATTTTGATGAACACACTCTGCCTGTTCTATCGAATATACTCTAGTATTTGGTGTAACTGATGCGGTCTAGAATATTCAAGGGATAGGTTTTAAAATTTATTGGATTATTTCCTAATTCAGATGTTTTGCCTAGTATTTTACTCTTTCTGCAGTACAAAGTTGATCATATCCTCACAGGAATTCCTTTACTTCCATTCCGTAATACTTCAGCAGTGGCTTTTAAAAATTATTTTTACATGACTGCAGCTTCTCTTTTTTTAAACATATGATTTCACTGTCAAATGGGAGAAGTGACTGAAATAGCGCAGACTTACTCTCATAGCTGTTATGCTATTTCTTCATGCTTGAAACTATTGTAATGTTCAAGGGACCAATTAAAATTGTTCCACTGTGTCGTAGTAAAGGATAAGATTCTCAAGTCAAGTTCCAAACAGGAAGTTTTTTTCAGAAACTAAGAGAACACTGAATTTCTGGATGCTGTGATATACTATGTAGATATTTACTCTGAAAATAATAAACTTCATTATAATTTCAAAATTTAAACAAAAAAGTTAGAAAATAATTTTAATAGTGTCCACAGTATTACACCAAGGCAACGGACCACTCAGAAGGCAAAAAATAAGATTAAAACTATCTAAATATAAAAAATATTGTTTTATAACTGACAAACATTTTACTTCAGGAATGTTTTAATTTTATATCACATACCATAAAATGTATTTGGTTTCAGTGGCTTTACCAACCTCTTCCACATTGCATTTTTTCTACTTAGACAAATTTAATCCTATTTCTCCTTCTATTACATATTAATGTTTACAAAAATACTGTACCCCTGAGAGTTATATTTCTAGGATTCAATCTGAGTACTTGAAATAGCACCGATTCAGAGGCTTTTATAGAAATAATATGTGAAAGCATTTCGATGAAACATAACTGCTTTAGGATTTCCCTTCAGTCCCTTCATGACACACTTAACTGTATTTCTCACACTTTCAAAGAGTTCTGGTCTCTGAAGGAAAATACAGACAAAAATTGTAAAAATAAGGAATTTTGACAGGTAACAAACTTAAAGCAAAGTGCAGTAACATTAACACATGGCAAATCATACCTCTATACTACATACAAATCCTTTTGCAAGAAAAACTGTAAGAAATCAATATAATTTGTAACACCATTCCTTCCTCTCCACCTTTTCATTATTCCCAAACCTTCAATTTGATACACCTCCTGAGCCACACGCTCTCTAGCTTGGCATTACATGCACACATGAGACCAGGTATTCCAGATAACTGCTCTGAGCAGGGCAGGCAGGGCTGCAGAAGACCTATATTCCAAACCATACAACCTGCACACAACGAACCCAAAAGTTTTTCTAACTGCAATTTCAATGAGATGAAAGATGTCAGTGGACATGGATAATAGGGCAGCTAAGGATACATCAAAAGCTGCA
>VZTM01009968.1:151629-166400 GCA_013400555.1 Jacana jacana | reverse complement strand
GTACAAACTATCTCAGATCTACAGAACCTTCTTCTCTGTTTGGGGAAACTAATGGGTTTTTCATTTAAGTTTTGGCTCTGGATCAGCACTGAAGTGTCTTTAGATACATTACCAAAGGACTTTTAAAATTACTTCTTAAAATCTAAAGTCAGATGAATGACTGGTAACAGTACAAAATCCTAGGTACTCCAGACACTGGTGGAAGATATAGCTGTTAAGAGAGCTCTGACTAGGACAACTCCAGTCTCATAATTGATTTTCTTGTTAAAACTTCAAAGGCCTGTATTTCATACTAATTATTATCTTGATGGAAAGAAAATGAGTGATATTGCACTTGTGCAGAAAAATACATATAGTGAAACAACTGACACCAGCTGATCACTCATGATTTTTTTTTAAGCCCAGCTGACTTACATCTCAGTGTTATCAATCATAATGCAATTGGAAATAGATGAGTTCTATCACTTTCTTTCTGGGGTTAGAGGTGAAAATGGTCACAGATACTTGCTCATAGCAGTGCTAACACACATGTAGACCTCTCAGTAAAAGGCTTTCAAAGAGAAATTACTATTTCACTCTTCTCAATACAAGAACAACCTGATGTTATATGGGCCTCTGCACCAACAATTGTATTCAAAATTTTTCAAAGTCTTCTCTCAGAAGCAGTGTCCCCAGCTACAAACCCCATGGTAAGTTTAATAATTGCAGCAGGAGTACTATTCAGTACTCAGCACAAGCAATTTTACCCCCCAGTGAAGTAGGAAGTTTCCATTATCAGTGAGGGATAAGGTAAAGGTCTAATACAGCAGATGAATTGAGAGATATGAATATTAAATATCAAGGACAAATCCGAGCATTTACATTTTTCTCTAATGCATTTTTTATGTTCATAACCCTTTGCATTGTACTATATTTACTCTCTGAACTAAGAATTTCTGTATGTCAGAGTAAATGTGAGGGNAATTTCTGTATGTCAGAGTAAATGTGAGGGATAAGGTGAAAATCTAATAAATAAAGTAGATGTGTTGAAAGATATGAGTATTAAACATCAAGGACAAAGCAGAACATTTAAATTTTGCACTAAAATCTTTTTTATATTCAGACTATCCAGGCAGTCAGTTGTCAATGAATGTTTGAAAATTTATAAAAATTATAAAATAAGTACAAACTATTTTTATAAATAAACTGATGTACTAAAAAAATTTATTTTGAGATGAGATAGGTTCCAGGCTTATCTGGAACCACTTGTTTCTGCCTAATAGGCTGGTCCGAGACAGCAGACACTGCTTTCTAGGGGGGATGCCACATTCTGATAATCCTCAGTTACATCCAATGGTAGTTCCTAGGGAAAATAGCCTTATGCATATCAGAGGCTACATCACTATTTCAATGTTAGCATAGGTTTCAAATGCACTTTTCCTGGTGGCCCATGAAAATTACTATAAAGATAGCTGACTCTTTGGCTCTTGTTCTAGGTGGGAGAGGCTCCAGATAGGGAAACTCAGGTTCAGGATTTCATCCTCTCCTCTGAGGGTGGATGCCACTGACTTGCACAATTAACACTAAAAACCTGAGCTTTGTCTTGAGCGTTGTTACTGAAGGCTGTGTGAATTCAGAAGTGCTCATGAAAAAAATCATACTGAGCGTGAATTCAGGTATGTTTAAGAATAATTAATTTGAATTTTAAATAACTCCCTTGATGCTCACTAACTGCACAAATTTTGTTGTGCCTCTCCAAACCAAGACACTCTGATGCTAAAACATACTCAGTTCTTGAGGACTGGTTAACCATATGAGCAGCATGGACTATGAAGGACTATAGTTTAAAGTAACTGCTGATGAAGAAACTTCTGTTGGAAACTTGCCAGGCTTATAAAAGAAAGAGATGCTATAGCAGAATATAAAACCAGATAAATAATAAATTGCAACTTCGTCTGGAGCTGTAGACTGTGCTAGTATTTACAGTTTTGAAAGGTTTTATGGAGAAAATGTTTTATTTTTTATGTTTAGAAATATATAGCAACATAAAAATGTAATGGTTGGCTTAACCTATAAAGAGTTTTCTAATCAGTAAGTTCCTGACAGAAGGTGGAATTTGTATCTCAGTGCAGAATTTATTTATTTTTTTCTTTTCCTTTTAATTTTCGAAGTCCAGGATGCCTTGAAGTTGCTTGACATTATAGGATAAATTTTCAAAGCTCCATGCAGGAGAGATGCCAACAAGAAAAACATCAAGCGAACACTGAGTTATGTTTGTGCATCTCCTGTGTAAGGTTTTGATAATTCTTCCCATATATCTGCATAAGGATGGGGTTTGCAAATAGAATGAAATTATAGATTGAGCTGGTTATTTTCCTTCTTCCATGTTGTATGGAAATTAATAAAGTAATTAAATGTTACATTTACTGTTCATTGAATTACTTGGCTGTTTGGTAATTATTAGTATGATTACAAAGTGACATAAACAACCGTGTGGCTCAAATGTGCAATTACGTTCAATATATGCTGAGCTGACACACAGGGAACATATTTTGCTGATTTTGCAGGTGATTAATAAATGCTCATGCAAAGCGGCTTGTGCAAAGAGCTGTAAATAATGCAATAGGGTCCATTTTTTGTTCAGCTTGTGCTTGTGCTTGCACCGAGGCACACTGCTAGTGAAGCCAAACAGAGACAATTTAACTTGTTCATTGCAAAATGTAATTTAAGTGAAAGATAAAGGCAATTCTCTTTACAAGTAGCTTACTGTCTTCCTATTTTCTCTCTCCTGCTGGGACAACTGTATATATAATGTCACACTGTACTGAGAAAATGCTAATATTGGATTGCTGGAGATTTTGAAGATTTAGGTGGTTCTGGCATTTGGCCGCAATTCGTATTGTAATGTTGCCATGATTCTGACAAAGAGAAGTTATCTGTGTTTGCACATGGAAACATTACTGTTATTCTTTCCTACTCTGTGATCTTTTTACTGTAAAATAAGACTACATGTGACTGACACTACTGTCTGCTTGTGCAGATTATAAGAGACAGTGTTCTTCCATTTCCTGAAATAATTTTTGAAAAGACAGCAGTTGATCATCAAAAATGAATGAAGTCATGACTCACAATGTTGAACCACAGCTACTCCATAAACTATAGCCATATAGTATTTTGTAAGAGGGGTCAGACGCAACTAAACACTTTTCTACCAGTCATCTGGCATGTTATATCATTGCAAGGAACAAATAAACACTCATACATCTTTAAGCATCTGACTCTGAATATTGAGACTGTCTCATCTCTGCCTTATTTCTTTAACTGCACTGGCTTTAAGCTTGCCTTTGCTAGCTGGAATGCATATTAAAGAGCTACTCTAGGTAGTAAAGGTGTCAGGAGGACACATTGTCTTCTTCTGTGGTCACTCTAATTACTCAGAGTAAAATGAGCCATCTTGATACCTCGCTCCTCATTTTCCTCTCCTTTTCCTTCCTACATCTGTTCTGCACCATGCTGAGGTTTAATGCTTTTCACTGCAGTGAAGAGTTTGGCAGTTTAGGGTTGTGTATAATTCATTCATATGTCTCAACACACTAGTTATTCTCAGTAGGCTGGTACAGAGATAAAGAAAAGCAGCATGAAACTAGGAATGTACGTGTGTGCTACAGACGTTTTCTTCCCAAGAACTCTGGAAGCTTTGGGATAACTGACCTTGAAGAAAAATCTTCCACCAATGCCACGGCCCAGTAATTTTGCTTAGCTCTAAGCTGATGACTTCAGCTATGTTTTCTGCATTGGCTCAGTGATGCCTATAAATCTTGCACATTTTGTTGCTAGTGCAGGTCCAGGTGATACTGTGGCTTTTGGTGTCACTGTAGTTATTGCTGTTTCTCTGGTCCCTTTGGCACTTTGAGTTATTTCCTGAAGAACTTGAGAAGACTGATTTATGAGAATACTCTGCTTATGCAGAGAAACAAAGGAGAAAGAAAGGAAAGAAGAATCACAAAATCTTCATGGTTGGAAGGGACCTTTGAGATCATTGAGTCTGACCATAGAAAAACAGCAACAACAACAACGACAAAAAACCCCACCCAACCCTCTCCCCTCACCACCACACACTGACAACACCACAACCCAAAAAATCCCACCATAACAACAACCACTGCACCCAACAATCTCAGGCACTAGAGCATTCCCTGAAGTGCCACATTTACACATGTCTTAAATACCTCCAGGGATGCTGACTCCACAGCCTCCCTGAGCAGACTCTTCCAGTGCCTGACCACCCTCTCAGTAAAGTAATTCTTCCTTATATCTAATCTAAACCTTCCCTGCTGCAACTTCAGACTGTTTCCTCTGGTCCTGTCATTACTCACTTGGGAGTCCAACACCCACATTTCTACAATCTCCTTTCAGGTAGTTGTAGAAGGCAATGAGTTGTAGAGGGAAAAGCTAGATTATGTGGCCCAGAGCACTCTCTATGTGGAAAGAGTCAATGCAATTCCAGGGGAAAAAATCTGATCCCAAGTCTTCCTTGTTAATATTAATTAAATCACAGTCCCTAAGTTGTCAGTATTTCCACTGTACTTTAACCTACAGAACTCTGTAGCTTTTTAGGGTAATAAGCTACTGCTTCTGCTATATGTCTCCTGAGCCCAGCCAGAGTCTCCACCTGCAGCACCATTGTCAGCAAGTGGATGATTAACAGTGTAATGTGATTTGTTGATCCCAGTATTATTAGCCATAGTAACCCTGTGTAGTGGTCCTGACCTGGGAGACCACCGTACATCAAGTGCTCGGTGATTCACAGCCCAGCTAACCTGAGTGGACCCCCCCCTGCATGGTGGGTGCAGCCATGTAGTGTGACCTTTGGGCCTGTGTTTGCACAGCACAAGTCCCTTGCATTCAAGACAAACCCAACCAACCAGTTGTAACAGGGCAGTCTGTGGCAGGTCCCACTCGGTACCATGATTGCCCCATCCCTGTGGCCTTGCCTGTATCTAGGAGTGCAGCAAGAATTCATCATGTGAACATCCATTCTGTTTGACAGTGGAAGCGATGAACAGAGTCGTTTCCATGTAAGAAAATCACATAAGTCAAATGACTGAAAGGGGAGAACTTCTTCTATGGACGGGGTCTGTATTGTGTGCTGCACATAGATCACAGGACCCTTCAATGGTACACCACTTGGGGTTCCCAACATGTAAAGAGATGTAAGATTACCCTTGCTAATCTTTTCTTATAATGTTAGCTCTAATAAATAGCATTCTGAATTGTACTTTACAAAGCCTAAGGAGCTTTCTTATTGCAATCATATTGGACCAGCACCGCCTGGTACAAAACAATCTCACATTGCAGGGTCACGAGCAAGAAAATTGTGTTCAAATGAGATAACTTGAATACCACATATAGTCTTGAATGAACTACTAATCTGCACCATGGCTTTACCCAATAAACCCTAGGTGAATATATGCCCTCTGTATTACCAAAAGCTACAAGCGAACAAGTATAATGGACCAAGCCAGGTTTTATTGAGTCCTGATTCATTAAGAGGCAGAGAAGCAGATAGGCTAAAGCGGGGAAGTAGGATAAGCCATGCAGGGTGTAATGCTCAAATTTAATGCCAGGAAGCAGCTTCTGTGAAGATGAAAAGACAACATTCATCCTGACATTTCTTCTGCTTTCTGGATTATTTTTTTTATATATATCGTGGCTACCTGTGCTATCAGAGGCAGAAAATGGATGGTCTGAGATGAAAGGCTCTAACAGAAATGGCCTCTGTTACTGCCCTGTTCTGCCCTGCTGGGTATGCACAATGTGGCATTGTATTAAACCCTCACAAAGTACTGTTGCCCTCCTAGGTTCATTACTTTTCTTGCAGACTTCTACAATGGTATGCACACTATCAGTATTTGAACAATACAATTCTGCTGCTTATTACAGTAGTTATGTAAAGTAGTTTGCAGTCCAGCAATTAGACCAGGGCTGTGGACCAGATTTAAAGATTCAATTTTGTCTCTGAATACTGAGGGAGACAGAGGAGAAACTTGTGAAGAAGAAAAACCATGTTAAACTAATACTAACACAGTTTCTAGGTTCATTTTTTAATTGCCAAGTTCTTGTTTGTGGAGTGCTTAGAAAAGCAGAAACAAAATTCAGTGTTTGCTCTTCTTTCACTCCCTGCCTTGTATTATTTTCTCAGTGCTACGGTGTGGCAATTCTGTTTGATGGTCAGAGACAGGGATGAAAAAACTCTGATCTAGCTGTTTCTCAAACACAGCAACCACATCCAGTGCTTGAAAGTGTTTGCACTCCACTTCTGATGTATATATCAGGAAATGGAGTCATGATACTTATGGGTACTTTTTCAGCATTTTGGCGATGTGTGTGTGAACGATTTCATCAGCTCTTCTTGTGCTATGTCTTTTTGCATTAGGGAATTATTCTCCTCATTTTACTGAGGTATTTGCAAATATTGTGCCCTCTTGGTGGGCTGCTAGAAAAGCAGGGCTTAACGTATGCTTTGGACACTGACCACATCTCTCTCTGGACACCTTTTTTAAAAAAAGAAGTGATGAACAGATATGGAAGGGTCAGAGGATACAATTGTCAGTGGCATGATGATGTCACTTCATGCTGTTGTTTTTTAGTAGGCCATTGTCACCTTTAGATGGTTCTTTTATATACTAAACGTCATGTTCTTCCATTAATTTCTGTGGGAACAAAGTGCACTCAGTATAAAGTATGTTTAGCATTGGAGTCAATAGGAATGATTTTTTTGACCTCAGTTTGCTCTGGACTGGGTCCATGGTGTCCAGCAGTGAATTTATGGTGCCATCTAAGCCCTGCAGAGTATGCATGAGTCATCTCCATGGTACTGAGGCAATCTCAGTAAATAAGAAGAGACAGCTTCCTTCTCAACAGGTGAACCAAATCCCCAAAGTAAATTTTTTTTTCCCAAGGAATCAAAAGGTTAATTTGAAGTGCTTGTGGCCTTCCATGAATCAAATGAAGTAATCCCATGCCTGAGTTTTAAAAGCATCCGTAAATTTGAAGGGTGTAGTGTGAAGATGAAAAAGAGGGTTATCAAGGATTAATAAAAAGAGAGAGGGAGACTCTGCTAGGAACTCTCGCATGACTCCAACTAGCCTGCAGAGTACAATTCACCTATTTAGGGTCCAGTTACCACACACTGTACCGTAAACCCCAGGGCAACAGTACAAAAATATCAAAAAGGAGATATAAAAATAAGGTATTTTCAGAACGTGGATAATAAAGTCTATTAAAAACAAAATGGGAAATAAGTTGAATATAAGAGAATATATGGAGAAAAAAAATTAAAAATCTAAGAAAAACTCCTCTCAGCTATTTTATCCCAATTGAACCTAGGTTAGTTTTTAATGCCATCTCTATCTGAAAGGCAAGTCATGTAATGAAATGACAGTGGAAGAATAGGATTTTTCTGGAAAAGGTATTCATTAGGTAGAATGAAAAACTGATTTATCAGGAAAAAAACCAATTGGTCATGCAAAGGAAAAAGATTGTATTGCAGAAGTAGCCAAGACTCTGTGAAACCAGCTCATTTTGCGTTTTCAGATGGTGCTGGAAAATTCCCTGGGCCATATTAAATCACCATGCATATGCAGGGGACAGTTTATGCCTCCTATCTTTTAGCTATTAACTAATGTCCTCCATAGCCCACTTTTTAAACTGTTTTAAACAGTTTGAATTATTTTATACTATACTATCCAGGTAACAGGCTGGTATTTAGTAGATAGTGTGTAAGGTGAACAATGAATGAACATTGAATACTATCCTTTCACAGTGGAGATGTTACAACAGTCCCCAGACCAACAAGACTTTAATCTTTCAAATTCTTGCATATGCTTTCTTTGGTCCACTTGAGCAGAAGCCATGCTCTCTCATCAGTACAGAATCTTTCAGCCATAATAAAAACCCAAACCAAACCCACAATTATTCTATTGAAATACTGCTTTTCAATTACATTGCATGCTTGCCTCTGGTTAAAATTTTATTGAAGTGAGCAATCTTTGAGAGCTCATGTTTTGCAGAGTAATCTCTGTTGCCAAGCAGCAGTTGGAAGAGCAGGAAAAGATGGAACAGAAAACCAAAAGACTATGTAAAAGCAATTTCAGAACACTGTAGAAAGGTGAGAAAAATCTTGTATCTTACTTATTGGTTTTTCAGGGATAATTATTTATGATTAAAAAAAGTGGGGAGAAACCATTAACGTTCGAGTTGGAACAAGCAGATTGAAACTTGCATCTCACAGTGCCTGTAAAAGTGCCGACCTGCCAAGACTCCAGCTGCATCAGAGTCCTGGACAGATTGGGGGAGTGTCGACAGCACTTAGCCCTCAGCTGCTCTGCATAATGCCATGCCAAGGTGGAGGCGGATGTGTACTAAACAACAAATCTCTGTATTTCATAGCACCACAAATGAGAACAGAACAATTTCATAGGAGAGGGGAATAGGTGGCAAGAGGAACAAAAAACACCACAGAGCTCTGCATATGTCTCATTTTCAGTGCAAATCCCAGTGCATAATGCTCTGATGTGTCATCTCACTGAGACTTTGGCTGTAACATGAGAAAGTACATGATCTTCAGCTGTTTTACCACATACAGCAAGCACTTTTTCACGGGTTTGATCTTAGCAAGCAGATGAAGGCCTTAACACTGCAGAGTTTTGTGTGTAAGCCCTCATTGCTGGTACCCATCAACAGCAGGAGCTTGTGGTCCATGTGTACCTACAACACTGCAAGACCCTTGTCCATTTTCCCCTTTTTTCTGCTCCTCTGGGATCAGAGCCTGTCTATCTGTTCCTATTGCCTCTTAATTTCTCTACAAAAGTTGATGGGCAGTATTTTAAATGCTGTACAGAACCTCCGTCTGTGCAGCCTAACCTAGACTTTGTGTTTGTGTCTGTGTGTGTATAGGGCAAGCCAGTCAATAACCTGGTTCTGCATGTTTATCAGTAGAGACATTAATCCCCCTAATGCTGCCATTTTTGGACAGAGGTTGCAAGGGATGCATTCAAGTCAGCAAATCTCTAGCTAGTAGTTTTGCTTTATTTTCAGTCTCTCTTGTAACTTACCACAGAATAAAACAATGCCATGATCCTTATTGTTCGTCACTGAAAGTTCTTTCAGTGACCAAGAAAAAGATGGCTTCTCCTTCCTCAAAATCTATTATATTAGTAAAGACCTAATCTAGTGCCTGTGCAAAGATGAATGAAGTGTCCTCTTGCCTAAATGAGCATTGGACTTGATTCTGAAGGATAGCTAATCATGTCTCAGGCAGCAATCTCTTTAGGCATCTTTGTTGGCTGCTGAGCTTGCCTGCAAACTATTGGAAAACCTGGACTGTTCAGTTCAACAGTCACAGTTGTGCAGATTGAAGTCATGGTGGTGAGTCATCAACTTGATTAGTGAGTATGTTCAGATTGATTCCCTCTAATATGATGCTAATATATTGCTGAAGCATCATGTTTCATTGTTTTATGTGTCAATAACTAAAAGTCGTGATTTGAATAAAAGACCCAGTGGTTAAATCAGAAAGCTGTATTTGTAGCTGAGGAAAATATAAATATAATGCAGCACAGTGGAGTTAACAGGTTATTAATTAATTTTAAAAGTGCACTTGGATCTGTCATTCAGTTGTCCAAAACATGGAGAATGACAAATCAAAATTATTGTCCCTCATTATGACTATCAAATTAAGTTAAAGTCTAAACCAACTTTCTTCTCATCTTGACTCTTCTGAAAGCATTCTAGAAATTCTATCATTTCAGGAAAAAAAAAAAAGGAAAATGAAAATGTTATCAACTTTGCATTCCAAGAAAAAGCCATTTCATTGTTTTATATATAGATTAATCACCAGCCATCAGTTAATTAGATAAACAGGGTGACTTTACATACACTGACATTTCACTGCTGGTATATTGAATCTGAAGTTAAGTCACCCTTCTACAAGACAAATATTATTACTCCTGTTTTGTTTGCATTGTCATGTTTCTAATTTCTTTTGAGCCTACACTGAAGCTATGTGCAACATGGTATTAGAGGTCATGCTGTTACAGCCCAGATGTCAGAGCATGGAACAATTCCTGCTGTATTTTTGATACAATATAATAACAAGATTCCACCTGCTGGAAAATATTTATTAGTACAGCAGTGGTTCTCTTTATTCTTAAAGTAAATTTTTTTCCTAAACTTTTTTTCCTAAACTTTTTTTTTCTCTGTGTTGTGTTTTGATTGCATAAATATATGCAGACCTGGCTGGAAGGATGATCGCAAAGGGTGGTGCTCAATGGAGTTAAATCCAGCTGGCGGCCAGTCACAAGTGGTGTTCCTCAGGGCTCAGTACTGGGGCCTTTCCTTTATAATATCTTCATTGACGATGTAGATAAGGACATAGAAAACACTATTAGTAAGTTTGCAGATGACACTAAGTTGGGTGGGAGTGTTGATCTGCTTGAGGGCAGGGATGCTCTACAGAGGGACTTGGATAGACTGGATAGATGGGCCAATGTTAATGGCATGGCCTTCAACGAGGCCAAGTGCCGGGTCCTGCACTTGGGCCATAACAACCCCATGCATCGCTACAGGCTTGGGGCAGTGTGGCTGGAGAGCTGCCTGGCAGAAAAGGACCTGGGGGTGCTGGTCGACAGGCGGCTGAACATGAGCCAGCAGTGTGCCCAGGTGGCCAAGAAGGCCAATGGCATCCTGGCTTGCATAAAGAATAGTGTGACCAGCAGAAGTAGGGAGGTGATTGTCCCCCTGTACTCAGCACTGGTGAGGCCACACCTTGAGTATTGTGTCCAGTTCTGGGCACCTCAGCACAAGAGAGGTATAGAGGTGCTGGAGCAAGTGCAGAGGAGGGCAACGAAACTGGTGAGAGACCTGGAGGATAAGTCTTATGAGGATCGATTAAGGGAGTTGGGACTGTTGTGGAAGAGGAGCCTGAGGGGAGACCTCATCACTCTCTACAACTGCTTGAAAGGGCATTGTAGAGAGGTTGGTGCTGGTCTCTTCTCATGGGCAATTAGGGATAGAACAAGAGGGAATGGCTGCAAGCTGCAGCAGGGTAGGGTTAGGCTGGACATTAGGAAAAAGTTTTTCACAGAAAGAGTGGTCAGTCAGTGGAATCAGCTGCCCAGGGAGGTGGTGGAGTCACCCTCCCTGACTGTGTTTAAGAGTAGATTAGATGTGGTGTTGAGGGATATGGTGTAGGGGAGAACTTGTAGAGTAGGGCTGATGGTTGGACTTCTCTTCCAACCTAAATGATTCTATGATTTTAAATATGCATCAGGTGAGGTATTTGCTATTTATACTGCATGTGATCACTACTCTAATTATAAAGCTTCAGTCATCCAGCCAGGGAGCAGAAACAGTGTCTCGGGTGCCCATTTACACAACATGCTCCATGCATAAATAAAGTCAGGACTGGATTATGCTTTAGAAGTACTTGTACACCTACAGAAGATGCATGACCTGTAAGCATGAAAGTTGCAAGGTGATTGCTCTCAAAACAGACTCTGCAGTCCACCCCGCTTCCCTTACACCTATTTTTGGGAGGTGAATTGCCCAATGGTTGCTGCTCATACAGCTTTTGTCCTGAAGGTAGGTTTTGGATGAAGAAGGCATCTGCCAATGCATGAGTTCTGTGTCATGTTTTGCAAAAGTAAAGATGCCAGTGTTAGTAACCTCAACAAGCCTAGTAAGGAAGGCTGGAGTAATATTTTCCAGGGAATGTTAATGTCATGAGAACTGAAATAACATTGGCATGGTGTAGGACTGTCCTTTTGAAAATGTAGCTTTTACGGTCATATATTTGAACAACATATGTTGGATACCTGACTGATTCTTAAAGATGTCATTTTACCTAAAAATTTGCCTACATGCCATTAAAAGTTTAGTTCTAAGGTGCCTATAATTATGTTTAAAAATTACATATAAGTACCCTTGTGATTTTTACTCTACAAATCAAGCTAGTTTCTAAACCAAATTCTCATCTTTGGAAGTGTTAGCGGGGCCTTTTGTACAGGAAGTGCTTATTTTTGTTGCAGTTGTGATAACAATGAAATACAAATTGAACAGGTGTGCTACAGCATTACGAAAACCCTTGATTTGACATCTTTAAATAATTTCAATCAACAGGAACATTCAGTATCTTGAAGAATAATCTAACGCTTCCTAGTACAAGTATTGATGAATAACAGCTCACAAGTTTGGAGTGTCACATCTCCACTCTGATTATAATTGCCACCAACTAACTTCACAGAGCACAAACCACATGCCTGTGTGTTTGCACACCTGCTAAGGAGACACAGGCTCTTGACAGTGGTCTACTTATTCAACTGCAAAGCCGAAGTTCTTCTTTAACTAAGGAAGGTTTAATAGGTACCTGTTCCACTGGCTGGAGGGTCACTGTCTGAGTATTGCTGTGTAGGACAAGAGGCATTTGTCTTCATTGACTTTTCTAATCCTATCTGTCTTCAATTGTAAGGATAATAGTAAGGCTGTGTGCATAATTTTCTTAAATGGAATAATTTAAAAATCTAAGTGAAAACCTTAGAAACAGGCAGACATTGTTTGTACTAATGTGTTGCTATGTCTAGAGTAATCCTCTGTTTCTAGCTACCATGCATTGCATTCTTTTGTGTAGATTAATTCTCTATTTAGGTTGACATGATTTGCGATGAATAGACAACACAAAGAGTTGTGGCATTCCCTGATTCACCTTATGAACACATGTAAAACCCTAGGAGTCTTTATTGCTCAATCAGCATTGGTTAAGAGAAGTGGCTGTAAACTTCATTTCAGTTTGGATGAAACATAGGCTAGATTAAACAGAGAACTGGTCACAGTTTTGGTCTAATGAATTACCGTTGAAGGCTTTTGGATATTCAGGTATGGAGTGAAATCAAATCAGCTGAAAAGAGGTTTATAGTTACAAAGATTGCCTGTGTGAGGTAACAATACAGGGCTTATTTCCTTGGAAATATTTTGATTAAAAAATCTGTGAAAATCACTGTTTATTTTTCTTAAATATCAAGCCCTGGAAAGTCTACTTTGAATCCAAAACCATGCTTGTACATTATTATCAGCTACTTTATTTCAATATTTAGAGGTAAAATATATTTTTTACTATAAGCTGGAATAAAGTTCAGAACGTTCTAACATATCATTAACAACTTTTCATTCTAACAGTTAAAGTTTCCAGTTTGGAATTTGCTTTGGGGCTGAACATGAACAAAACCAGCATGTTCTGAAATTAGCTAAAAAAATATAAATAAATACTAACAATTACAAGAGGAAGTAATTGAATCCTCAAAATGCTTCATTGCTTTGTGTCCTCAGGACTAGAATATGTCTCTCATTTTTAACTTTTGCTCCATATTCTAACATAGAATAAAATATAGTGGTTTTAAAAGTTCAAAGTAAAGATTGTTGAAACCCACAACTTACTTCTTGTAAAGTCAAAACACTACCATTCAAAAATGGTAAGAGGTTTATATATGTCCCGAGCGAGATAGTAGAAAGCAATTTGCAGTGGGTGAATAATTTGAATAAGATTATGCAGAAATTGGTTATTCTACCCAACATGACCATTCTGTAGCCTGTTTCAAAGGCCGTTCATTTAACCTGGGAAGCTTGCTGTAGTTGAATATATAAAGTATGCTGGATAACAGTTGGGTTGGTTTTATTTTGGTCTGGAAAAGAAAACAAGAGTAAATAATACTCCTCCTATCTTAATAAACCTAGCAATGAATCTATTAACTTCTACTTAAAAGTATACCAGCAAGCTCAAAAGTTTAAAGACAACCTTCTATAAATTTTGCAAAAGTGACTCATCTGCAGGTATTGTGCAGCTGAAACGCTGGGTATTACCTCTCAACCATAAATCTAGAGATATCCTTTATGTTATCATTTGCTCTTTCAACAGAAATAATTTGTTTCATATTAAGCCCTAGCAAATTGCCTTGCTATCTTTGCTGCAGGATGCGTTCTTCCAAATTATGTGCACATGTAGGTTTGGAAAGGCTTACAATGATTGATGCAGTGCATTGTTTGTGCATCAATAAGCTGAGATTGCTACATATGATTGTTTTATAACAATTATCACAGATACTTTAAGAATGGCTTTTCTTTCTGTTGTGAAATCTGGGCTGGAAAAAGAAGCAGCAGACTTTTAAACAGATTTTATGATTATGACTAAATAATATTTTCAGAGATATTTACATTTCAGCTTGCACCTGTTTCTCTCAGGAAAAACTAGTCTTTCTGTGCTCTGTTTTCCTTTTTTCTTTTCCATTCTCTGGTCTCCCATTTGTATTAGCATCACTCCTTCAGGACAGGGTGTCACCTCAAGCAGAGAGGCCACACAGACTTTCCGGGTGAGAAAGGAGACACATCCCATGTTAACCCTCTGATTGACACCCGGTGGGCTTTCATGTAGGACAACTCTTTCAGCTCCTAGTTTTGCTGTGCCAGAAATATTTAGCGTGCACATTTGTATCATTTCTACCAGGATATTTACTTGCTTGTCACAAGACGGTCACATCCACCTCAAAGGAAAATATATGGCCTTGGGAGCAGGATTATCTACTGAGTGAGTGAGTCCAGGTTTTGAAAGGGTGTCATTCCCATGCTAGCTCTGGCCACAGGATGTCAAGCTTGCTTTAGCTTTTGCAGGGAATGCAGATTCCTGGATAGCACCAGGTTTCACTGAAAACGCTTTTTTTTTTTTTTCTATTGTGTTTATTTTT
>VZTM01009968.1:78345-151093 GCA_013400555.1 Jacana jacana | reverse complement strand
CCCTACTTGCTATAGAGCTTGATCCTTCAGTCTCTGATCTCTCACACTTGAAATCAGTGGGAGTTTTTTGATCCTATGGTTAAGGATATTGCAGGACTTTGCTGGAACTAATCTTTGGCTCTGTGTGTCAAATTAAGCATGTGTGTAAAGGGTTGTGAAGGAGTTACAACAGTGAGCCTGGAGCCCACCTGAATTAAAACATTCAATAGTGAATCATGGAGTGGAACAGCCCTTGTTATATTTGCTTTCTCTGAGAGCTCGATGGCTTTTGTAAGCTCAATAACTTTTCCCATCCCCAGGTAGGCATTCAGGGATTCAGGCAGCTGTGTTTGCAGTATTATGGGGGCCCCAACAAATCCAGCATCCTTGTTTCCACACAATGAATTTCCTCCTAATTTAATGGATCTGGGATTTTGATCCTTTTCTGAGAACTAATCCCAGAAAAAAAAAAAGTCCTTGGCAAAAGTCCTTGGCTAGGTTTCTAGTGGTGACACCTACCCTATCTAATGACATATTCTGAAATATATTTATTATAAAAGTACTATCTACATGTAAGACAAATATACACAGCCTGAATAATGTCCCATCATTTTTCTGTGCTATTTGGCAGGGATGTAGGCATCATTTCTTTTTATTACTGTGACTCTATAATCTTTGTAATAGTTACTAGCTACCCGTGATCTGGCATGCAGATTTCTATTGACTTGCTCTGTGATCATGCTCATCTAGAAATATGTTTTTGAACTGTTTGCTTAACTCAACATATTTCTAAACAACACAAGATAAATACATGATCATTGGTGCCCTCGTAAAGATTTGGACTGCAGACTTTATAACAAAACAAATGTGTGAAGCAGTTAAACTGTAATGAAGACACTATTCTACCTCTCATGCTTGCTTGCTTCCTTTCAACATAATAGGGGATCACGATCTGAAGTGGTCTGGGTAACATATATCCCTAAAATATTGTATTGATTAGACTTGCAAAGGAAAATGAGACTTCCTGAGATACTGTTTGCATTTTTATCATATAGCTTTTGGCACTGTATATTAATTCTTTGAAACGTGATGTTGCATAAAGGTAAATTTAGAAAGTAGCTTTCTGTTTTGAATTTCCTCTCAATCTAATGTCCTTGGGGAAATGAAACACATTTTTTAATTGTTTGGTATTTGTCTAAGGAGGGATATGGAGATTTGAAAAGATTTACCATTCAGAATACACATCCTCAAAACGCTAATGCTGGGAGGCACAGGGCACAAGGATGGTTGATCCTTTCCCTGCTTATTGCCTCTTCTTACACAGTCCAGGGCTCTTCTGATGCCTGATTGGCCCAAATCACATAAAGCCTGTGCACCTGCTTGATTTGGTTCTGCAAAATTGCATTCTTCATAACCTGTTTATGTAATTAACTGTTGTTATCCAAGGAAAGTTAATAAAGGCTTAGTGAGTGTGACTGTGTTCTATTTCTTTTTACTCAGTGATTCTTGAAATAAGTTTCTTTGAATTTTATGTTACTTAAAGAGAATTACTTTAATAGCTATCTTCTGCTTTCTAGTGTATGGGTTTCTCAGTCCTAGGATTAGAATAAGTAGAAGTGGATATTTATAAAAGCTTGCTTTGATTAAAACATTGTGTGTAATTGCGATATATTCTGAGTAGGATCAAATTGGATAAAACCCCTGTAATAACTGTCTTTTCTGTCATCAGATTCTGTGGTTCTGTGGTCTGTGTTTTTGCTCCAAACTCTAGATTGTGTATAGGGCACTAAGTCAATGAGGCTTAGAAAGGATTTTTTAGATTAAAAAGTCGTCTTTAATTTCAGTTGTAGTGCCTGTTGATCCCCAGAACAAATACTAACTTCTCTAGAGATGCCATAGCTTTATGAGCAGAAAAGCTCTTCTAAATTACATTATATACTCACATAGTTCTTAATAAGATAGCATGAAGAGTTAGATATGAATAGCAGCAGAGATCTAGACTCTGGTATTCATAGCAGGTTTACATATTATAAATTTTGGTAGTGTTTATGGCTATGTGGTCTTCTGTGGATAAATGACCACCCATGGGCAGGGAGAATGTTGAAGTTGTAGGGTAATGGCTCCGTGCCTTTACAGCCTGAAAGGAATCTAAATGTGGTTTTGATCCATTTTGGGTTTCAGGAATTGCTACAAAATTGGGACCTTTTTTAGGAGTTGAACAGCTCAGCCAAGGAGGGGGTAGCTCAGTATATATGGCCTAAAGCAAACAAGAATGAATGTATTACTAATTTTGTAAATGGGAACATTTCTATTAGTTTACTTCACCAAACATATTTTTCTACACATATTAGAATCTTGATTTTCTTACTGTCAAGTTTACCATAATATTCCTGTCAATATCACTATATTCTGCTGAACTTAAGCCACACCTCCCTTAAGGAGGACTTTCTTGTATGCAGGATGATGCCAAATTCACCTGAGGAAATTGATAATGTCTGTATTTTTGGCACTTTCTTTGTTTTCTTCCATTTTGGGGTTATTTAATCTTTAAATGCAGAGATATTTCCCTTACTGCTGCTGAGAAACAGTATGAATTATTGCAAGCTGTGTTTTGTAAAGTATTTGTAAACATGAGGAAAACCTAATTTGTGTCTTAGGAAAACTAGTTTCAGAGATAGAATAACTGCAGGCTGTATTGTAGCAATGTACAACTGACTGACTAAAGTCCTTTTCTTTTATCCTTTTCTGTCTTGCAGTTTCTGAACTTTGTGAACACAAGGTCACCGGAGCTGAAATTCTGACTTCATTCAGATAGATAATTGTGTAGGTGAATTTGCTGTGTTTTCATTCACTCTCTCACATTCGAGCAGCAGATCCTATTATTGTTATATCTTTATAGTTTTCCATATTTGAAATATATCTGTTCCATGCTGTCGGGTGCAGACTTTAGTTTTATAGATAAAAGTATAATCAAAGCTACTGTAACTGACAAGCACAGGAACAAGTCAACTTGCTTGGTACAGAAACAAATTAAAGTTGTGGTTATATTGCCCCGTGCTGGTTTTGTGAGTAGATGCCAGTTCGTGAGATTTCTCATGCAAAATGTTTGCTAAACTGTTTTGTAACTATTGAATTATTGAATTATTTTTTAAAAGATAACATGGTATTGGTCTGAAAAGAAGACTTAAGTTTAGAGTGTAAGAAGTTTCAATCTTAATTTATAGATAGTACATAGCAAAAAGTAACAAAAAAATATATCCTTCGTGTGTAAGTTGGTATCACTTCACTGATGCCAAGAGATCTCTGCTAATTTGCTTTGGTCCTGAATGACCAATCTACGTATGTGCCTAGTAGAACAGTGTATACCATGTACCCTGTGCTGCAATAGGCTGTGGTATGTACACAGCCTACAGTGTGCTACACCAGCGGTAGTGCATACAGCATGCACCCTGTGAGCACGCCGGCAGGCAAACTACAGATCTCAAGCCAGCAGCCTGGCCCCTACCTGGGTGACTTCTAGGTGGACAGGGAGGAATCAGATGAGGCTATAGTTTGCTTTCATTCGTGCTTCTTAGCTACCTATAACAAGGTGCTGGGAAGGCCCTCAAAGAGGATTACTGTGATGAATGTATTCTTCCATTATTCATGTCCATGCTAAGCAATCTGGGATGTTGTCAGTAAAACTGTTTCCCAACAGTAGCAAAGCTTCTGCTTTAGGGATTTCAGGAACAAAACAACCTCAAACCCCTTTAAGATTAGAATCTGTTTTATCATACGCACCGAGTTGCTTAAATTGTTTGCATTGTTTGCAATTAAGTTGCATCTTTGTTTGCCTGGCATTTAGTAAAATCAGGCCTACAGAGCTTGCTTTGTTTAGGACTCTGCCTTCTCAAGGCAATTATTTGTGGTTCTTAAGACTTAAAAAGTGAATGTAAACTGTTGTACTCTAATAGCAAGGCTTGTTCTTTTACTTTCCAAATCCATTATTTCTTAGTGACATGCCCCAAGTTCTGCAGTCCTGTAAAATTCATAGTAGAGATCTAAACTGCATGTACACAGGGAGAAAGGAGATAAAATAGCATGCATGTGACCTACAGGCCATGTAAACTTTCTGTAAAGGGGCAATGAGATTAAGCTGATTTAGTCAAGAAGAATCCTTCATGGTTGCTAATAGGAGCATTTCTGGATTCATTGTGCAAAATGCAGTTATTCATTACTGTGTAATCTATGTAGAAGGAGCAAACTTTGCACTACTGCTGGAAATTATAGTAGTGCCATCCTCTCCCTCTGTTTTTTCTATTACTTAGCATGTTTATTTAAAAAGCCTTTTCTGTAGAGGCAGAAAGATGGGTGAACCCTGCCCTGAAGGACTTGTAAACTAAAGATCTGACAAAGCATGAAAGAAAAAAACTATAGCATCCGTAATTTCCCATCCTATATTGCAGTCCTCTTTAAAAAGAACTTGGCCTCTAAGCATGGCAGAAAAACAGTCCTGACTCACAGGACTGTCAAATAACTTCAGGGAATTTATCTGTGTTTCCATGACCACCACTTAACTGTGTCTAAGGGCACACTGAAGAGACTTCTCTGTGTCCCTGACCTCTCCTTTGGGCTGGCATTAATGGTTGAAGGACTGTGTGGGGAACCACCTCGTGGAGCCAATGTTCAAAACAATCTGGTAAATTTTGTCAAGACATTTTTTCAACCAGACCTCTTCCATGATCCAGCTTCCTCCACTATCACAATGTCTGCTCTACAGACTGGGCAGCAAGTGGCAGGATGGAGTTTCCTTCTTAGCAGCAACCCGTACTTAAATCAGATTAACCTGATCGTGAATACAAAGCAGAAAGCCTCGCATCTTACATATAGGCAGTATCTAGCATGCAGCAAGTACCAGCTGCATCTATGGAGACCATCAAAGTGGTTTTGGTGGGATGCAGGGAGAATTATTCCTTGAGAGAAACCCACAGACCCTGGAATGCCTGTCTGACTTCACCTGTGGTCCCCAAGAGCCTGGTGTCAAGCCATCGTGTGATATTTAAGGCCTGCTATGTGGAAATGTACAATAGCGGAAATGTAGACAAAACCAAATGAATCCCATTGAAATCTGTAGCTGTTGCAGCACTGGGAGTTCAGACATAGAATGCTGGTGTACCTCAAAGCCTTGAAAACCTTCTTGTTCAGGGATGGTGTTCAGAGACAAAGATGACCAATGTTTTTTTTTTAAAGTTTCTGCTTTTTAAAGTCAGACCTCTTGTGCTTGGGATCCTGATTTATGATTTTTAAACATTTAGGTTGGCAGCACAGGGATAAGACTATCTCTAATTAGACTCAGCCACAAATCCTGAGCTACCTTCCCTATTCATTCTCCTCCTTGGCTCTGCTCTATCAGTAACTTTATGTTCCTACCTCTGCAACAGGAGTTTTTCCCAGCTGGGGTCTGCATCTCTGCTTCCCCAGACCGATCCCCAGCTTGCTGAAGGGCATGGGATCCTCACTGGCCATCATCCTGTGGTAGACATGAGCCTCAGAGACAGAAGGAGTTCTGAGTCATCTTACTCACTAGTCTAAGCTTCAGGATATTTTCCTTCATTCAGTATGATGATAAGCAGAGCGATATATTTTCCCCCTGTATTTTTTCACAGCTGCTGTTACAGAATTTTTATCTGTTGTCATTAAATAGGCAACCATTCGTCAAGCGAATCTGGTGCTTCTCAAAATACCATAAAAGCTAAAAGAAAAAAGGCATAGGAAGATGTATGTAACTGTTTGTTTAGTATATATTTATGTCCAAAGTGACTAATTGATTTTAAGTGATATATTATAGAAATAGTTGATATCCAAGCAAAAATCTCATGCAATAAATTTTAGCACAGATGGTATTTTGGTTGCAATTAGAAAAAAAGTGACATATAGTAAATGAGAAGTAGAGAAGGTTTCAAATCCAATATAGTAAGCCCTGAAAGATGGTTGAAAAAACAACATCATTTTATATGTTCAGAAGCTGAAAGTTGGCTTCTGGTAGAAATAATAAATACAAAACCTGCCCTTAAATGTTTAAATCTGCCAAAATGAACTAACAACTCAGGGTAGTTGTGGGAGTGAGCCTTACACAAGTGAGGACAGATAGTAGGCTCCTTTTTGAGTAACAAAAGTAAACCCCTTAGCCTGTACCTAGCAATATTCCTCTTATTCTCCATGTTATGGAATGTTCCTCTTGAGAAACAATATTGAGGTGGTGACAATGTTGATTCTGGGTAAAGGGAAATGCCTGGGCTGCTTTAGGTCATGGAACAAAATGCTTTCATGTGGTACAACTCGATCACTTCCAATAGCATTTCTGAATTAGTATTCCAGGAATATACACTCTCTCATAGTTCATAAGTGCCAAAATACAAAAATCAAGCAACACAATAATAAAGCATGAATGTGTGAGTGCAAATATGCTATGCAGAGAAGAGGCTATGACAGGAACAGTGGTACAGAATTAGAAATTAAGACAAATGGTTGAATAGGCACGATTGGAAAATCTGCATAGACGGACTGCAGTTACTGCCAATTCTTGTGCAGAGTGGCTGGCTGGGATTGGTCTTCATGTAACATCCTGGGCTAAAAGTAATACTGAAAGCTGAACGTCTCCATGAGTCAAGGGGAAGACCAGGCACATTGTCAGAGGGGAAGTCCAGTGGATGTGACTAACAGCAAAGAAATCCCACACATCTCCAGCAGTCCCTGGGTTGTGGATGAGTGGCAGCTGAGGGACTGTTAGGGGAAGTGTCAGTCTTTGTGCCATACTCTTCGGCTCTCCCCTGGCCATCTGCCTTCTGCTGCTACAGGAGATAGGTTACAGCATTGGACAGATCTTTGGTCTGACCCAGTCCACATGTTTTCCTGTTCAGTGACAGGAGATGAGTGTTGTGAAAGTGCTTAACTGCAACAATATGTTTAGTGAAAAAGTTCATTGTCCTTCTGAGAGGTGGGCAAGGTTGATGTATCACAGAACTGGGCAGATGCATGCCAATTGTCAAGAAATCAATTGCATATTTAATAAATTTAATAAACAAATTTTACCTTTCTTTAATAAATAGAAGTATGTTCAGTTTTGTTCCTGATAGGGATCTGCTTTGCACACATATGTATGATTGGTAGGATTAGGTTTTGATGGAGAAAAATTAATTCAAGTTCATTGACTCTACCTCTCTATTGTTATTCTATCATAATACATTCACATTTTATACTGAGTGTCCATTAATACTATTTTTTTACCTATTCCTTCTGCTGAGGGATATATTATTTTCTGCAAGACTTAGTCAGGCACAGACAAGCATCAGCAATGGGAAAACCTTCACTTCTTGTTATCTGTAGGTTTTGTTAGCTTCTAAACTAAATCTCAGGGTAGTCTGAGATTCACGTTTCATTCTTATTCTGTATGGATTCTGCAATGAAGCAACAATTAAAATAATGTCTGTAATGCTAAGGTTACTGATCTTGAGAAGATAGCATTCTTTTTGGTTTCAGGATCATTTACGACTTCCATGATAATGGATCTGACATCTTTTGGAGTAATTATTCTTCAAATAAATAATTAAACTGAGTAAAGCAGGGCAATTTTAACTATTTATAGGAGGTGTCCTGAAAGACACTAATGACAGTGATTTTTTTAAGAAAATGGGTTTACAGAATTTCTGCAAGATGTTACACAGGATGAAGAAAGAGAGCTAGGGGCCATCCTGTGCTTTCAACTAGGAGTCTTGAAGTGTCAATTAGTGTTTTTTACTGCAGTTTATACAATCTCAGTGTTTTATGAAAACGATTAAGGAAGTTGGCAATGTCCAAGTCTTGTCAAGTGACTTCTGCTACTTACACAGAGAGAAGATTTTCACGCCTTTTACTAAAGACTACCAATTTTGGTTACTGTTGTACCTTACATTAGCTTCCCTTTGTATCTGTTCAAAGAAAATGGAAATGTTTGACTACTTTTTACTTCTATAGATTTCTGAATCCGAAGCTCCATGCTTGACAGAATATAGAGCTGTAACAGGAACTCAGGGGAACAGTATTTAGTATTTCTGTCTGAGGCAGTTACCCAGGGATCTCTCTATCACCATTGGATATCTAGTTGTTATATTTGGTGGAAGTCAGGATATGATACATTGGAGCAAATGTAGACATCTGTTTTATATTAAGATAGCCTGTGTTCTAGACTCATTTACTAGATCTCCACTGAATATAAATGAAGCCCAGGGTGAGAACCTTAGATATAGATATGTATAATGAGAATGCATAAAATATGGTGAGATGATTTGCTGAAGTAAACAAGTGTACATTTCTATGATGACTAACTTAATTCTGCAAGAACAGTCATGTGAATTTTGGCTTGCGTGTGTAGAAGAAATGCATAGACATCTTAGAATAAGTGCGATATAAAATGTACAATAGTGTTCAAGGATTGTGTTGTAAATTACTCATGCAGAATGCTGCAAGGTGTAAGATTTGCATTCCTACCTTATTAGATCAAAATTCTAGTTTCAGTCTATTGGAAAGGGAATTTTTCTTTATTATAGATTGTATAGTGGTGCTCTGGGCACTGGTAAGAGGGCAGATAACAATAAAGACTCCATCATTAGGATCTTTAACTTTCATTGTCTTTTAGGGAACTCTAGAGAGTCTGCTAGCCTTTGCTTTCTTAATTTTTTGAAGGTAAACTGTTAATCATTAAAGATAATTAATAGCAAGGAGAATGAGAGAACTCCTTTTAGTAAAACCAATGTCTTCTTGTTTAATCATGAACACTTTGGCAAGAGTTTCTTCTGAATTACAGCGTCTCAGGTTTCAAATTAAACCTGACATGTAACCTAGCATTTGAGACTCTAAGTATATGATGTTCTCTAGAGAGAAACTGTCTGTTCAGTTAAAGGGCTACTCCACCAGTGGTGACCTGCCAAGCAAAGGAGAACTCCTTGGCAGATAGACACGTTGCAAAGCTGCTTTTTATAGCATTTGAAAAACTGAAAGTTGTTGATCTTGGGAAATGGTTTCAAACTGCTATTAAAAATCATAAGAGCTGGCAGGGTGGCTCAAAGATTTCTTTGTCTCATATACAGAGCCCACGTTATCTCCTGAACATCAGAGTGAATGGTGACATAACCATCAGTCAGATTCCAGATAATCCACCTTTGTGAAAGGGTCCAGTCCACCAACTTGTGAAACCATGAGAAGTATCTCCCATGCTCATCACATTGCTGCCTACAGTAGGGCCTGGTTTCAATGATAATTCATTGTAAGAGAAAGAAAGGGAATAAATCCTAAAGTTCTCCAAAAATTTTAGCTTTCATAGCAGAATTTCTGCAAAGTAGTAATGCTCTTACAGGCAACAAACCCTGTCCCAAAAGTCCCAGTAAAATGTTAAAAAGTGCAACATGCTGTTGAGAGTTTTGCATATATTTGTTACGTGCCAGCAATGGTCTGAATCAAAAGGACATGTGCTGCCTATAAATAATGTTCACTGTGTTACTTCCTACAACAGAAAGCTGACAGAGATCTCTAATGTGTTAGGATAGCAAGGAAACACACAAAACAGGGCTTTTTTAAGGTATGCAAAGAGAAATGTGTGTTTGTCCTATTAGCCATCTCATCCTCACTGCGGTGGGACCATCCCAGACCGACTCACACATGCTGCACATAGCAAGTATAAAATTAGGATGACAACATGTGGACTCCCACGTGCACAGAAACTGTGTGAGATTGACCTGGCCTCCAATTCAAAGTTTTGCAAGTTAATTTGAAGCTGAAAGGCTCACTTTGCTTTTGAGGAACTACTGTAAAAAGCAGCAGTCACACGGATAAGCAGAGCTTTGCATTTCCAGTATTTTTCCCTCTCATGGATGATTTCTAAGCAGTTTAACTGTTAGGGGTCAGTTATTATTCCCACCTCAATTCTTTGCAGGTAAGATCATGGTTTTGGGCTAGCAGATTTCTCCTTTGACTTATTTCATCAGAACTGGACTGTTAATTAGAGCCAGAGTTTGGCTCCCTTTACTGTGAAATATAATTCTGTTATCAGTGCAACCACATTCTGCCTTCGGTGATTTCCACTTTGGCTTTAATCCTTTTTTCTTTTTTTTTTTTTTTTTTTTTAATCCCATGAAATAAAGAATATTCCCTTACTTGGGTAAGCTGGATAGCCCTTTGGTCTAAATAGAATTCTTTCATTTTGAGATTTCTGATATGCTAAACCTCTGTGAAAGTTTGATAAAAGGTAACTTTGAGGCTTTTAATTAATTATGTACAAAAAGTTGACAGTACTCTACTGGGAGGTGTTCCTAATAATCCATGCATGTAATATAGTGGGAACATTGTTTATAAATATAAATGAATTGGAAGGTTTGTAACCTTGGAACAAAAAAAGATGAGAAATCAAATCACGGCTGGCAACCTCACAATTAAATGTTCTAAGATTAAATGACCTACTTGAAAGCTACAATTTTATCTTTGTTTTCCAGCAAGTATAAGAAAAGTAATCCTTGTAACACCTCCTTTAAGCTCTTACTGAGAGTGAAGCAAGGAAATGTTGGTTTTAATATTTCATATCTCCCACAAATGAAAAAACACTCTTACAGTTCAGCCTACCTGGAAAATGCATAGCTAGTATCAGGCTGAAAGAGAGGGGAGGGAAAGAGAAGAAGGTGCCAGTAAACTACATACAGGGCCATGGTGAGAGGAAATTGAAGGTCAAGGGTAAGCAAAGGACACAGTGTCACAAAGCTGGAAAGAGAGGCTGCCTCAAGGGAAAGGGTTAAGAATTTTAATGAAGAAAAATAAATCCAAAGGAATAAGGGAAAGACCAATCCGCAGGTTGAATTAACTTCTGTCATAGCACCATTTGGTGGGTTAAGAATCCTTTTACCATTGGCCAGAGTAGATTAAACAAACCCTCACTTTATCATCACTATTGCGCCTAGCTTTCTTATGCTGAGCAAAAGAGCCATCTTCTGGGAAAGTGTATCAGCAGTATGGGATCAGGTCATTTATAACCACTTGTTTGCAGCTACTGGTTTGCTTCAGCTCTAATCTGCTGACATCATTAAAAGGAGCATCTGCAACCTGAAAATCACACTTCTGTCTGTTCTCATTAACCTTAAAAAGCATCACCTTGAGATTCTTGAAGTCAAAGAAATTGGAAGAAATCTCCTTTTTAGTTCCTCTCAATGTGTGACTATTTCAACAAGAAGTTCAACTTCTTCACAAGGTTCCTGCAGTAATAAAGGACTATATGTGGCACAAAGTGCATCAAGATCATCGTGAGGAGAAAATTTGACTGAGCAAACCACACTACTCTCCCTGCTGCCCACTGTTGCACAGAAGCAATCATTTACTTCCTTGCCCCAGCAGCAAATGTTTGCTAGGCTTCTCCAAGCTCACTCAGCCCAGCGGGCTGAGGGGCAATACCACCTCTCCTAGGCAGTCTGGTCCCTCCACTTGTGGTTTTCTATAAAAACACTTATGTGACTTTCCACTTTTAAGAAGTTCTTAATTTTAAAAGTCAGCAAGCTCCCTTTAGACCTTTCTAGTCTTCATGGCAGCACTTAAAGCTTGAGAGTTCTGGGATTACTTTAAGCATTAATTTCCATAGAAAAGTCTAGAAAAGCCTCCTAAGTCTTTGAGAAATAGAGAGCAAAAATACTCAAAGAACATGCTGCTTCTTTCTCTCTTCACTGGTACGTGCAGCACAGCTGGTATGATTTCAAAAATCCTCAGACAGCCAAATTCTCAGGAGCCATGTTGTAGTGGTTGCTGCTGCCACCAACCTATAGACCAGCAGACTTGGGAAAATAACATCCTGCTTTGCAAGAATGTCAAATGAAAAGTAACTTGTAGCTAACGCTTTCATATTTGTTTTCAGTATGTCAGATGGAAATACTCATTTAATAAATAGATGATGGTATGTTGGATTTTTAAAGTTAAAGCTCCATTTGGGATCCATCTCCTTGTTTCCATATGAGTCACAATAAGATGCACAGCACCAGAAGTGCACAGAGGGCTGAAAATGGCAGGTACCAAGTTAATCTCCAACCCATCATGATTCATTTTGCTGCTATGCCTGTTGCTCCCAAGAGATTTTTAATAGAGTAGGCATTATGGCTAATATGCAGAAATATCTGGGGGAAGTGGGCCCTGAAGCTCTTTATATTTATTTAACAGCCAATTCTTATTTTTTTGTTTTATTTTTTTAAAAATATAATGCAAATGTTTATAGAAAAGTGCTTTGTTTGAGATTTCTGCTTTGGAAACACAGAAAAAATGTGTGGGGGCTGTTTCATGACTGTATTTTTAACCTTCACATAGGAAAACTGAGAGGCAAATTTGCACTTCAAACTATAGCTGGAACCAAACCACCCACATACAGAGATAATAAAACATCAAAAGGCTTGTGAAATATGCTGGCACATGTATATATGTTTAAAAAGTGCACAAAATGAAGAAATTGGGAACACACAACTACAGTTCTTTTCTAACTAGAGTATTAATTATAATAAGCAAAGCACACAATTTTGGTAGCTGAAGTGATATGGTAAAAATGAATTTTTTTTGTATTTTTCAGATTGCTGAACATAAATATATCTTCTCACAGGAACCAGAATACTTAAAGACGCAAAAGTTACCTATTTGGCCTGAAAATTGTTGTCCCGTGCTCTGGGGATATTAAAGTGAAAATATTTAATGAAAACATTCGTACTGAATTACTCACGATCTCACGGCTCAGCTCTGCTGTGTTGAACACAGCAGAAGCATATTGTTGACTTCTGCTGGGGTAATGTGGCTGCAGGAGCCATTCCACACACACGACTACCCCTCAATTTGCCATAGCAGCAAAATAGGGAGTTATTAAACTTCTGCAAGGTGGCCTGGCAGAGAGATCGCCTGGTGCAGAGAGACCACAGGGCTGGTGGAGACATCCCCGGGCTTCCTTATCTTCCCTGTCAACCATAAAGAATTCTGGAGAGGGTGGGCTGGCACAGCTATTTATGTGGAAGTTCAGAGGCCAGAATGCTGCCCCCAGTAGACCCCAGTGGAGACTGCTGCGAAAAAGCCTCCAGAAGCTTTTTACGTGCTGATGCCTCTTTTCTCTTCCATGGGGTGACAGTTTCTGTCTTGCCTGGGATTCTCTGTGAGCTGGGCTGAAGCCCTGGGCATCCTGGAGTGTCAGAACCGGCGCTGTCCTGCTCTGTCCTCCCCTTGCACCGAGCCCTGCGCTCCCCGCGCAGAACACACTGGCCCAGGGATTACCCTTGCTGGCATATGGCCACCGCTGAAGTACATTGCTGAAAACAGAAGCTTTGATCTCCGTTCCCTTTTTAACTTTCCATTTGATAGGATTTAATTTTATTTTGCAGTGTGTGGAAGTCCAGGGTATTTAAATAAAGGCTGTGAGTGTTTGCAAAATCCTGTACCGTGAGCTGTGCCCCAGCGCCTGAGCTCTCATTTCAAGGTAGATCTGTTATCAGACATGAAACTGGAAATACCAGCCCTCACTGGATGGGCTATTCTTTGGTAGAGGAACAAAGGTACTGAACATCTGTAGCTGATACTCATTGCTATTTTTATATCAAAGCTTCCTTATCTACTTGGCAAGTGATTCAGGGATTTCTCTCCTTCCTAGGTGCCTCTGCAATGTGTTTGTTGTTATCGCTCACATACCCTCATTACACTTTTTGCTCTACATTAATAAGAAATGAAGAAGTCAGGTTGCATTAGTTCTCTTATCTTAGCCAGGTCTTTTCAGAATTCCTCCTAAAAAAGTCAAATGCTCTCTTGACTTTTTTGTTTCCTTTTCCTATGAGCTTTTCTCTTCCACTCTGTGCTGACTGAATCTCTGCTCTGTGACCTGCAATGACTCCCTCCAAAGCTTTTAGTGAAATGATTAAATACGCCATTGTGAGCTTTCATATGTGTATGCATACGTAAGCATTACTCTTATCTGTATAAATATACTACTGCTTAGTTTTTAATTCTTTTCTTACTGTTATTTCTTTCTCCCTCCCCATCTTTTTGTGCAAGTGGGTTTGCTTTTTCTGTCCCAGCAGAGGATGTGAGGTGTGGTGGTCTCTCATTAGCAGTTTTGCCAGCAGCAGTCAGATATATTCTGCTTTCCTGCAAAGGCCAGCTCTGATGCTTCATTTTGGCTCTGTTGTTAAAAATTATCTCAAATGCTGATGACTTCCAAATCATGAGAAACAGAGATAGGTTGAAGCCGTGATATTTGGATTTGGACTCAGATTTTAAGTCCTACACTGTTCAGGCTATCTTGAATCTGCCTATTATAATGATAAAGATTGCAAGCAAAATAGGAATGTAGATAATTCCATTTCTAATGATCAGGAAGCTCAGAAGCATTTAGTTTGTCTTCAGCATTTCTAAGAAACAACTTTATTTCCAATTGACCGTGTATCAATCTTTGAGTTACTGATAAAAACGGCAGCTTTTGTAGTGAAATGGGGAACACTGCTGAGAGCTGCATGACTCTTTTCTGAAATGTTAATGTGGTTCCTTTTCAGACACAGGAAGAAAAACAAAACAACATAGAGTGACTGCATGTTGTTTGGTAGTATACAACAGTGTTTCCAGATGCCTCTGACACAGTCTCAGAAAACCAAAGGGGAAAGTAGCACCTTTGCTGCAGCCGAATGTGTTGGGCACATCCTCTGCTCACCAGGTTCTTCTGTGGAAGGAAGCTAGGTCATGCAGGTAGAGAGGGAGCAGTGGTGGCCCTGCCTCATCTGGGTGAATCACCTAAAAGGTCTCTGAAACATCTGAGGATTCATTGCTCTATCATGCCATGTATATTAGGGAATTTTGGTAAGGTGTTGATGCACAATATTATGGAATGGTTGCAATACCTGCCAGTCTTCTTGCTTACAGTTCTGCTCTTTGAGTCACATTTTACAAGCCCCAAAGCAAATGTAATGCTGTAATCCCCACCACCTATATAAAAAGGCTGTCATATAGTAGAAAAAGAACAGCTAGTCTCCCTCCTCTAAAGGCAATTCCATTATTCACTATCCTGTAGGTGCCTGAGATACCAAAAGATAACGGGGTAAGGATGCAAAGGGGCTTGGCCAAGTGTGAGAGCTCCAGGAGACCCAGAAGAAATGGAGGTACTGCTCAGAACATGAACTGAATATCCTTTCATCTGCTGGCACTGGATAGATCAGCCTGCAAGTAAAAAAGGCACCTTGACAGCCATAAGCCTTTAAAGTCAGTGCTTCCGATTTCCTGAAACAATTCCTGCAAAATGGAGGGTTCTTGAGTTCCTTTTAATGAACTCTGTTATAGTTCTTATGTGGGTATGTTCCCTGCTCTTCGTGAGCAGAAAAGGGCAATAATACAAACCAAACTGCTGTTTCTGAGCCCATGGAGCCCATGCCCTTAGTGGATTAGGTTTTTACATCAGCTTTTTGCCTATTCACTTTCAGGTCTTTTTTTTTTTTAAATTATTTTGCTAGGGCTTACACTAAGACATTCTCTCCTCTGTTGCTAATGGTTTGGCATAGCCTCCAGCCTCCTGCAGTGAATTGTGTCTGATGCGGCTTTGATCCACAATATATCTCCTATCTCGCTTCAGTTGCTTTCCATTTTCTTTTAAATGGCAAGTCAATAATCACCATTCCTGGAAGGATTTTCTTTTATATGAATGCTAAAAGTATGCTTTTAACCAGGGACTTCTGCCCACATGTACTGTGAAAAACAGAGAAAAAGGGGACAGTGCTTGCAGCATGGTGGAAATTTTCTCCACCTTTTGAAGCTCTGCAGGACTGTGCTGCCTTGGAGGGGTAGGGCTGCCTAATGATAGTTGGTATGTTGGGTTGGAGTGGTGTGTGTGTGTTCTTGTGTGTCTGCATGTGAAGAAAGAGGCTAACCTTAATTTAGCAGCTGTCTATGAAGAAATCCAACTACTTCCAATGAGCCTTGACTTCCATCAGGTCCTTTTTATACAAAATAAGATGCAGGTAGGGGAATGGCAAGAATGCAGCCTGCTGCTTTGTTGTCTCAGTGCCAGTAGGGGCCAGAAAGCATTGAACAGGGAAGGGAGCTGATGCTCCATGGCTTGCTCCCACCTTGGCCATCCTGTGCTACCCAGCTCTTCCTCTGCTCTGTTGTGGTCAGAGAGCTCTGCTATGTGGAGCTGGGAGGAGATCTTCTGGGAGAAAGGCTGACTAGCCTTTGCTCTCCCCAAGAACTAGAACTGCAGGGTTTGCATTTTGTCTTTTTTTTTTTTCTTCCCCGTCCCTCTCCCCTCCATATGCGACTTCCACTTTTGTGCATTAGATGGGAGAAAATTCGAAATAATATGATTTTTCTGATTTTCCTGCTGTGCTTATATATGTTATCTACATTGTGATCTTCATTTCTAAACATTATCTATGTAGACTGTACCTCCATTACAGTTTTAGTAGTTGCTGTAAATTGCATAAGCATGTAATCTCATTTAAGTCCTCTCCACTAATCCATGTATACTGCTTCTTAAGACCCTGCTGCTGTCTTTTAATTTATCATAAAATTGCATTTACATTAAAATGGAAATTTAAATTTTGTTGTTAACACCTTTGCAGGTGTTAAAATTGGTGTTTTAAATACCAATTCAGCAAGTATTGGAAAGTCTGCCATTCCTAAACAGCATGTTATGAATTGTGAGCCACATGCAAGGATTGATGGGAGATGCATGGTGTATCTGAGTGTGTGTAAAATTATGAGATAGACTTTGGGCAGTTTTTCCTTTTTACTGTATGTACGCACAAATAGCTTGCTGTCCTGTTTGCTGCCTTTGACTGTAGCAACTAGTAACTCTGAGTGAAAGCTGATGCTGGTGAGAGAGATAATTAAGCTGGGGTACACTTTACACTCACAAGTAGAAGGACACTTTCTGAGGATGGAAAATTTTTATTTACCAGGACTTTTCCTGGATGTTTTTTCAGCTAGAGGCAGCTAGGGTTTAGTAAAGGCCCAATCGCAAAATGATGGAGAGAGTCTGTCCCAGAGCTTGTGTTTCCTCTGTTCTTACAAAAACCAAACCAAACCAACAAAAAAACAAACAAAAAACCAAAACCAAAACAAAACAAAACCCCAAAACCAACCAAACAAACACCCCAAACAATTGGTTTGAAGAATTTAGGATATTAATATTGTGCTGAGATATCTAGGACATTTCCTTCTCATCTAAATGTAAACAATACCAGAGAATAAAAACATCTATAAGAACTAGAGATCAGGAACTTAAAGTGTTACCTTGTTTGGCTTTGTGTCACTCTTCTCCAACAGAGAAGGAAGGGACATATCATGGATGTGAACAAATTAAATGTCAACTAAAGGGAGAAAATCAGTGAATAAATATTTGTGTGTGTACAGGAGAGGAAATCTTGTACAATTTTCTTATGGCATTTCTTTGCTCTTGAGATTAATTTTAAATAACAAGAAGTCATTCCTTCTAAAGCTTTACATAAATGATGATTTATATCTTTTTTCCTCAAGTCAATTCCTGTGATATATAGCTGAATATGTATCAATATACATCCACTATAGATGAATCATGGGGGTTTTTTATTAAAAATTGATTCTTGTGTCCCCCCACTCATCTCCCACTGCTTCTTCCAGTTTTTCCCTACTTAACAATCTATTTTATTAAAAGAAAATGTTTGCAAACATTCTGGAGAATTTTGTTAAACAGCTAGGATATAGTAATAGATTAATGAATTTTTATATCATTTCAATGTCAACACACAGATGCAATTCTGTAGACTTAGTCAGTTCTAAAGGAAGCAACAAGTTTGGCAGGGGATTTTAACTTGCAAATGATTTGCACAAATAAATCAGTCCCAGTGAGACTCTGTTACACTGTCTTCTGGAATATACCAAGTCCCAGATGTAGATTTATTGAAGATCTGTACCCTTTTCTTCACTGGTGTAATTTGTGGGAAAGAAGAGTGAGTAAAATTATGCTTTATCAAAGTATTTTCAATTAAGAAAGTTTCCAGGTAAGACCAGAACTGGAAGACCATATGACAGCCTCATACCCATTGTGTTGGGGCATAAATATTTAGATGAATGCATACTTAGGCATACTCTTCTTCATCTTTACATTTGACTATTTGGGTGATACTCAGATGGGCCTTGTAGGGGTGGAACTAAGAAATGTTGGAAGACAAAATCTCTATCTCACAAATTGATGGCTTTCTATGATGAGGTTACAGTGCTGGGGAATGAGGGAAGACCAACTGACATAATTTACCTGGATTTGTGCAAAGCACTGGACACTGTCTCACGTGACATCCTTGTCTCTAAACTGGAGCAACATAGATTTGATGGATGGACCACTCGGCAGATGAGAAATTGGCTGGATTGTTCTCACTCAAAGAGTTGTGGTCAATGGCTCAATGTCCAAATGGAGACCAGTGATGATGAGTGGAGTTCTTCAGGGGTCCGTATAAGGACCAGTGCTGTTTAACATCCTTGATGGAGACATGAACAGTGGATTGAGTGCATCCTCAGCAAGATTGCCAATGACATTAAGCTATGTGATGCAGTCTACACACTGGAGGGAAGAAATACCATCCAGAGAGACCTGGACAAGCTTGAGATGTAGGCCTGTGTGAACCTTGTGAAGTTCGACAAGGTAAAGTGCAAGGTCCTGCACCTGGGTCATGGCAATCTCAGGCACAGATACATGTTGGGTAGAGAATGGATTCAGAGCAGCCCTGAGGAGAAGGATTTAGGGGTGTTGGTTGATGAGAAGCTCAACATGAGCTGGCAAAGTGCACTTGGTAGCACAGAAGCCCAACTGCATCCTGGGCTGGGCTGCATCAAGTGTGGCCAGCGGGTTAAGGAAAGTGATTCTGCCCCTCTACTCCACTCTGGTGAGACCCCACTTGGAGTACTGTGTCCAGCTCTGGAGCCCCAAACATGAGGAGGGCATGGACCTGTTGGAAAGAGTCCAAAGGAGGGCCACAGGGGGCCAGAGCACCTCTTCAATGAAGGTAGGCTGAGAAAGCTTGGGATGTTCAGCCTGGAGAAGACCCCGGGGAGACCTTATAGTGGCCTTCTAGTACTTAAAAGGGGCCTACAGGAGAGATGGGTAGGGACTCTTTGTCTGGGAACATAGCAATAGGACAAGGTGTAATCCCTTTAAACTGAAAGAAGGGAGATTTAGATTAGATATTGGGAAGAAATTCTTTACCATGAGGGTGGTGAGGCACTGGAATAAGTTGCCCAGAGAAGTTGTGGATGCCCCTTCCCTGGGAGTGGATGGTGCTGGATGGTGCTTTGAGTAGCATGCTCTAGTGGAAGGAGTCCCTGTCCATGTCAGGACGGTGGGTAGAACTAGGTGACATTTAATGTCCCTTCCAACCCAAACTGTTCTATGATGCTATGAATTCATCAGTACTTTGCTCTTTGGCATATAATCCTTCTTAATGACTGGTGGCTGAAGACTGGTCACAGTTGATAAGTTGGCTTTTTGCTGTTCAGATATGTGTCAGGCATCACAATAGGACTTTTGGAAATAGTATGCAATCATATCCAAAGTGTGGTGTTTAAGTGTCAAGGGCATCTTACACTTTGTAAGGGCTGGAAAGCTGGGAGAACGCTTTTTTTTTTTGTCTCATTGGAGGAGACATGAACAAAATTGGATAGAGAAGATGTAGGCTACAAAACATGATATCTGGATTTATCCAGTAGTATTTAACTACCTGTTTTTCAGCTGCTCTATGCAGCTTACAGATTTATGATACAGAAAACAAAAACAAACAAAAAATTAGCACATTATTTAAAAAAAAAAATGCTTGTTTTAAACTGTTGAATTGAACTGGTCCCTGGAAGTATTTTGGTTGCCTTTTGCTCTGCTTTTTACATTTCTTAGCTTGACATTTTACATTCGATATAGTCAATGCACAAATAGGTTGCACATAGTTATTCATTTTATCCTGTGAACACAGCGACAGAGTTGATAGAAAAACATTCTGGTATTGACATGAAATTAGCTCACCAAGCATTTAATCTCTTTTGGAGGCTGAATCAAGTAATCTAGCTAATGGCATACTCCTAAAGTAAGTACCAGACACCAACACCAATGATCAGTGGGGAACAAAAAAAGTGTTTGTGTATTTCTTGCAACACAGTTTAACATTTTGCATAGCAGTATGGTAAAAATAGCATAGCTGTTAGAGGTTGCAATTGTCAAAATTCTGTGTCTCAGACATCACTGTTTTTCTTATTATAAAAATAAATGCAAAGATAAACTATGTATTCATGTGACTACCGTGATATTATATCCCTGCTGCAAAAATATGAATCTTGTTAGAAGAATGACAAAGGGACCTGACTTGAGTTCATTAACAGGATGATGGGAAAGTAATGGGAAAGTGATCCGGTTCATAACATATTACACCTATTTCTGCTTAGCACTTCAATACATTTGTGCTATTGGACAGTTTGTAAGCAAATCTGTTGTTACACTTTAGTGGGATATGCAACCAATCTTGGATGAAACAATGTTTTACAAGAACCTTGAGGGAATCAATGAATGTATTTTTATATGGTATTCGAGTCCACAGTAAAATATAAATGGCACCCATCTTTGCTATTTGTCTATATTTTTTGGCCATCATTCTTGAAGCATGTTCTTCTACCTTTGTGACTTTCTGTATGCTTTAAAAGTAAGTACATACATGTTTTGTTATCATTCAAATGAAGAAAATCAGAAACTTACTTTGAACAGAGAATCATAACATTCTAATGGTATCTCAAGCTTGTGGCAATTTTCTCAAATTAATCCATCACTCAAACAGGTGAGGTTAAAAATCTGCAAATGTTTTGGTTACAGTAGGCTGGATGTTGTAAAACCTTAACATTTTCCATTTAAACATACCCACATATTTAATTGGAATTTTTTTTTTTTTTTCAAGATGCTTAGAAAACAGTCCATTCACCAAAATCAGGTTTTCTGTAAAGAATGTTTCAGATTATTTGAAAATAAATCTCAGGAAAGTTGATGAGATGCCTACATGCTATCTCAGAAAATGAAAAATTAGTCTTTGAAAATATCCAAATGTTAATCTTTCATACAAAATTTTTCATCAGTTTGCATCCTGTCTTTTTTTCCTTCTCTTTTACAGGGGTATTGATAGAAGATCTCTATACTATACTTCTGTATACAGTTAAAACCAGATAGCTAAGTGATAACTTTAACATTCAACATTTGTTTCTCACTCTTGTGTGATACATAAAAGAGCTGGCGTCCTGTATTCATTAATCATTACCCAGTCTTTTCCAACTGTTAATTAACTAGTATGATCAAATAAGTTCTGTAACTTTATTTTAAGGCATTGATCAGCATAATTTTGAAGTCAGAAGTCATACCCAGTTCTGCAGCAACCATTCAGATGAATGCTGAAGTAATTGGCTCCCTCAGAGATAATCCCTGTAATCATATAAATCAATAACAACATTATGAGTCTCTGTCAACAAGAACAGAGCACAATTGGCCAAGTTAGCTCCTTGCTAGATTGAGATAGTAAAATAAATACCATTATGCAAAAAAGTCCTCCTGAAACATGTTTCTAGAAGGCAAGACCTGCCTTTTTCTTCAGGGAAAAAATGAAGCCTCAGAGGCCATCTGACCTGCTTGTATTGGTGTTGTAGCTATTCCTTACTGCAGGGCAATCTCCTGAATGGCTCTGAGCAGATGTGCACTGCAGGGTGGTGAACTCATTTAAGAGGGAGACAGGGTGTTCTCTCTCAGCCTGAGCAAGGAGAGAAGTACAGAAAAGAAAGGCTACAGAGCATTATTGTGTGATTCAGAAATCTGTGAATCCCTGGGGACATCACACACTATCATAGAGGGTGGTGATAAATGCCCGTGCTGGCAGGAGGCTTTGCAGCTGGGTAAGTGGACATGTATGTAACCTGGATCTATAAGAAATCCTCACTTTCACAGTGCTTCTCTCAAGCTGAAGGTCTCCTGCAGTACTTCTGGTATGTGTGGTCCAAGCCAGACAGCAAAACTGGGGAACAGGCCTCATAATTTGCTTTTCACTCTTCAGAGGCCAGAACATTGGGCAGTATTGCACATGTGGATGATGTGGGCGATGTGGGCCTCTCCTTGGTTCTGTATTACACCCTAGAGCTGTGTCCCTATAAACCACATAAGCCTTAGATCCCCGGAGGTCCGTGAATTCTTTTTGTGTGTGATTGTGATTCACAAGAAATAACTGAGAAACTAAAATATATTTTAAAGATATTTAAATTTGGGAACGACACAGTGATAAAAACTCAAAACACCGGTAGAAAGAAAGCAAAGCAGCATTAAACTCTTCAGAACTTCCTCCTGTTTTGGGTCTTGCTCATGGGCATCTTAGTCCCAGTGACTTATTACTCTGCCAGTAAAGTCAGGGTGATTCTGCCTCCTTCCCAGCTGTGCCATTGGACCAGAGACAGGCTGCAGATAGCTCCCGGCCAGTCATGGATGTTAAAGCCAGAAGTCTGTTCTCTGCTCCTGGATCCTGGGATGTTCATTAGACAGTGGCTGGAGTGGGCTTGCAAAGTGTTTTGGGAAGGAGTCATTGAAAGGAGCAGGATGTTAAGTTTTCAAAGGAAGTTTTTTTGTGACTTGGGAAGTTACTTACTACTACTGGGTGGGAGTGTTGATCTGCTTGAGGACAGGGAAGCTCTACAGAGGGACTTGGATAGACTAGATAGATGGGCCAATGTTAATGGCATGGTCTTCAACGAGGCCAAGTGCCGGGTCCTGCACTTGGGCCACAACAACCCCATGCATAGCTACAGGCTTGGGGCAGTGTGCCTGGAGAGCTGCCTGGCAGAAAAGGACCTGGGGGTGCTGGTCGACAGGAGGCTGAACATGAGCCAGCAGTGTGCCCAGGTGGCCAAGAAGGCCAATGGCATCCTGGCTTGCATAAAGAATAGTGTGACCAGCAGAAGTAGGGAGGTGATTGTCCCCCTGTACTCAGCACTGGTTAGGCCACACCTTGAGTATTGTGTCCAGTTCTGGGCACCTCAGCACAAGAGAGATATCGAGGTGCTGGAGCGAGTACAGAGGAGGGCAACAAAGCTGGTGAGAGNAGATAATTCCCTGAGTAGTCTAACCAAGAAAATTGCACGGGTTCTTGGCATGGTACTACTGGATGTAGCTTTTGTCTGTGATCCCTTGTACTAGAGAATTAAAGGAAGTGTAATGAATTCCAACTTGTTGGTATTGTAGTCGATACACAGGATGTGAAATTAAAAAAAAAAGTATATAGAGTATGTTGAGTTACATTCTCAGAAAATAGTAAAACCTTTGTGGTTTATGTCTGCCTATAAAGGTGCTCTATTCCAGCTGGCCATTGTAATGATAAAATACATTCTATGTGATCGTGGGCGAGTTTTTCCAGTGTGTCGAGTAAATCTCTCTGAGCCTCTACTTTATAGATACAGCTCATTTATCTACCTAAAAGGTTGTTCAGAGACTTTGAGGTCTTTGCATGAAACTCCTTGTTGTAGAAAACTGATACATGATTATGTGATCTAAGAATAAAACCTAACTTCCAACTCCCTGGGTATCACTAGCTGGGAGAACTTTACCCAGGGGAATGACATTGAGGTGATATGATTACAAGTTAGCTGATAGAGTACACAATCTACCAGCTTTGTGGTTTGGTAATGATTTAAACCAGTAAAGTGCTAGGTTCTCCTGTTCCAGTCAGTTTAATGTGAAAGCTGAAGCAGCTCTCCACCTTCTAGGCAAGACGAGTATAGGATTGTGTGTTTCAAGGAAAAGCTGTTCACAGCTTTGGAAAATAAAAATAGGCTATCCCAAATTTTGTATGACACATATTCTGTGGTTTTTGGCTCAAAAATTGAAAACAAATGACTTGATGAAAACCATGGTAGAATAAATAAAAATGAACCCCTATATTGTTGGTAACTATTTACACACTGGATGGTTTTTGCACAAGGCCCTCGAACAAAACTGTAACTCTTCTATTATACTGTCATGTTAAGAAACAGGGTTGGATTGTACTTTAGAACTAATATTATTTAAAATATCAATAAAAAAATCAGTAGCAGTTACAGATGTTAGAAAGAAACTAAATAGAGATGATGCAACTCACCCTTCCTAAACCAAATGAATTTGATTTTTCCATTAGGGACTCTGAACTACTGCTTGCTCTGAGTAGCAGGGTTTTTTCTGTTCTTGTATGCCCAATCAAGTGTGATGCAGTCAGCAGTGCTATTGTTTATATGATACTATATTATGGATACATATACAACACAGAGCTGAAATAAATACAGGAAATTCATACCTCGAAGCTCCCTGTTTGGAACTTTTTGGAGATCTTAAGAAAAAAATTGGGGAAATGACATCTGGAGTGGAAGCATGTGAAAAAAGATAGGTTAACATGTAAATCTGCATGTGGATCAGCAGATGTTAGCAGGTCGTTGGTGGTATTGTTCTGGCAGTTTCTGTCCAAGCAGGACTATCTTTACCTAGATCTGAACACCCCTGGTTTGCAATTTGGTTCTGTCAGTTTAAAATAAAGGTATAAAGAATAGAAAGTTTCATCCACTCTTAGCAGACTTGCAATACTTTGTTATTGCTCTTTTATCCCAGGACTGCTATTTCATCGTAAAACAGGCAAGAGGTATTACACTGCAACCAAGAGGGGAAAAAAAAAAATCAGTTATGTGAACTCAGGCTATTTCCAGTGCTCCTCTTGTCCTGCTCATTGAAAGGACAAGAGGAAATGGGGATAAATTTGAACACAAGAAGTTCCATCTAAACATGAGGAGGAACTTCTTTCCTTTGAGGGTGGCAGAGCCCTGGAAGAGGCTGCCCAGATAGGTGGTGGAGTCTCCACCTCTGGAGACATTCACAACCTGCCTGGACAAGTTCCAGTGCAACCTGCTGTAGGTGGACCTGCTTTGGCAGGGGATTTGGACTAGATGATCTCCAGAGATCCCTTCCAACCTCATATCATTCTGTGATTTTGTGATTTCCACTCTCCCCCCAGCTTTATTCCTCTCCAAGATAGCTTTAAAAAAGAGTTATTAGTTTCAAGGTAAAATGTTTTGGATATGAGCAAGTTATTCTGCTACTCTTGTACCAGTTGGATCCTGTGGTAAATATTCCCTTAGAAACTCCATGGGTTAGATGCCATTAGGGGGAGTACACCACTTTCTTGCTTCTTCCTTAGGAAGATAATCTCCTCAAGCCCATTTTAGGAGCAGTCTGCAACTTGCTGATTCAAAACACCGTGATGACATGTTTTACAAGCCTCTTAGTCAATATTTTGGATAACTGCGATAGGATTTGCTAGAGCAACTGAGTTTTGCTTCCCCCCCTCCCATTTAAAGTGTCAGACTGCAGCAATAGAGGGAGGAGGGTGACTCCCTTCATTTCCAGAAGTTAGTGGACAGGCTATTCAAGACACCATCCTGGTTTCCAGCACAGTCACTTGAGCTGGCAGCACTGGAATATAAAACAGTTTAAAACTTATTCCAGGTTATTTACCCTACCAGATGGTAGGCAGTGATTTGTACGCAGACACAGAAGATCATTGCTCCGTAGATTTAATGAAATCTTGTTATTTTACTCCATCCTAAATTAAAGAAATCAGCTTTTTTACTTTTCAATTTGAGATGAGATGGCCTAAATCTTAAGGGACTGGAGAAAAATTTACTCCAACTTGGATCATTGACCAAGACAGTTAGGGAATTGTTTGTTTAAAAGTTGTAGTCTAAGTAAATACTAATCTTACTGTTAGAAAGTTTTTTTATTTACATAGGCTTTTTCATAGAAGTCTAATATTTGTACATGACTAAGACATACTATGCTCAAAATTTAATATAAATTAGCTCCATATTTTGGAAGAATAAATTAGGAACTATGGTACAGTATAATAAAAGTAGTCTTAATTTGCATGTGCTAATTAATTTCTACTTTATCCCATCAACATTTGGGAGTAGTGGCCTTATTAGCAGGAATGAATTTGCTTATAGTCTGAAACTAAACACTGAACAAGCCTAGTGAAGGTCACCCTTTTTCCTTTCAATTATCAAGGTTAATTATAAAATTAATTAGGTCAATTTGTAACTTTTATTAGGAGAATTTACCTTCTTTTGGCTTTGATACAAAATCTGGATCTGCGCTGAAAGATTTTGCCTTCTGCACTATGCTCAGTAGTTTTGTGACAACCTTCTTAAAAACATTTCCAGGTTTTTGCTACTCAGGTGATGTCAAATTATTAAACACAAAGTGGAGACTGTATTTTTTTTAATCTTGTTGAAATCCTTTTCCCAGTCTAATTCAATAATGAAATCTAGTTTTATAAAGTAGTTTAACAATTTACCAGGAAACAGATTAAAAATTAATTTGTATTCTTTTCATGTGCTGTCAGTTATAGTTACAATTACAGTCTAGACCATCAATGTCAGTCATCGGTAGAATATTACCTTTATTTCTGGTTATGTTTGATAGCCTTGCTTTTTTCTATAATTATGCTAAATTTTGTTCTTTGGGTCTTAAAATAAAGCAAGTAGCTGAAGACACATACTTTGCTTAATTTTTTTTTGCTGCTGTCTGGCACATACTAAAAGTGTTATTATGGCTTGGTTTGAAATGACATTAAGGCCCCACCATCATAGACGTGCACAGGCTAAGCGCAGACATTCTCTTCAAGATCTTGCAGTCTAAATAAACAAGGGTTAATTGGCAAATGCAGAAAGGTCTGGAAAACAAGTAATTATCCCATTTACTTGTGGGTAACAGAAATTTTAATTGATTTGCCCTCTATGACAAATCTGTGCCTGGATCAAGAATTTAATCTTAGTCTGAAATTCACTGTCTTAATGAGAAGAACATCTTATTTCAGCTGTACTATGAACCTTTCCTGATTAAATGGACTGAAAAAGCATTAGTAGTTAACTTCTGCAACCTTGTGCCTCTTAGCAATTAGTAGAGGGACTAATTCAGCAAGGTAGGAAAGGCTTTCTGGGTGGCAGCAAACATTCCTCTTTCCTTTCATGGTTTAAGAATTTGAGGTCTTGGTGATAGTAAATATAAAAATTCTGATGTATTGTCTGCTTAAAGATAAGAAATGAAAGTGCCAGATCAAATAGGCAAGGACTGGTAGTTGTTTGCATCCACATGATTAAAGGTAATTAAGCAGCTGGACTCCATTTTCTTTGAGGGATGTAAAGGCATCCTAAAGTGACAACTTCTAAATGAAATTCCTGGTTGGTCTCCATTTACTCTGATGGTCCCACTTGATTTCTCTGCTCATACATTATTTCATTTAATTATTATTTCTGACAGTGTCTTCCTTCTCCATATTTTCAAAACTTTAAAATGTCTCTATCAGCAATACATCAATAGGGTAGGTGCTAACCCTAACTCTCTCCCCCTTCTGTGCAGATCCAGTCTTCTGGGCCTGAGTGATGCTGTACTGTGTCACAGTCATCAATCTGAAAGGGGTGCATTCCATTCTTCAATACTGTACATACAAGTCACCACTCTGCTGGACTGTTTATGAGCATGATTATTAGCTGCCTATATATATATTTTATTTTTTTTTACAAAAAAGTGTAAATAGAACTCTTAAAAATTAATTTTTGTATTGTCTTTTCTCATCAGCTTTTGCCATATGCAGAGACTTTTTCTTTTAATTAAGAGATCATCAAAGTCTTCTTCCCCACTCAAATTATCATATCTTAGCTAGTCTTTAACTATTAAACAGTCTGTTTTTCCTCTCTCTGCTNCACTTGATTTCTCTGCTCATACATTATTTCATTTAATTATTATTTCTGACAGTGTCTTCCTTCTCCATATTTTCAAAACTTTAAAATGTCTCTATCAGCAATACATCAATAGGGTAGGTGCTAACCCTAACTCTCTCCCCCTTCTGTGCAGATCCAGTCTTCTGGGCCTGAGTGATGCTGTACTGTGTCACAGTCATCAATCTGAAAGGGGTGCATTCCATTCTTCAATACTGTACATACAAGTCACCACTCTGCTGGACTGTTTATGAGCATGATTATTAGCTGCCTAAATCAGAAACTAGTTCAGCGAAGAAAAATGGACTCTGTTGTCCTAGTGCAATTGGGAGTACCTAATCCTCCAAAACCTGATTCATCTTCTACAAAGACCTTGTCAAGCTATACCTTGGTGAAAGCTTCTCCTGTTTAATCTGCCATATCCAGTATAAGAGCACAATGATTTTAGCCTGACTGGCAGGTAGCTAGTATGGTCATCAACTCTACATAAAGACCCATTTGATAGTAACCATGAAGCCTCTCAGGGCAACAAAAGTAATGAAAATACTTAATNTTGCTCGTCCTCATTATTTGCTGCTTGTTATCACTCTATATTTGCACTCCTGTGTCATGTTATGCTTTCTCAACTGTCATGTCTTCAACACATGGAAATCCCATTGGCTTCCTCTTTGTCTGTTAGAAACTATATATGATACTTCCTTTTGGTATTAGAAGCAGGAAGACCAACAGATACCTCTATAAGTTTGCCCTTTATGTTTCATTGCCCATGGCCATGGGTAGTAATGCAAGATAGAGCAAGTTGTTTTCTTTTGTGAGCAATAGTCAAGAATGTCACGGTCAGTACAATGTGGCAACTGACAGGTACTTGCTTCAAATTTTATTGGGGAGTATCTCAGATCTACTTTTCTTTATACTGCAGTGACAGCCCATATTATGTGTGCCTAAAGCTCAAGTAATCTGCAGGTGTCAGCTGAGGAATTCAAGCTGAGGAGGATACGCACCACTTTGGTCCTAATTGTTCTGCTGACCTATTTCCTTTTGCTGGTGGGGAGTAGGGTACACTGGCACACCATGTAATCATAGGACTCTGCCTGTGCAGTACCTGTCGCAGCAAAGAAGCTTACATTTTTCTTTTACTAAGTGAAACTTGCTTAAGCATGTACACTCCCTGTTTGTCAGCTCCCTGCTGCTGTGGCTTAGCTTTTGAGCCATGCCTTGTCCTCAGATGAGTCCTGGAGGTCACTTGCCTACACACCAAGCAATTGTTTTAGTGTTTCTTAGCAGAATGGGAACTCTTCTGCTAAATCACTGTGTGTCCTTTAAACGATAACTAGAGGTGACCAAATCATAATATTTTCAGTCATTGCTTTATCCTCATGCTGAGTATTTAGAGAGAGCTTTGACACTTGGAAATAATCTTGCCAGGATAGTAACTTTTTTGCCATTTTCAAAATGCTTCTGAATAGAAAAAAGCAGAGCACTTCCAGAAGCATTAAAAAAAAAAAAAATATCAAAAAACCAAAACCAACCAACCAACAAAAATGAACATATGAACTTTTACTGTCATTTATGGAATTGCACAGGAATTGCAATGGGTATATTCCATTTTCTCCATCTAGAGAAGCAGAGATCACAGTAATACTGCTATGAATCAAATATATGCATATTGACAAGAGAAGTGGAGCCTCCAGCATCAATTTGTAGCGACCAAAACCGGGATCAGATTGAGGGTTGACTGGAGTGAAGATTAACAAGGTAGCTTTGCTTAGCCATGGCTGGGCACCACCAAATGACTCTGTGGCACTGCTCACTCTTTGAACATGACTGAATTAATGTGGAAATATGGAGGGGTGGGGTTCTGTAACCAATAGTATATTGGACACCACCGTGAATGAACACATTAAGTATATAATCCTCCCAGCCATAGACAATTTATAATTTTTTTCCTCATTGTGCCCATAGGTACTTTTGAAGGGAAAGGCACTAGGAATTACAACTGTGCAGCTAGAGTGCTTTTTTGGTTTTTTTTCTACACAAGACTGCTTTATATGGGCTGCAACTGGCCCGAAGGAATAACCTATTAAACTTTGTTTCACCCAGGCAGGCAAAGGGTGCTCTACTACCCCAGTATCCTGCATTCATTCTTCAGGCTGCTTGAAGCTCAAGTTTGCTTCAGGGTCCCAAATAGCTGGTAGGAAATACTGCACTAGTACATCAGCTTTCCATAAATTCACTAATTTCCTTGTTTATTGGGTCTCACTGAGAAATAACGACCCAAAAGCTCAGAAGTAGCAATGCTTATTTCCTCCGTAGAGTGAATATTCCCCATTCTTTTGAATATGTATTTTAAAATCAGAAATTAATGGGAAACATTACTGTGTTTTCCCTAAATCATCATTCCTTAAAACTTGTAAGAATTTTTCTCCATGTGAGATACACTGCAAAAATACAGGTATTTGCATGACATTCAATGTCCTCTTTACTGTCTTCTCTTGGCTGGCTGTCTTTAGCTGCTTTTCTTTATGACTACTAGAAGGTTCAGAGCTTTTATCACTTCACTGCCAGCCTAGAAAATTTATTATTTTTCCTCAGCTGAGAGTAGTTGCATGAAAATGGCTTTCCATCTGCTTTTATCAAAAGACTAAGCTCTGCATCTTCCTGGGGCTGGGACAGTAGCAGATCAGCAACACAAGCAATCTTTCCTGGCTGGTAGGATGTACCTACCACTCCTCATGCCATCATCCTCAGTGAAAGGTAGACTGTAGAAAACTCCACTAATACATAACTACAGCTTGTTAGTTTTTTCGTTTGGGGGTTGGTTTTTGTTTGTTTGTTTGTTTTGTTTTGTTTTGTTTTATGCTTGTTTTAAAAAGCAAAACAAAGCAATGCAACCTTGTTTGAAGGAAAATCAGAAATCAAATGCAGAATGCTTGTTGATTAGCTTCCCTTAGAGAAATACTCAATGATTTGCTTGTTTATTCGCATTGTGCTAGTTTTGAGGGATCTAAACTGAGATGTTGACCTCAATTTGGGTACAAATACAGTCAAGAAAGGAAGTTATATTGCAAATATAGTAGACTGACATAAATGAGTGAGAAGAAGCCTGGACAACCTGAGTCAGTGAGTGGGAGAAGGGAAGGTAAAGTGACAAACCCAAAGTCATCCTGATCCTGTGGAAAGCTGGCTATAAGTGTAATCTAGATATGATAGTCAGACTAGTATGTGCATCTGTTGGCAAGTTTGGGGAATAAAAATTAATGTACCTAATCTAAAGAGCATGAGCTTTCATCTGTTAAAGAGAACCAGCTGTCTTCAATAGGAAAGAGGAACATACCCCAAAAATGCTTAATGGGCACACCAAAAGAGAGGAATCATAAAATATTTCTGACTAACTCACACGTCTATTGAGAAGAATTTGTATTCTGCAACAGAACCCCGGACAGTTTGTGCTACTTTCTTGTAATAAAACTCCATAAAGAAACAAATGGTAATTATGTGCACTTCCTTTATATGCAGCTGAGAGATACCTTTAAGTGCTGCGACAGCTTGCTAATGTACTACTGTATTTGAATAAATACCTGAAGTAAATAGGTTTATGAAACCTCTCACAAACTGCCAGTTGGATAAGGGGCTATTATGAAAGTACCGTAACTTGCTCACTTTTCTCTTCGTGCAAGCTGTTCCTGACCAGATCTGTATGTGACTGGATGCAGAGAATAGAGGCAGACAAGGTGTTTCAAGGGAAAAGGCACTTTCATGATATGTATTCACCTGGGCTGAATATGAAGACCAAATACCCCAAGGTAAATACCTGTGAGTTGTAATTTAGTTTTCAATAATTAATCTGGGACTACTAAAACTATAATCTTGCTCATCGATTTTCTTGGAGGTCGTTTGTAGGTGATTCTTAAGTGCTATCTGCTGCTAACTCAAATATCAACATCTGAAAAGTCCTAACATTCAGTTTTACGTGATTATGTGTTTTAAAAGATATTGCTATCAATTACATGATAAATTTAATAATTTAAAAGATACAATCCCAGGATTAAGCCTGTGCCCTTTATTTGTAATGATCTGTACTACTTCTGAAGGCAAATAGCACATTACAGCCAGGCTACACTGTATTTTTCCTCTTACTCTCAAAGGAGCCAGCACTGAACCAAGCACCTTCTGCATTTTGCCTATTTTGAAAATTCAAGCATGATCCCAGTCTGATTCTTCCCCTCCAAATATCATAGCAATCTTAAAATTTCATGTCTCAAAATCTCATTATTCTTCTGAGAGAGTGACTGTCTTCCCATTTCATGGTAGCTTACAAGACAGATTGGTTTTTTGGAGCAGACTGAGTGGGGCCACACACCTGATCCTGGCAAGGCAATGTGGTTAGGTAGCTCTATCAGTGACAGTGTGGACACAGGAGCGAGAGCCATGACGTAGCGCAGCTTCACCTTCTAATGTGCCATGTCCAAGGTCTCTTCCCATGGGACCAGTCCCAGCACTCTAAAGATGAGACAACAATCAAAATATTAGGCAGGTTTTCCCTCTGAGTTATCTGTTTTCTGTTCCTCACCTGATCAGACATTTTTGTTTCTGTAACATTTTGTTTTTAAGACACTTTATTCTGGCATGAGATGTTTGTTTGTTTGTTATCTAAATCATAGTGGGGCTATGGATACTCCCAAAAGAACAGTGACCTTCCAGCATATGTACATCTGTAGCAAACAGCTGGAAAACATATCAGGTGTTTCTTCAAGTAAAAGTGCAATGCAGTGTTCCTGCAAAGCTTTTTTCAAACCTCTTCTCTTCACATCATGCAGCACACAGCAGTGCTATTCATCAAAAGGTGAAAAAAACTTCTCCTCTATTGAGCTGGATATGCTAACAGAAAGAATATAAACTTGCACAGCTTCCAATAGGTGAAATTGTTAGTGAAAAAAAAAACCAAACCAATGAACTTTTTACTACTGCTTTTAGCTTTCAAGCACTCATTTGCTAAATAGCCTTCTTTTTAACATCCATTTTTCTCCCTGCTAAATATGTGCTACTAAAATGACTCCTGACTAATCATTCCTCAAGCATTTACATACATTAGCTAATTTGTTTGCAGGGGTAAAAGCCAGTAGTTGGTAAACCTTAGATAATGCTGACAAACATTCAGAGGTTCAGGTGATTATCCAAGATTTATCAAAACGCATCTTGGCCTCCTCTGGCTAAAAACTTAAAGACTGCACTTAGAATAAGGATTGCTTTTTTTATTTTTCTTGTTTCAGGTTGGCCAAAAAAGCAGTAGGTCTTTTGCTTGTGCTGCTACCTTTCAGTTTTCCTTAAGATACTTTCTATATAGGCAAATGTTTCTCAGATTTTATGGGCAAAAAATCTACCTAAGTGGATAGCAGAATGAGAAAAGAATTTGTCCCTGAGATTAGGCCATCATATTCTAGACATGCTTATTCAGCTGTGTTACATGACCATGGCAAGGCCCCCATAGCTGGGTACACTGTTACTAGTGTGTGGTTCCTTCTAGGAAGCCACTCCAGGAGTGCACATTCTGTGCTGGTGCCTTGGTTTACAGCTTTTTTCTTACAGGATATGTCTTGTGACACACGTGACCCCTGCAGGGCGCCTAGACCAAACCAGCCTTAGGCTAGTGGCTGGTTTACTGGTCTGGACAAAAGAACAAGCCTGACCCTCTCCGGCCTCCATTTCCTCTGGTACATTCCTTTGGCTGGGCTGAATAAGCCAATAAACTGTTCAAAATAATGCTTTGTTTCCTCTCTTCTTAACTTATGAGGGCTTGCTTTAACCTTAGTTGGTATTACAGTAAAACTGAGCCCTGTTTCCTAGCTACAAAGGCATTTCTGTGCTCTCTGAGGCTTTTTGCGTGCTCCCTGTGCTTCTATTTTGCTCTACCATTGGGGCTACAGGGCAGCCTCTGATGTGGCCAGGGTTGTTGCTGGACTGCCTGGCTCCTGGGGTGATATGTGGGTTTGCTGAGGGCCACCAAGCATCAACATGTCCCTGAACCAGGTCCGGTTCAGCACATCCCCTGTTAGAGCAAGGGCAGGAGAAGCCAGAGCCTGTTTGCTATGCCATGTAAACATGCTGTAAAGCAGAGAGCCTGGGTCATTTACTCAGCATGTGAGACTTGCACCCTTTGCCCCTGCAGCTAAAGTGAGGGTAAAAGACAGTGAAGGATTCAATTGTCACCTTTAGATATACATGAGCACTCTCCCCTCTTCCCCTATCCCTGACCTCTGAGATTGTGTTTCATTGCTATCTGAGTGATCATGGAAAGTTTAACCTGCAAAATTATGCACTGTAAATGACAACCATTTTCCTCTCAAGGTGAAAGACTTGGAGACAGAGAGAAAGAGGGAGAAAGAGAGCTCCAGTTTCCATGGCAACCCTATGAAACTTATATGCCATAAGAAAATGCCATTTTCAAAAAAAGACAAAACTTCATGGACAAGGGGTACAGTACATCAGAAAAGGAAATTGCAGATTTATAATGAAAAGCTCATTTGCATTTATGGTTTTGAGTTTCATTTTCTAGTTACAAGACCCAATTGTGCACAATTTAGTGGAGAAAATTATATTTAGCATTTCAGGTGAATAATGTAGATTTAAGATCAAGTTCAGCCAGAAGTTCATTGTGACAGACTTGGGTTTGGAGAATGGAGGAGTGGATGGATTCTTCTTTAGCTGAGTAAATACTGCTGTGTCAGAGAAGTCAACTAGCATTTTACACCCTCTAGTAGATCTTGCAGAGGCAGGATCTGTCCCTAACTGTTGAGATTCCTGCCACAGCTTGCAATTTCAGCATGTAATGTTATACTTACTAGATTCCATGTTACCTTTGATACCATCAATCACCATCCATTGTAAGCCACATTGCATAGGAGAGCATTTTATGATGAGCATTAGTGTCGTAATATAGCAAAGAGCATTGTTAATGAAGCGTGGAAAAAGAATAAATTCAGCTAATGGGCATATGTGTCAAATTTCAATTAGGGATATGTTGGAAAGTGAAAGAGAGAGATGAGCATACAAATTAAACCTTTGACCTTCAGAGTAAAGGAACTAAAACCTGGGAGAAAAGGGGGATGTTCAGAGAAGTTTTCCTTGAAACTTATGAATGTTGAAAAGTCTGAGCAGAAGCACTGAAGTATTGTTTTCTCTTTAATTACCACTATATAAGGAGTGACTAAAAAAACCACCAGTTTGATTCAGATGGTTTATTGACAGCTGTATTACTGTATGTGCTATTTACTGCAAGGGGGAGCATGCAGTATGCATGGGAGGAGCATTTTATGGTGATGGAAGACAAAATCTCACCTATGTTAAGCCTATTAAAACATCCTTCTGTGGCCATGAAACACTACTGTAAAGAACCTCCTTTTTGTTCTTCTGCTCAGCTTTCAAACAGCTCTTAGTTGATTCAAAGTATGTTTTAATGGCGATTGTGGTTTTTGAATGCAAATAAAGAGGGAGGGGTTGCAGTGGAAGCACAGCTGAGCAAGCTGCACGGTTCGAACACAGTCTGGGGCACCTGGGAATTGCTAGTTTACATTTACTTTGATACTGAAGTGAGCAATGGTTCAGATACGAAGTGGTGAGTTCATACAGGTGCTATTGCACCCCTGCATGCACGTGATTTCCATTGCTCTACTAAACCAATGTGGATTCAATTCCACTTGAGTTTAATGGGGCAAAATTGCCATTAAAGGCATATATGTCAAAGCTTATTTTAACTCATATGTTTGCATAAAGAGTAAGGGTCGCTTTCCCAGAGCACTGCAGCTCATGGGGAGACTGGTAAGACCTGAACCTAGGCAAAAGTCGGCCTCCAAGAGGGAGCTGAGTCTTAAACACCATTGCCCTTGCAAAAGCTACCATGCTGGTGCCTTTCTGTCTTGTGGACTGCTAGAGGAAGTTGTTCCCCTGGACGCTTGTCACAATAGAGCTGCTCCCTACACCCATAGGCCCCTACGGATGCCTGCTCAGCCTTTGCCCCCAGCCCAGGTAGACACTCTAAAGTCCCTCACCCTGGGCACAAGGTCCAGGGCAAGGCACGGGGATACTTCCTTCCTTGCTTGAGGGCAGTGGGTCAAACGCACCAAGCAGATGTTCCACAACGCCTCTTTGTTGGATGCAAGTTTGTGTTTCAGTTGTAGGCTTGGTACACACCTGAGGATAGACAGCTCTGTGTATGCCCCATCAGAGTCAAATGCCAGGCAGCAAGTCACCACTTATTGCTAGCCTATCAAGGAAACAAAATCCATGTGTATTATTCCCCCTGCCCTGCAATCCCTATCCGTCTAGCCACTCAGTCAATTAATACTTCTAAGTGCCAAATAAAGTTAAATATTTCACCAGGAGACCAACCCTCTATAGATCTCACAATGCATTCTTGAGTTGTTGCCATGGGTTTTCATTTTCCGCAAAAGTTTATCATTGTGAGGATATCCTTTGTCTTTATTTTGCCTTCCCTCATTACAAAGCTTCTGGGTCCTTGGTTGTGCAAGGCTTTCCTCTCATCTCCAATCATCCCTTCTGTCATCCCAGAGAGGCCACCTGCTTTGTGGGTGTAAGAAGCCAATTTCAGATTTTAATGTGCTATGGTGCCCTAGTTTGAGTCAAATTCAATGCAGGAGGCAAGATTATACTGTTACGTGATGTGTAGTAGAACCTTGAAAGGGATGCGGGAAAAGAATCTCTATGTCTTGGGAATACTTTTCCTTTTAGTATCAAGCAACCCCAGGATCACCAGGAGGAGCCCATGTGGGCCTGGATAAACCTTGGTGTCCTCTGAGCAGGTGTTTCACCTGTAGGGTTTGCTTTCCATCTACAGATTAAAGCAGGTGTTTCAAACATTACAATCCCTGTATGCTGAATACCAGATTTGTAGTAAGTATATGTAAATAACTGCTATCAAAGGGGTACATTACATGGGAAATTTTGTTGCTTTTCTTCAAAAGCTTATGAAAAGACTAGATAAAGGTTGAATTTATCCTTCACTCAGAATTACCAGTATTTTTCTTAGTAAATTTTTCCCTACAATAGGTAGCTCAAAAATATTAACATGATTATTCTTAGCATTTGATAATGGAAGTATGGAGAGCAAATTATCTTGTTAAGTCATATGATATCACTTGTGCTTCATGACTGAATGATGTATGTCCCTGTAAGTAGGTAATACAGGAATATTTTTAAATGAAAAACTTTGCTTTCACAAATCCTGCAACATGAAAATTTAAATTCTCTTTCTTCCCCTCTGATAACGCACATTTAAAAAATATTTTTTCTTTGTATTTACTTTTATTCAGTAGTTAGAAAGAAAATATTTTCAGTAGGACAGCTTTTCTGGTATAATGAAAATCTACGTTTCTTTCCAAATACATTAATTGGTTTTAATGCCATAAATAGGTCATATTATCATTATTGGATAAATATTTTACTGTGGTAGCATATTTTCAGTGTTAATACTCATCTACAGGTTGGAGAAGAAGGAATCTCTGTGAATCTCCTCCAGTTTTTACTTTCAGCTTCTGTTAGGTGAACATTCTTGCCAAAAAACTTGTTCAATATCATATTTGGGGAATGCAAATACAACAGGAAAGATACAACAGAGAGTTGAGTTACATTCTTCAGCAGGCAAAAATTCATCAATCTCTGTGTGAAATGAAGAAAGTCAGAAATTTTCCATGTAGCTGCTTTTAGGACATAGTCACAGTCAAATCAGTTTTATCAATCTTAAATATTAACAATAAAAATAATCATATTTATTGGTATTTCATTCATCATTTTAATCAACAAGTGTCTCATTCTTCAAGTCACAGTACATTTTCGATTTATTTGCTCTAGTGCCTTTGAACCATAGGAAAAGTGTAGTCATATTTTTTAACTTTCAAGACCAATTCCACGATAAATAGAGGCTTTCTTTAAGAATAAAACCTCACATAAGCAGAGGTTCTCCAGGTGCTGTAATGCTCAGATACTGCAAAAGAGCTCAGATACATCTATGGCCAGATACATCAGGTTTGCTTTAGGAAGTAAGATTCTCCAGTTTCTCATCTGGCTCATCACCACGGGACCTGGCATAAAGATGCAGCTAGTAAAGCAGGTGGGTGGTCAGCATCGTATCAGAGTTTCCAAAGTGGCTCCTTGGAAGTGGGTACTGCAGAGCCTGTGATACACTGAGCCCTCCCTATCCCCTCTGCTCTGCCTGCATCAACATTCCCCAGTGGGGAATTTGTTCCTGTTCAGACTAATTCTTTCCAAATAGTCTCAAGCTCCAGATAACTCTCCTTTCCATAAGCAGCAGAGGTGATCGGCTGGGTGCTACAGCCTTAGTCCTGCCAGGCAGTGTCAACAACTACAATACTTCTTGTTAAAATTGGTGAGGGACATCTTGACCCAAAGCTACACCCTGTTTCCCTTTTTCTAGTGAGGATGCAGATGTGCCCTCCTTGCCAGGTATGGATTTCCTTGCTGATTAGACACAATATCTCAGCAATTGGTCTGACCCTGGGGTGGTGTCACCAGACAAAAAGATATCCCTCAGCACATTAGAAGGAGGAGTTGAGTGAGTCAGAGAAGAAATTAGCCTGCTTTAATTTAGGTCTGGGTATGTGGACTGCACCAAGAGTTCAGTATGTTCAGAGACTCAGATAGATCAAAGGCAGTCATTTGTTGCCAACACAAAGGAATTAAGCACAGTGGATACATGTTTACATTTTTCATCCCTAATCTTCCCTCTGTTGTGCAGATTTGAAAACTGCATCATTGAGAAGAGGACAAGTATGTCTGTGTTCAGGTACAAAATGGAGGGCATTCTAAAGTAGGAAATTCTAAAGGCAGAAAAAATGAAAATAATGAAGAGTCCTTCTACCACCTAAGGAATTTTTCAAGACCTTTTGGCTATTGGATGCAATATGGATTTCTACAATACATCACTGGGAGAATGTCATAAAACATAGATTAATGATTGCATTTTCATCTTTTTGATGTGCCATTTAATGAAGTGTATGCTCTTTCATACTTGACATCAAAAAGACAACTGCTGGAATTCTTCACATACACATCAAATGGATTTTTGTATTAATAGGTATAATCATCTAGGCAAAAGAATGCCGCTTTTATATCACCTGTTTTACAATTGATTTCATATAGACTGTCTAGTCCTAGTGTTTACTCACAAGAGTAAAATGAAAATATATGTGCAATATATGTGGTCCCTGTCCATTCTGCATCTGAATCCCAAATGAAAGCAAACAAGATCTTCCTTCCTGGTAGTTAGATTAGGTTTGTAATTTAAAGAATAAATACCTGGTTATCTCCGATAGCAGAGAGTTGTACCAACTAAAGGTCATAGAATATGTTAAAGCTAATAAAAGCAGTGTTAGTTGTGCTTATCCATTCACTGCTCTGCCAAAGCTAGTATTTCCGTAGTCCTGAGACATGTAAAGGACATAAACTGATCCTAGATGTTTGGAGAGATCACCACAGAATGAATTTGCATAGTCCACTCCTGCCCTCTGAGCTTTTTCAGTTCCCTGTGACCTCTCAATTGAGAATTATCCATGGTTTATTGATGAGACGTGAAATAGGATATGTCTTGTCTTGTATTCTTATCCATTATCTGGCTATTCTGTTACTGTGTAAAAAGAAAGATAATTTTCCTGATCTGTTCTATGCAGGGAGAATGGATGTGCCTTAAAATATTTAGTGGCTAGGCATTGAGAGACTTCATGGCTAGTGGTTGCTATCAGACTGTTCACATCATATACGGGCTGGTCCAAAGCAGATCTTCATGATACCGAAAGCATACTGAATTTACCGATAATCTCTCTACAGTTTCTTTGAGCTTGTATGCATACTTTTACACGTCAAGCATACGTTTACTTACCAGCATTTGTAGCTTTCATTTTAATCAATGTCCTCCTCTTTAAAAGGTTCTACTTTTAATAGTTCCAGCTTTTATGATTGTGTGTACAAAGTGAATGAAATTACTCTGAAAGCACTTAGCAAAAAAGCTTTTTTAGGTTCTATGTTGAAAAGTTGTTCAGCATCTGAAAACAAGATGTTCAACATCGTATGAAAACTATATGTTTTCATATTTTACTACTCTAGGTAACTATCATTTTTAAATAACAGTCACACCACAGGTATCTTGAGCAAGTTTTGATTTGCAGAACAAATTACCTCCTAGAACGATCAGTACATTATCTTGCTCTGCTGTTAAAGATGGTTTCATTTCATTATAAACACCATGAGCATATTGGTGTTTCCGTTCAGACAAGTTTTGCAACTTCAAGCACTGATTACACCCGTGGACTGGCACAGGCAGCTATCAGTGTTGGGAGAACATGGAGAAACTTCCTTCCTTTGAAATCTTTGTTCTCCTTGCCTTCCAGTGGCGTTTTTAACTCTTGGTAAGCTACAAGTGCACTGTTATTGAGCTTTTCAGTTTTTGCACAATTTAATGGTGTTCCTTCATGGTACTAAGTTATTTACCATCTGGCCATTGCCTTTGACTTCTTGCCAAGTTTGCTGCTGTGGATGTATTATTCTCTGCCATTTCTGTGAGCTTCAATGTGGTTTGAACAAATGTCCCAGTAGATAGCAGTGTTGCCTAAAAGTGTCGGTAATTTGTATGAAGCAAGATTTCTAGTATATATTCCTAAATTCACTCTATATCTTAAGACTAATCATTCAAACACAATATGGGCAAATTGCAGGATGTCTCCCAAAATATAAGCTGTAGCAAGTATGGATTTCAACATTCCTTCCTGCACATTTCTGAATCTTATCAACCTGTTCTTCTCTGTGCCACCCAGTCACTTAATGCTTAGAGTGTAGACATTTTAGGAGAACCATGGAATTATTATTTTTTTTAAATAATTAATGTGAGAGAAATCTCTGATGTATTTTTTTTAAGAAAAAAAATTATAGTCTTCAGTCTCTTTATAGTGATTTGATGTGCAAAACATCTTCTTAAACTCTTTTGCTTTCTCATCTTCAGTGGCAGGCTCAGCTGAAGCAGTTCTCTAAAGCAACACAGGACACTTCTATGATATACTGTTTTGCAGGTACACCATTTTTCTGAACTAAGCTGAAGGCTGACTTGTGTAGAGTTGCATGCAATTGAGTAAGAACAACCACTAGTGCTGGTATACAACTTGCTCTTGCTCTTATACCAGGAAACATCACAAAGATTTTTGTTATTTTTTTACGTATACGGGATTATATTAATGCATACCTATCTGTCACTGATTAATTTCTAATCTGTAGATATATATTGATGTCCTAAATTTAACTACTGCTTTCCCAAGGTGGTNATGTTTTTGTATTTTACATTATATATGTATAAAGTTTCATATAAGAAATTCTGAAATGTTAAGCTGAAAACTAGTGCCAGTCACAGTGTTCGAAGCTTTGAGCCAGAAGCACACTTTTCTCATGGACCTTAGACTGACAGGTGGCTTTGTAAGAGTTTTTAAATATATCTTTGATGATTTAAAAATAGTTTTATACCAGAAGGCAAATATACAGTACCTTCTTCTGTGAAGCTTATCTTTCAATTGACAATAAATAGTGTATGGCTCAGGGATTTTTTGATATAGTTTGGCCTATTTATTCTGTTATACCTGAATGGATTGCTTTAATATACTATTGAGATGAGCACCCACTCTGGAAGGTCGTTATATGGTAATGAATCATCATCTTTTCTTATCCCAAATACTGAAGCACAGCTTTCTCAGACTGCAGTGCTATCAATAGGGGTCTGCGGTGAGAGGTCAGTAGGGAAAGCGCTTCAGGCGAGGGGCTGTAATCTGTGAGGTTCGGGCAACCAGTGAAATTTTCCTTTTATCAGTGAGGCAGCTATCTCCTGGGAGGTTGCCACATCTTTATCACACAGTAGAATTTAAAACATATCTTTTTCCTGTGACTTTCTACTGCTAACTTCATTGGGAAAGGTGACATTTAAAGTTTCGCATCATTTTCTATAATTTAGTTTGAGATGTTTGTCTCCTTTTTTTTTTTTAAATTTATTTTTAAATAAGCACTCTATACGACTATACTCTGGGGGAAAGCAGTTTTCAGAGGAAAGACGGTGTTTAGTTCTTTTCTGGAAAATTATATCATATAATGGAAGTTATGTAGAACTATAATGATCTCTAACTGAAAACTTTGTTTACTCCATGTTTCACTTTTAAGCATATAAAAATACGCAGTGAATAAGATATCTAACTTGAACTGAGTTGAAAATTAAGGTGAATCTTGGGGAGCCAGATCCTTAGTTTTTGTATTGGTTGAAGTTTGTCATTATTTGATGTAGGTAAAATAGCTTTATTCAATATTTGTCCTGAAGATGACAGCTTGTGGTATTAAGAAATTCCAACTAATACATAGATAACAGAAAGCAATTGTATGTGAATTCCCCTTGCACAAAACTCTTCAAATGCTAGCAATAATGTGATAATTCTGGTAGAAAACTGAAGAGCAATTACTGACCAGTGGGATGGTCAACGATGACCTGAAGGTATAATTGTATAAGACAAATGCAGGTGGACTTTGACAACTCATAAGATGGCAATCTATACAGCAGAAAACTCTGCCCTCCCCCTTACCACTTTAAAATAACATTACTTGTTTGATTATTGTCATTCATCTTTTCCATTATATGAAAAAAGTAGTTCTAGTAGAAGTAACATACCTTAGAAATTACCTACCATTTCTTTTTTATAAATAAAAGTTCTTTGTCCTTGTAGTATACTTTCATACAAAATCCTTTCTGTCTGAGAGACGAACCACATCCCAGCTGAACCATATGGTTCAATTTTCAAGGAGAAGGCCGAAGGGAATTTCTGTGGGTGTTCTGCCTTATGTTATTACAAGAGAAAAACTGAGCTGGCTGTAGAGGTCTCACCAAAGCTAAAATTCATCAGGTTTCTTCTGTTCTGAGTAAAGTTACTGTATCGGATTTTGAAAATAGGCTAGAGGAAAAAAAAAATGATGTTCAACTCATTTAGATATCACCTATAAATATAGCTAATTTTATACAGGTTAAACATGGTTGTAAGGTGCCAGGAAAGTAGATGATGCATAAAACAGGCCTTCCAGAAAATAATTCTATAGTAATTTGTACTTTTGCTCATGATGAATCTATATTTAAACTACACAATGAGGCAAGTCATGGCCATATTGAGCCACTGAGTGGTGTGCCAAACCTACTGTTATTACTTAATTATTCTTGATTCTCTTATTTCCTACATAGTTCTATTTTTTGCACTTTGAAAATATGCTATTTTCTGTATTAAAAAAATACCCAAATCGTGAAAGTCAAGAAAAATATTACTATGAGTATATATTGCACATAAACTGAATTACTTATATAGTCCTCCCAGTCTCACAGAACAGCAGCAGGATCAAATGTGAAAGATCCACAGAGAGTTCCCAGAGCACACATTAGAGAATTGGCGTGATAAACAGTGTAGGGTCTGTTATCTATGTTTTAACCTCTGCTTCCTTTCTGGTGGGGGTAAATTAAAAAAAATAAATAAAAATTTGAATGTGGGGTTTATTACCTAATCTAAGGAGGTGCATGGAGTGACATTCTCCATTTTCATTCTGCTTTGTTGAGTGAGAATGAATGAGATCTTAAGAAAGCATTGCTGGAGAGGAGAGAGGGCTGGCCGGTGCAACCACTTTGCAGTTATTCCTGGCAAATGCTGTGTGTTCTGTTAAATTAAAGCTTCATTTCCATAATGTTATGTGGCTATTTATGTAACAAAGATTAGAGGCATGCTTTAACAGACATTTGGTTTCTAAACTTGATATTAAAAGGACAGTGGTCTTTTTCCCAGGTGATATTATTATATAATGGAAATAGTCAGAAGGAGTAATCATTTTTGAGGAGGTACGTAGCATTGTTACCCTGTATTAGGAAATGGAAAGACATGATATATAAAAATTAATCTCTGGTGTCACGTACTCTCTAGTAAATGAGAAATAATTTCATTCCTGTCAGTTGATTTTAACCAACATTAAATTAGTGCAATTGATATCAGAATCAGGCCCTGAGACTGCAATATATTGAAGAAAACATAGTGAAGCATATTATCTATCATTAAATTAATCTTGTATTTCCCCGAAGTATTCTTATTGGCATTAAGTACACTGAATGTATTTTAAATATAAATACCAAATTACAAACCTGAGTATACTTCATTTGTTTAAGCTATGAGTTAGAACTTGCTCTCACTGCTAGAAGTGGTATTGAAATGAAGGGAAAATGATGATAGGATTACTAAAGAAAACAGTAGCAAAAATGTACATTAAGGAAATTATGTACAATAGCAACGTATTCTGAAAATCCTTGCTAATTGTTGTGCTTAGAACAATGTGCATTCTGCAAAGGTATATCATAACTCTTGAAGACCAAAACCAAATTATTTTCTTACTGAATGAAATTAAAATCATTCTGATGTAAAAACCATAGTCATACTGAAGTTTATACTCCTAGATTTGCTCTCAGTCTCAGTGAGTCTATATGAATATTCTTGTTTATTGCTTGCTTAATTGAATATAAATTTGTATTTCACATGTATATAGTCTATGCATGTAAAATTTATATTTATAAATAGTTTTCTAGCCCCACAGACTAACAATCCTTGAAAGAACTCTGGTCTCAAAATACTAGCCATGCAACCAGCTGTTTTTCTATGGTAATTGGAAGCCTCAACACATGTTTTTTTTCAATCAGAATTTTATTTACAAAGTAAGGACTATTGCTGAGACTTTGTGACTGGGCTTTGTGTTCCCCAAGAAATTAATCTTAATAGAAAATGATCAAGTAATGTACTCTGAAGTCCATGTAGATTAGAAGTTAAGGTGCTGCTTCGTGCAAAAAGCTGCACCTCAGATTAGTTTGACACATAAAACTGTAACTTGCCCTGTCTAGAACTGATTGGGCAAGACAGTGTTGACTGAACACCTTTTCTCTCGAAGAGGGTGTTTGAGTGTGTAGTTACAAGTGCAGCCCCTCACAAGGTTGTTCTTTGCATGTACTCTTGTGACAAGGTGCTAGACCAATTGCTGTAATTAGGAATTCAACACATTCTAATTTTGGAAAGGAAATAGCATTCTTAGCACAATCCTTTACTTGGAAAAAAACCCCACACTAAGCTCTAATTCCCAGAAGTCATTGAGAGAACATTTTAAAGCTGGCAGTGTAGAGATAAATGCAAAGAAAAGAAGATTTTGAAAGCATGTTTCAAGCAAAACATTTTAAAGTGCTACCAATAAAAAGCCAGTAAAGACTTCCATTACCACATCACTTCACAATTTTAAACATGTGCAAATAATTTTTCTTTAAAAAAAACAACCCAAAAGCCTCCTCTGTGGAGTCATCACCTAAGCAGCCCTAAAGCAGCTGTCTGGGAACTCAAGAGTTTAGGTGAAGAATTGAGGAAATGCTGCAACTGCTGATTCACTTCACAGAAAGACAATTGCCAATGGCCTGAGTAAAGTCCTGCCTTGAACAAAATGGGGAATAGTCACAGAAGCAGGATGAAGCAGGTTCTATTTGCCAGTGTCATAGCTGGTGGGATGAAGTTAACTTTCTCTTGGGTTTTAAGCCTTTGGTGAAGGGAAGAAACCCCATCAAAATACAAGTATCTCTTGCTAATCATCAGAACAAAGATGTTATCTGACAATACGAGAAATCAAGGCTAAAGAACAACCTGGAAGACAGACAGAGGAAAGAACTTTCATTAAGATAGATACTCTGACTTTTGAAAACGGAAGTTCAGGTCACATACTGTCCTCAAATGCTGTATGCACTTTCCATTATATTTGAAAAGTTGTGGCAGTCTGGTGAAGTTCCCAGTGAATTGAAAAGGGAAAAAAGGAAAACTTGGTGAACTAAAGGCCAGTCAGTTCATTCTTGGGTATTTTACAATCTGCTAAATGGTAGGCTAGAACCATTGTAAGGTACAGTTGTCCTCTAAATCTGGTAGGATCACAGCAATATTAATGGTTGTGGGACTTCTACGGGAGATGGAGTAGAAGGCCAGGGATAGGGGGTCAGAATGTCTGGATTCTGTAGATGGTAGATTCTGTAGATGATCATTATACAGAGACCCTCCATCTTTAGTAAGATGTCTTACAAAGGCAAAACAAAACTGGGATTTTCCTGGGCAGTCTAAAGGTGCTTGGAGATAGTACTTCCATTGATGTACAAAAGCTGAAAAATTTAAGGTGGATGTTATATGAAAACATTTCCTGAATAATATAGCTCTTTGCATTGCACAGCTTTGCTTGGCATTGCTTTCCAAGTGCACATGCCTGCACAGAGTACTGAATGTTACAAATCTGGTTGTGTAATAACAGATTCCTCCCTCTTCAATGTGCAGGGAAAGTGAGGTACAAATCTCAGTTCCAGGGATCTTAGGTGTTGCAACATTGAGTGCAACATATTTAAAATCCCAGAGACAGATCTCAAATCCTTATTTCCCTTAATAGCTTGCTGCAGCTACAGTATTTGTCATAGGAGATGTACTTAATCAATGGAAATTCTGGATACTACGGAAAGACTTCATGTCTAATGCTTGTTGGTTGCTGCAGAAACAAGGAGAAACACCCTCTCAAAAGAGAAAACAGGAAATGCTCAGGATGAAATCCCTTTGGACTTTTGGACTGTGCATAAGGTTTAGTACAGTCACTTTTATAAGGTAAACTTCCTTAGTTTTGGCTTGGAACTAGCTTGATGAAGGCAACCATTGATTACTGATGAAATGCTAAAGCTGGGCTAAAGGTAATTTATTCAAGAAGTAGTTATGCTATCAATGAACAGAAACATTACTACACCTGAAATTTACAGGGGAACGTAAAAAATATACCTCACACTCAAAATGGCTTTACAAGGTATTTGAAGATAATTTTTAGTCAAAATCCTTGGATTCCATATCTAATACTGTGTTGCTCTGAAGTTTGTATTTGGTTGGAATATAGGAAAGAATTTGCATTGTTTATTGATCAACCTGCTGACGATGTTAGGCCATGCAGGGCAAGGCCATATGCAGAGCCTGGGACAGGACTTCGGGTGTGCTCCAGTGGTTCACACTAGGGTGCCCTGGAATGGGATTAGGAACCCAGGATCAGCCCTGGGATGTGAGCTGTGCATGGGGTTTAAGATAGCCTTGAAAGGGATAGAAGAGCTGAAGAGCTGGCAATGTGCTTTTTTTATGGGGAATTTGCAGGTTTTGTGAGAAACACAAAACAGTTAAATGGAGCTCAAAAAGGTTGAGGAACTTGAGGCAGCAAAGACAATACTACCCTGTGGCACTAAAATTTAGCATGTTACCTCTCTGAAAAGAAAGGCTGGTATGAAACTGTGTACATGAGCTTAATGATCCCAGTACCAAAGGGCTCTTACAAAATGCTTTCTCCTTTTGTTGGTGGCTTCTAACCAACACTTTAGAAACACATGAACAATTTACAGCAACAAAGTGCTTTTTTTCTTTTTGCCCCCTGACCTGAAAGTAATAATCGCTATATTTAGTTTATGGTTGTCCTCTTGGGAAAAAAAAAAAATTGAAAAAAAATTTTATCAATGATAATAAGAGCAGAAGACATGCAGAGCCAAAGGAGATAAGTCTGCAGATGGTCATTGAATGATCATGCTAAGTCATAGCATCAGAGATCCTAGAAAGGACTCTGGTCTGGGGAACAAAAAGCATGGTGCAGTTTCCAAAACTTAAGTAGGTACTTTTGCAACATAAATCTAAGATCACTCTGAAGTATTTTTAAAACTCCTCAATATTGTGCCTGCAGGGGTATCTATTTTTTTGTGTTGGCAATGATATCGGGAATGAATTTTGGCAAGCTCAGCTGAGTTCCCTCACTGCATGGTACATGTTAATGTTCATTATAATTATATCAAATACTATCCATTCTGTGCAGAATTAAATTTGATCTAATTTTGAGATAAATTCAAACTCCTTAATACCCAGGTGCATTCTGGAGCTAGATTTTTCTTGGTAATTAGTCCACCATTACTTGATGGTTAATTTTTTTCATTTATACAGAACTCTTACTGCATTTTTCATTACTATTTTTAGAATGGAAAATATTTAACAGAGAAATAAATGGGTGCTCTATTCTTTTTGTTGTTGTTGTTAGAGGCCAACAAACCATAAAAATGGACCGCAAAGTTGCCCCAGCTTGCTCAGTGCTCTGCTCCTGAAGAAGCAAAATAGTTTTCCAGTCTCCACTGCTGAAGCTCTGGAGAGTTTTGAGTGTTAAAAGTTTCTAATCTTTTATTCTGCTTTACTTATCCATCAATACATATTCATGAGGAAGGTCATTATAGCAGCACCCAGTAGTGTGGCTCCAGTTTCGCACAGTGGCACTCAACACTTAACAACCAAATTCACAGAAGAGCATTGCAGAACTGAACACTGAGGTAGTTAGAAGAAAGCAATTTTCTGAAACCTGATGAAACTAAAAAAGTTTTCACTTATATTATTGGGCTACCAGGGGGAAAAGAGATTCCTAACTTCTTTGAGTCTGTCTTCCTACGGATTTTAAAATGCTATTTTGCCTTGAGAGTGCTCTGGTGGGGTACTGCATAATGCATTTTTCAGATGGGAGAGAAGCACTGCACAGGGTAAGTGAGGACAGTGAGCTGAATATCACAAGTTGAAATAGTGGGTCACTGAATTTCAGTGAAGAATGATGAAGATTTCATGTTCAAAGAGATGGAACAACACTGATCAGGCTTGTTCTGCTGCAATAGGGGAGACTTGAGATTTTGATGACAGACTTGTTGACAGCAAAAAATCTTTGGTATAAAACAAATTAACCACCAAGCCAGATTTGGGTAACAAATTGACACAGAACGGACAATTTAGGGGAAACCCCTGGAGTATCCCTCAGACAACCTGAGCTCAAAGGAACTCCTGGCCTAATCCCAAACCTGTCCACTGGTCCTGGATGTACAAACATACAAATGCAATGTTAGGGCATCCCTCCTGAAAACTACATTTCTCAGATACCTTTGAATACCCTGCCTCACAGCAATCTATTTGTACTCTTAATACAGTGTAAAACTATTTTTCAAATTATTTGTATTTTCATGATAATAAATTTATATGCAGATTACTTAAAGGCTAAGCGCTCAGATATGCATATTTTTTAATATTTCCCAAATTAAGCATTTAATTCAACTTAGTGTGGGTATCAATGACACTGTATTTCAATGTATATAAGTGTGCATATGTTTGTATGAGTGGGTGGCATTAATATAATACAAACCAATGTTTTGCTATACCACAGACTGGATATTACTTTCTTAAAAACTGTCTTGCCAGAGCATTAGTTTGATTCATTAGATTCAAATACCTATGCATGTATGAGCAGCAAAGAATAGCATAGCAAGAAGTGAAGTGTCCCTGTCCCCGGACAAGTCTACTCCTCTTTCTTTCTCGTCTTTGCTTGGTGACTTTATCTCTTTTTCTCTTTCATGTTTTGCAGGTGTGACCTTGATTGCAACCTACGGCTTGGAGGAGAAAGGCTATTTTCACACAGTCCTACGTTTTTATGCCCTGATAGCAGAAAAATGCCACACTCATGGGAGAGGCTGGTGCCATGATGCATTTTCTTCAGGTGACTTCTGAAGGAAGTGAAAAACGGAAACTCTCAAGTCCCAAGTCCCTTGTACACAGTCTGAGGCTGCAAGGATCTAGTCAAAGATCTCAATCCCGCTGCCTTTCCAGGACCTGGCAGCTTCTAGAGGAATCGCCTCCTTTTAGAACACACCTCCTTTTGGCATAGGGGCACCAAGTACTGAACCGCTTTTATCTTCAGTATTCTGTGGGACTCTCTGTCTCTGCACTGCAGTCATGGTCCTCCACCTTTTTATATCTGTGATGACAAGGTAAGATTTTGTTGTATCCTTATCACTGCTGTGATCCTGGAGATTACTCTGTACCTTCTCTGCACTTACCTGTATGCTGTCCATGATACTGATCTGAAAAGTTGTTTCTTTTCCTCTGAATATCACCTTTTCTGCTCTTGAGTCCCTGCCAAGTGACTGCTTCTGACACATTCCCTCTTGGCCTCCCTGCCCATCCCTGGCATTGGCTGGCTCACTACAGGTTTAACTGAAGTGCATTTGGAGGTCTTGCAACAGCGCTGTGGAGCTGTGTCCATGCTTCAAACTCCATGCTCACTCTGGCAAACTTTGGGCTGCCAAACCCAAACCCACCCCAGTACATCCCCCCAGTGGTGCTGCTGGGCCAGAGGAGCTCCTTTGGGTCCAGCTGCCCCCACATTGCTGTGATATAGAGGGTGAATTTACATTTTACATCACTGCTGCCCACACCCGCCCCATTCCCCAGCAATTTGTAGCCAGAAAATGCACTTCTCTTTCTAGTGGTTTTAAAATGTCTACTTAGTTTCCACATTTTTTGTAGGAAGAAGTGATTTTCCACAGCTGAAATAGCTTTTAGCAGAATATTCTTAATATTAAACAACAATGCCATTCAGTGAGTTAAAACCACCACCCTCTAGAGCCTATTAAAAATTCAGTAACCTTGGCAACAAAATAAAAAGTGATACTGATTTCCATGTTTCAAATGAGGAACATACACCCTTTACATGTGTGAACATATTGTTAACAGATTGGTTTGGGTTGTTTTTATTTTCCTAGTCATATGGCTCGATCCCACGTTTCCTCCTTTTGCTTCCTTAAACATGGCAGTATTAGAAATATCTTTTTTTTCCCTTCATATTAAACCTGTCTTACATCACAGAATGACATCTGCTAAGGAAAAAAAATCTGCTCCTGAAACAGAACAAGAAAGTGCCCAGAAAGTGATGCAGGAGCTTATAGACACTCTTTTCAACTGACAATAAACAGAAAAATAAAAGGATATACTCAAGCAAACCGAGTAATCACTCACAATTATTTTCATGTCAAATCTTTTAGAGAATGTATAAACTTTCTCTGTTCCAGTTGGTGCTTTTCAGAAGTCTAGATTTGTATTTTAAAAGGCTAAAAAGGTGCATGAAGAGGTAGATGATATGTATTTCAGGTTAGGCATTAAGAATAGTAATACTCCCTGGCATTGCTCCAGAATCTGAGCTATATGTTAAGGGACGAGTTGGTGGGTTTAGACAGTTTTCCTAAACATGGAAATATCTGGGAATAGCAGGAAAAGGCCAGATGGATGCATGCCTCAGCGTTACTGAGGTTGCTGGTACTCTGCACCTCCACAGGGTTTTGCAATTGAAAATTGTTCTTCTATTTGGCTGCCCGAGTTTGTGTGTGTGCGTTTCATTTTGCAAATTACACCGAAGTATTCCCCTCATTAATTTAAGGGGCTTGAGGCAGTAAGTTCAGGCTATCTAACAGCAAACTACAAAAAGTGCTCTATGTTTTCTTTTTTTAAGTTTGTGAAATAATTTGTTTCCCCAAGGTAGTGATAATATGGATTTGGAGCACAGCTTTCCCAGATTTATTTTAAAAAGGTTACCATTTTTCTTCTAGCAGAAATAACCAGAGAAAAAAAGCTATTCTCCTCGACACAATGGAAGGTAGGATTATAGAATAAACACAAGGGAGATAAGAAAGGTGAATCAATTTAAATGACCTTTATTCAAGCTTCATTGAAACAAATGAATAAGAGGATTTATCCCCCAGAAAACATAGCTAAAATAAGCAAATAATGGCTAAATAGCAAAATAAAGGGAAAATTCTAATTATATTGGAACAGATTTGCGAGGGCTTCTTAGTTAAAATTAAAAATAACTAAGAGTATGTTAAAACCTGTATAAATTAAAGCTGAGCAAACATAATAAAACCACTTGGATAACTAAGCTGGAAGTAGGATATAGTGCAGAGCTTGCAGCTGAGAAATGGCATTGCCTGTTTGCACCATTAACCTTCTAAAATTCAGTCCTCCTACCTTATGGATCAACTGTTTTAGAGATTAATTGGCTCTCTAATCCTGTGAAATCCTGTGGGTTTTTATTTCCCACATAGGACAGGACCCTAAATATTCTGTTGCAGAGCTAGGCAAAAAAAAAGGGAGCAAGTGGGGCTTTAATAGAGTCACAAACAATAGGCGTGGGACTCAAGATTCAGAGTGTCAGGTAAACTCTATTGTGTTGAGTTCGATCCTCAGTCTGCCATCTCATTGACCATTTTTGCAAGGCAGAGGCATTCCCGAGGCAAGTTTCAAGTGCCCAAATACCCACTCCCCAGCCCAGGTGGGGAGTCTGCAGTGTGAGCTTGGGGACACTGAGTGCCTCTTGCAGCTCCTGGGCACGTATCTGAAGCCTTTGCTGCTTTGCAGGCTCCTGGCCAGCTGGACGCTGCTTCTGAGCATGCTGAACATCAGCCTCCCTGCAACAATGTGCAGATTTTTATGTGTTAGTTTTGTTATCTTTTTTCCCCCAAAATAATTTTTTTTTTTCATCTGTTTTAAAAAACACCCTTAATTTAATAAACTGCACATGCGATTTTTCTGGTGCCTTTTTTTTTGGTTTGTTTACTTGAAAACTTATATCTTCACTTCTTTTTGATATGGCAATCAACCAACTAAAAACATCAATTACATGGTGATAAATTTCTGCCAGCACACAAATCCTAGGGTAATAGATTCAAGCAAAGTGATGGAATTTGGCAGCTTTCCTTTCCTAGGGAGATTGTGTCATTTGCTCCTAAATCCATTGATCCAGTGAGACAGTAATTAGTTAATTTAATGAGAAACAAAGGACTTTAGCCTGCAGAATTTACAGGACTAACAAGACAGGTTATTATTGGAAGCTATTTCCAATAAAAACACTTCAATCAGACCACAAGTATATTGTCCCTTGATTAAAAACCGGAGCATCGTTTATCGTTTTCACCACAGCGTTAGACTAAAGCTAGAAAATATCCTACATTTACACCGGTCTTGGCTACAGATACAGAGTGCCTGTTTTGTTTTAAGAACGTTAATATGAATCATCTTTACAAACAACTTTGTAGGGTGCAACCATGTGCATGGGTGCTTTTGATTGTTCTTATCAGTTATTCCCCCACAGTGAGGAAATTTCTGCTGGTGCCTGACTGCCATGGCTGCCAGGTAGCTGCTGGGGGCAATGTGGTGGGCAGAGGAAACAAGGTTTTGCGTTGGAAAAGGCACATCATCTGCTTCTCAACATAATGTGCCCAAGAATTATTGGTTTCATCTGAGGGGTTTAGTACAATAGGAAACTTGTATTGAACTTGCATGACACCGGAGACTGTCTTTGCCTTTTCTCTAAGCACCTGGCATTTAATTTAACTCTACAGAAATGTAGCAACTACTGCTGGTAAGAAATAAGCAAAAAAACCAAACCTCCGCTGAGCAAAAGAGCAGACCAAATAAAGCCAGCCAGGAGGCAACTTAAGGAAAAATGCAGCCCACAAGCCTCTGTTCATTCACTTGTGCTGTGCTGGGTGCTGACAGACAGACACACACAACCTGCCCATATTTTGACTGTGCAAGGGACTTCTGGTAAGCAACTGTTCTGTCTCCTTCAGTCCTAAGAAGTCAGAGAAGTAGTCAGGAGGTAAAAGGTAGTCTCCAGATTGCTTGAATTATTGGAAACACCTACCAAATGATTCTGGCCTTTGGTTTTGTAGACTGTGTTTGCAGCATGTTTTAACCATGAGCTGTGAGCACAGATGCTATGGCAAGTGCTAATGTTGCTCAACTCTGGAATTGTCTCTAATTCTGGCTTTCACCACAAACTTCATAGCTCCTTCTGTGGTTGATATTGCTTATTCTCCAGCACATAATTTGCAAATGTCCAAAAATTTCAGATGGCTTTAAGGAAGAAATGTGAGGTTGAAAAATATTTTGTGGCAAAACATTTCTTATAATATAAATATTTAGAGGGACATGAACTTCCTGATGAGTTTATTTAAAAGCATCTTCAATTTATAGCAACCCCTAGAATCTCTGCATAATCTCACCGTCATACATGTAGTAAGTCAGTTCACAAATAATTATAACAAGTTTTATCTCATTTAGTTCTCTTTGCTTACATAAAATAGACATTTGATTATAAAAATATTGTGATTAACTTGGGGATTGTGATTAATAGTTGGCTGAGTAGGTAAACAATTCACCTACCATCAAAAGAAGAACTATTTAACTAAAGCAAGAGTCAATGCCTTCTCTGAGGATGTTTTAAAAGATTACAGAATACAGGCTGGGCGGAGAATGTATTTGAACGCAGCCCTGAGGAGAAGGATTTGTGGATCTTGGCTTATGGGACCTGGCAATGTGCACTTGCAGCCCAGAAAGACAACCACATCCTGGGCTGCATCAAAAGAAGTGTGGCCAGCAGGTCAAGGGAGGTTTCTGTATCTCTACTTTGGCAACACCCTACCTGGAGTACTGCATTCAGCTCTGGGACCTTCAGCGTAAGAAGGACATGGATCTATTGGAGCAGGTCCAGAGGAGAGCCGTGAAGTTGATCAAGGGCTGGAGCACATCTCCTATGAAAACAGGCTGAGAGAATTGGGATTGTTCAGCCTGGAGAAGGCTCCTGGGAGACCTTATAGTGGCCTTCCAGTACTTAAAGGGTGCCTACAGGAGAGATGGAAAGGGATTCTTTATCAGGGAGTGTAGTGAAGGGAGGGACAAGGAGTAATGGTTTTAAACTGAAAGAGGGTAGAATTAGATTAGACACTAGGAAGACATTCTTTACTGTGAGGGTGGTGAGGCATTGGAACAGGTTGTCCAGAAAAGCTGGACATACACAAGCTGGGATACAGTTGGGATTTTTTTTTTAAAATAACATGGACGTATTTCAACTTAAACAGGTAGGTCCACTGTTACAGGAGAATAACATGCCCTTAGAGTACCGATATAAAGATGCATATTTCTTATCCTTCACGTTCTTTGCTGCAAATAAAAGGCCCCAGCCAATAGATGATCCCTCTGCTCATTTTCAATTGTGGTTTGCCTGAAGATAATAACTTAATGGTCTCAGAGAGTAGGGATGATGGCTCTGGGGGTGGAGTGGGTGGTTAAAAGAGAAATTTAAATCTGATTAACAATGTAAATAAAACTGCTCAGAATACAGTCTTAAGCATATATTTTCACAAATTGCTGCCCATTTGAAGGGAAGTGTATATGCCACCTTGTGTGTGTGTTTGGTTAGATAGGTCCTCATGTAGTGTATCTTGGCCACTCGTGAAGAAAGCTCCCTGATTTCTAGAAAATCTCAGCTTTCACTGGAAGAAAATGAACACAAACACCTCCCACTTTTATCCTTTTTGTTTAAATGAACACCTTTTTCATTATGGCTCTGTGTGCTAAATGCACATTTTCCACATGGTAATTAAGCTTAATTATAAAGACAAAAACATCCTTTGCATATATTTTGAAGAGAAAACAGTAGTCTGATTTAATTTACTTTGATACAAAGCTGGTGTGCACCATGCCTAACTGAGAGGAGAAAAACGTCCTTGTTATCGTAACCCTTGAATCTGTAGAAAGCTTAAAGTGATGTTAACGGTGTGGGTTTTAGTTTTTTGTGGGTTTTATGGTCGTTTGTTTTTTTAATGCTCTGCTTTATTCTCACTGAATGAGTTGACAAATGTTAAGATGAAACCTCAGCTGAAGGAGATTCTGCAGAAATACTGTCCCCTAGCAACACTGTTACTATGCACAAGAGTACATAAAACCTTATTCCCCTAAAAGACTGTATTTGAGAAGAACATAAAATTTTATTTTATTTTTAAATAAAGATAAGGTGCTTGCAAATGTTTCTCATACCTCTAAATATACTGTAAGCACAATTTGAATAGAAACAGAATTCATAATATAAACTCAGAACAAAGACTGCGGCCGTGAAGCAGATAACTAGTGGAACCAGATACAGATCTTTTCTGTGAAAAGCGTGTTTCCACCATTATGCATTGGGAGAAACAGAGCATTTGATTTTGATTCCAGAGAAACCATAGTAAAGAGGACAATAGCATTCACAAAGGGCAGCTGCCATAATAATAGGAGAGGGCATGTGAATGAGGAAGTCTTGCAGCAGCTTAGTTATCGCCTAGAAGAGGCCTAGGTCCTGCAAAGAGAGACAGTTCACAAAAGACAGTCCTGCAAGGAAGTAAAGTGAATAGGAGAGGAAAAATGAATCTTTTCAGTGGCTTGATGAAGGATGCGCTCAGAATAATGTGCTTCTAGAAATAAATCCTCTATCTCGTCTCTCAGAATCTTACTTAGGAACCGCAGCTTACAGAGTATTAATGACTGCAGTGAGTTAATGAATATGTGTTGTGTTGGTGCAGTTTACAATTGACGAGCAAGAAGCATCCAGCACTTTCAAAAGATTCTGCTGTATCCTCCGATCTGTTGCTAAGGAAGAATCATATCACCAGGAAACTTTAAGCACATTCTTTCTAAATGTTGCTTTCAGTGATTGTATATTTTCTCTTTATTGACCAAAGTGTTTGTGAATTGCTGTATGCTGCAGCATGTCTGTCACCTTGCTTATAGAAACAGTTTCAATAAGATGCAAAGGTTTATATCCTTTTACATTTAGTCACCAAAGACAAAAGGGTTCTTTCTGTTCCAACAGCACAAATGCTCACGAAAAGCAGACTGGACTGCTGCAAACATAACTATGAGTCATCCTGAAAAAGAAGCTGTGGGTCAACTACCTGAAACAGAGGTTTTAGAGAAGTGGCTGTTGGCCTCTTCTCCCAGGTGAATAATGACAGGACTAGAGGAAAAGATCTGAAGTTGCAGCAGGGTCAGGCACTGGAACAACCTGCCCAGGGAGGTGGTTGGGTCACCATCCCTAGGGGTATTTAAGAAATGTGTCGATGTGACACTTCTGGGCATGCTTTAGTAGCCAAGCTGTAGGGGTTTTTGTCTGTGTATTCATAGGACTCGATGATCTCAGAGGTCCTTTCCAACCATGATGATTCTGTGATCCACACTGCAAAACTTCAGCCCTGCAAGCTCTGCAGCACTTACAGGCTCTCTGGCCACCCATCACCATGAAGATGGCAGGGCTCTGGAATTGTCTGGCAGTAGACCATGAGTCATTTTGATACTAACAAATGGCCGTTTTGCACCCTTACCCCCCAAGGAGGCAGGGGGTCCAGGTCCCAAAGAGCTGTAAAGTACAGCACCGGTACCATGGTGCCTGCTGCTGCCAGCCCCTGCCAGACATCTACCCAGCAGGTTCACCAGCTTCTGACAACATCCAGGCAGCTCAGCCCCACTGCAGAGCCACAGATGGAAGAGGAATGAGCCTTAGAAAGAAATGTGGGGTTTTTTTCCCCTCTAAAAACCCATTTCCAGCAGCAACTTCTCTGTAGCCTGTTTTATTTTCCCAGCTGCGCAGACCCAGTGCAGGTGTAAGCCAATGCAATTCCTTTGATTTTGTACACCCACGTTCATGACGCATCTCTGTAAAATGGCATTGTTCACGCTTGCGACAGAGGTTACCAATTATATTGCGCTTTACATAGCAACTGTTTACAAGAAAATTACATTGTTTATATATTTTTGCTGCACTTAACAAATTATCTTAAATGTCAAGTTGCTTGATACAGAAATAAGGGAGTTTACTGTATGCTTTAAAGCACTGCAATTGTTGGTAAATTGCAGAATTACACACATTTAAACAGCATTTGGAAGGAAAATTCTTCCCCAAGGGATTCATCTGACATCATAAACTATGAAAGTGAAGGCTTAGCAATTTATAAATGTCAGCAGAACAAAACCACCCCAACTTCTGAGCATGATTAGTCACGTGCAGTTAACGGTTTAACTAACAGTTGCACTGTACTGCTATTGATTTCTTATTGCTTTCCTGAAGTTAATTTGATAGCTGTTCATTTGTCACTAATTGTGCTGTGAGCCTCGAAGTGGCTTAGGAGCATGGAAGGGGTCATCTCACAGATTGGACCCAGCATAATTTGTGGCATAATGATTAAAAGTGAGCTACATCTGTCATTCTGCATGTAAGTCATCCATTGCCATCATCCTTGTCCTCACCACTATTATCTGTGTCACCCTGGCAGCACTTTTTATCAGCTAGGGCCATTAAGCACTTAAAAAATCAGTTTTTTCTGGTTTCCTACTGGCTTGCAGGTGCAGTTCTGGACAACAGTGAGCTGGCAGCTATCCTAGCACTGCTCTTCTGCTCAGCTACTTCATTGGAGCATGAGTGAAGCAAGTCCATCTCTCTCAGCTTCACAGGCAGGTTAATGAATCCCAACAGCTTCAGGTAACACTCACCACCTCAGCAGTTTGTTGGTGGTACACTTGTCCTACACTGACCAGAGCCTTTTCTCCTCAAGGCTGCCTGAGAAGGTCTTCTGACCCACCTGGAAGTCTGCCATACCACATGGCTGTATGTACTGCTGCCACTTCCTCCCCCTCTCCTAACAATCTTCCCTAAACAATCCAGCACTGGTGAGCAAATGTGCCATATTTCAACATCCTTATTTTCCTTCTGCAGTCCCCTTTGCTTATGTAATGTGCACAAGAAGATAAGATCTGCTGCTCTGCCTGCAATCCCCACACAGTACTCAAACCTGAATGCATGAGCTGTTAATAACATTCAACCACTGCTCATTTGGGAAATGTCCCCAGGACTTCACTTTGGATCAAAGGCTGGGGAAAGGAATTCAGTTTTTCAGGATTAGAAGGACAGAATATCTCTCCAATGAGATAAGCAATTTGCCTTTGTTGATCTGGATGGATATCTGGATGAATAGATGAGGGGATGGCAGTGGATGTTTACCTTGACAAGGCTTTTGACACAGTCTCCCACAACATCCTCCCAGGTAAACTTAGGAAATGTGAATTAGAGCGTGAAGTGGATTGAGTGGCTGGAAGGCAGAGCTCAGAGGGTTGTGATTAGTGGCACAGAATACAGTTGGAGGTCTGTAACAAGTGGGGTCCTCCAGGGGTCAGTACTGGGTCCAGTCCTCAATATTTTCATCAATGACCTGGGTAAAGGGATGGAATGTGTCCTCAGGCATCTGACCATCACCTATAAATACGTAAAGGGTGGGTGTCAAGAGGATGGGGCCAGTCTTTTTTCAGTGGTGCCCAGTGACAGGAGAAGAGGAAATGGGGACAAATTTGGACATAAAAAGTTCCATCTAAACATGAGAAGGAAGTTCTTCACTTTGAGGGTGGCAGAGTACTGGAACAGGTTGCCCAGAGAGGTGGTGGAGTCTCTGTCTCTGGAGATGTTCAAAACCCCCCTGGACAAGTTCCAGTGCAACCTGCTCAAGGAGGACCTGCTTTGGCAGGGGGGTTGGACTAGGTGATCTCCAGAGACCCTTCCAACCCCATATAATTCTGTGACTCTGTAATTCTGTGATCTAGCCAAGCTCCAGAGGAGTAGCCATCCACCAGCACAATAAGAATGACTGATCCACACCTCTTAACAGACCTCCATTGCAGGTCAAAGGCAAAAGGCAGGAACATGATGCCTGTCACACTGCTTCCTGACACTTTGGTGCTGCATTTCAGCACATCGATAGTATGGCTGGTTCCACAAAGTAATGTTGTGTCAGTACTTGGTCCTCCTGGTACAAATCCTTTTTTTTTTTTCTTCCCTCCAGTGTTACGATGGTAAATCATATGTATTTACTTGTTTAGTAATAAGAGTCAGGTCAAAACTTAATAAGGGCCTCATTAGTGCTCTAGTCTGTATTTGCCCTATTTAAATGGAGAAGTAAATATGGGATGAACAATTCACAAAAAACTGCCTTAGCAAACCATAACCCATCATCATATCGGAATTCACTTTCTGAGCCAATAGTGTCTTTTCATACCTATCCAGTGGCGGAATCCTAGTCAATGCAGAGGGAACTTTACTATTAATTATGATGATAATGTAATATGATTTGCATTTGCTCCATACATGTTACATATTTCACATGGATAATAAGAGGTACAGTGTAAATAGCCAAAGAAAGACATAATGAGTTATAATACCTAGACAGAGATTCTGAAAGAGTCCAAAAAACATAATTATTGAGAAGAGAAGTATTTTGGGGAAATCTGAAGTAAACAGTCTTAGCAAAACTGACTGTGGAAACAGGAATTAGAACAGCCCCAAGAAGAGTGTTGTTTCCACGTATTTTCTCTTAACTAACTTGTGATGTAGAAGATCGATATTAAAAATGAGACTAAATAGGAAGATGAGAAAGGAGGAAGGAGGAGGAATGTTCAAAATAAGGAAAAGGTTAAAGATATGCATGCATTAAAAATGGTAAATTGGCATGATAACTAAATTGAGGGACTTTTTTCCCAACAACAGAATCATTTCAAGCATGTTTCACTGTGTCTTCTTCTTTACATTAAAATGTATTTGATCGCTACAGGCTAAGTAAAATGACAGCAACAATTTTGCTTCAGCTAGCAGGACAGTCTGTTTTTGAAGGAATATTGGTCTACAGCAACCCAAAGCTCACAACTGATGCCAACTTTCTGGTCCTAGACAAGTCCCCACACTCCATGTGCCTTGTCTACAAAGTGAAGATCGTATTTGTTACAGTTGTTATGAGTAATTAGCTCATAATTTCAGTAAGCTTAAATAACAGAAGTGCCATGTCAAGGATACATACTGTTATTATGGAGGAAGGAGAAACGTCATGCTTGAAAGACTTTGAAACAGGACCTCCACCATTTTAAAGCATTAGGGTAAGGAAGACTTATTTCCTAGTTTGTTTTCTCTGAGCTTTTCACATGGTATACCAGCTCATATATCAGATAACATTTCATTATCTTTCATGATAATGCTTAAGTCATATATCATATTTTCTAATAAATCTTAGATTTGCCAGTCTAGCAGAGTATCAATAACATCACCTTTCAAAATACTGCTTTCAGCATTGGATACACAGGGCTATGTCTTTCACACAGGTTTTTTTTTTGCAGTTTATCAAAATGAAACATGGCATCTACTGTAAATGATATTCCCATTTAGTGCTTAATGATACACCTGCTTCCCATCATCCACAAATTCTGGTGGTTTGCTAAACAGTTACTTTGTTTAGTGACAACCTGTATGCCAAACTGAAGGTTCGTTACCTTCAGCCTATCAGTAATGGAAACTGGTGTAATTATGAGTTAGGTCTACCAACTAAAATGGCTTAGTTATTACACTAGAAAAAAGAGTTTACAAATACTGGATTTAACACTGTGCTGACTTCTGGAAAAAAGATCGGCTTTAAAATTTGAAGTGCCATCAAGTGCTGTTACTGCTTTTCACTCAAAAGCATATAAATGATGCTCTGTCAACAGTAACTTAACCTGGAAGCTACCATTACTGGGATGGAAAATGTAAGAGAGAACGTAATAATACCTTTATGTTAGCTTCTGGTGTACTTGATAAGCCATGTGGACACATTCAGAATTTCACGGTATACAGGGGCAAAATTGCCTAGAAAAGCATATTCCTCCAGTCCCCCAAATGGGTATCCTATTTAGCAGTCTCTAGGCTGGGTAGTACCCTTTACTGTTCAATATGCAATGCAACAGGATTAAGTACCACCAGTTTCTAAGTGTTTTTTGATGGCAGAACATGCAAATTACAGTAGACCTACAGCAAGATATTTTTTAAAGGTTAAGCTGTGGAAAAAAAGTTTTAATGCAGTTTATTAATTTCTGTCTAAATTAACTTCTTTTTTTTTTTTTTTTTAACTCTAGGCTTTTTTTCAAGAGATTTTTCTGAACTTTGACAGAATCACCGGGAGTCTCAGTAGTGTAAATTACCTCTTAACTCCACTAAGGCAATAATCTGAAGGAGTTAAATGTGCATGCTTTTGTTGTCATGCATACTTACAGTTTTTATTAATCACTGTGGTTGGTATCCTGACTGCACGCCCAAGATGTATTGCTTGTTACACCTCATATAAGTGATTGTTGTATATCTTTAATGGAGATCTTGATTCTATGGACGATTACACTAAGTTGACTCAGAAAAGGAGAGACCTCGACCTGTAAGAGTGAGGAAAAATCACTATTTTTCCTGATTTCAGTTACTTTCTAAGGCAATCAAAACCGCTTTAGATTAGATAAGAAAGAACAATACATAGGTCCATATTCAAAATATGCTTCTCACATACCATATGTATGATATACCTTATATTGTGATAAATAGGTTAATTTCTATTAACTGATGAGATATTTCTATATAATTAGTATAAATTGTTAGCATAGATAAATTATAATTTCAAAAAGAGTGTAAATGGTAGAAGCTCATGCCATGACTTAAAACGGAATGACCACAGTTCCTTTGACCAGACATATATTAAAAAGCCAAGCTGTGTCTGATCCGGTTTCAGCACCGGGCTACTAAATCTGCTCACTCTGAGTGTTTAGAAGATCAGCAATTACAAGACTCTTTCTAATGTTTGTTTCTGAACAATCTGTCCTCACCCTGAGCTTTTCCCTAGAGATTACATGTCTATAATTTCAGGACAGAACTTGAGGAAAGTTTACTACTTCTCTGACATACGTTGCTGCCCTGACAAAAATCTACAAACTGTAGGTAAGCCAAAGTTAACTTCCATTTCCATTTTTAGCATCAACCTCCCTCAGCTGAGTCTCACTTAATAGCATTGGTTTTAGAGCTGCTTCAAATGGTGACAAATTATCCCTATCATTATGCCCTTACATTTGTTAAGATTTACAATTTGATATCCCCAAAGTGACTGTAGATTATTATAACCATTTACAGTTCTGGAATGGAAGTGGCTAATACTGTTACCGTGTTCAAGATCCCAGACATCCTGGTCTACTCCAACCATGATGACAATTTTTTGCAAAGAAAGGGCATCTACAACTCCAGAAAAGAAGATGCACTAAGTAAAATTAATGTGTACAGAAAAGAAAAATCTCCATTTTTATCTCTGGAGAGAAGGTCTCCCATGCTTTTGGCCAGGCTGATGTGCAAGAAGGATTGCCTCCTTTCTCCATTCCACTCGTGCTGAAGCTCAAATTCAGGAACAGATGGCTCTCTGGCCATCATGCAGAAACCTCACCTGCACACTTCTCTGACAATACATCGAGCTGTCAGAAGCTGACCATGATCCTCAGTGTCCCAGGGATGTGGCCTTGTCAAAATAAAGTTGACCTCTAAATGGCACTCCAAATACTAAGACATTTGAGGTGCTACTGGGAGAAGGAAGTTGACTTAATGTGTTTCACCTGAGTTTCCATGCTTACATCGGGTAAAAGGAAGAATAAGAGGCAAAACATTATTTTTAGTCTTACTTGTACCTCAATGGATTTCCTCCTAAGAAAGATGATATCTCAAGAGACCCACCCCAGGCACCACTTTTTGGGACCTGTCCAAAAGGAGAAAGTAGCAATCCATTATCCTGAAAGGGAGTTCAATATTTAATGAGAAAATAATATATTTTTAAAAAATATTACCCCTTTTCTAAGTGAAAATTCTACAATCACTTGAGAAAATAATACCTACGCACTTACTTAAAGTCCAGCAAACTTCTCTTTCTGCCATGATGGTCCCTTTTTTCTTGACACCCACAGGAAGGCTTGGGATGAGTCAGTAGTGGTGAGTGCTGACATTTCTACACATCCTATCCTAGTTCTGGGGCTGAAAGCTGGCACCTCTCCTCTCTCCAACAAGGGTGACCAAAATGCTGCTTATTTCCTTGTGCTGCTGCTGCCTTTTTCTCCATAGTAACACCGACGTTTTAGCTGCCACCTGAATGTCATCCCTCAGCTGTTGCTCTCCTGCAATCACTCCTGCAGCATTGCCATGTGCCAGGCCACAGGCACTGAAGCTGAACCACCATGCTAACATTCCATTTGCCTTCATTTTCTACTTGCTCTGCTCCAAACTGGATTTACTTCTCTCCCTCCAGTTCAGCTGTCAAACAAAGGGAAAAAAATAAAAATATATTAATTACCCTGGATATGTCTAACATGTTTCAAGTTCTTCACTGCACTTCTCAGGCCCACCCTGGAGTTGCATACAAGCCTCTGTAGTTATTAAAGGAAATTTACTTCATAGACAAAAATCTCCAATTCAGGAGCAGAAGTTACATCAAAATCAGTTCAGCTGTGTAAAGCACTTGATGAAAGTAAAATGGAATGGCTACATTGCCATCTCCCTCCTTGTATCCCTCCTTGGTGTGGCACAGACTCCATTGAGATGAGTGGAAAGACTCCCATTAAAGCCAAAGGGCTGGGGATCAAGCTCTTGATGGCCATGCTTTGAGGGACTAAGCAAAAAAAGCCTTTGTACCACGTACGTCTAGGTAATTTTAATTGTGGCAGTGAAGTGAAAGATCACCTGTACCTAAAGGATGGAACAGGGAAAGTTAACAAGGGACCGTGATGCGTGAGACAAGGGAAACTACCTGTGAGTGAAATTAATGAGAAGTCTAGGACATGAGTTATGTTTTTTTTTTAACAGACTATTTAAAAGTTTAGCTGCTGCCTCTACACTTTGCAAGAGCAGTACTGACTTTTGTTAATTCGTGGCTCATTGGATATGCATGTCCTTCCTTACTGAGATGCAGCAGACATCTGTGCTCCTCCTCAGCTCTCCTCATCCCCAGCCAGCAAACCAGCTTCTGCCAGACACTGGTCCCAATGTCTCTGCTTCCAAGAGCAGGACTTAACCACTGTCTATCTGCCAGATGCACCTTTTCTCCTCTGAAAGACCTCTTCTGCCTTCTCTTTGCTGAGAGTTTCCCTCAGGATGCAGGGCAATTTTCTCCTTCTGCTTTCCTACATGAATTGCTCCCACATACATTATCTCCAAGACCAGCCTCAGAGTGCTGCAAGTAAGATATGCTTGATGGTATAGGGAGCATATGCCCAGAGGATTAAAAAGGGCTTTGTGCCACAGGGAGCTGTAACTACTGTAATTTTCCCTCAAGACCGGAGATCCAGTCTATCATGCTGCTTGATCCTTAAAATAGCCTCTTTATTTGTCTGTTTGCAAACTAGTTCAATTTTCTGAAGATTAAATTCTCTTTACGTTAATGATGGAGGCAATCAGCTTTCTTACAAGAAGTTTCTTTAACAATTTTCTCAGCTACAAACAAATCTAAGCATTGAGAAGTTGTATTTTAGTAAGAATTCCTGGGAATTTGCAATGCCCAGACTCTTACTGGTATTACAGGTCACTGCCCTTCTCAGCATTTAACAAAGCTGAAACACTAAATAGCTTGTTATTTCTATTTAGAAATGTGTCGATGCTTGCACCCTCTAGTAGCCTTAGTGTAGCAAAGAAATATTAAACGTTCAAGTAATTTAGATTAGTTCCAGTTTATTTTCAATTAACATGAGAAAATCCTCTCAGACATAATAGGCTATTTTACGTTTGGTTGTAGTTTATTTGTCTGACAAAAGTAAGCATTTAGGCTTAAAAGTTAAAATCGATAGTGCTGTTATAAAAAATACAGTTAAATAAATAAAAAAGATAAGAAAAAAAAAGGAAATTAGAATACTGATTTTGAGGATATTTTCCTCTTTCAGGATGTTTTAAATGTAGCAAATACTCCAGAATAAATATTATACAAAACNGTTGTTGTTGTTGTTATTTTTATTATAGTTATTACGGTTATTATTGTTATTACTTTTACTATTATTATTATTGTTGTTGTTGTTGTTATTACATAAGTTTTAATTTCCTAACCTTCAACCTTTGTATATGTTTGTTTACTGTACTTAGAATGTAAAACCTGCTCCAGCCCAATTTGTCAATGTCAATTTGTCTTCCCTGATACCATTCTTGGCTGTTTTACCCATGTTGAGCTGGCAAGGTTTTTCCAAATATTCATCTTCCCTACTGCATTTTGGCAAAATGTGTTCTGAAGACATCTTCCTGACTTTACAAGGAAGGGTAATATGAGTCCAGGGAAATAAGAAGATTGGCTGGCAATGTCTCCCTTTGAGGTTGAACATTGTGTGATCAAACAAAAAATAAAAAATTAGTCTCTTCACAAACTGATGTTAATTGTTAAAAGGTCAAAGTTTACTGTTTCTGTGGCAAATGAGGTCCAGCAGTTTACATAGGAAAAAGATCAGATCGTATATGGGTGAAAAAAAGGGCAGATGTACCACAGGATTCTTGGGTCAAATCTCATATAAATGGATACATTCGAAAACACATACTTCTCAGTTTTGTTGGTGCTTTTTCTATTAGGGCATCCTTCTTCACAAATGACTTTTTCTGAAGACCTCAGGCTGAAACTTCCTGCTCCACCCACCCTCAAGCTGCTGACTTTTATGCTTTTTTAACCCACCTTTTTTTTTTTTCATGGAATCATTTTGTTTTTATGTAGCAGGAGAGAAGCTATTGATGGGTAGGTGTCAGTGAGCTGTATTTGAAAAGGTGAAATGGAAGAAAAGGAACAAGGAAAAACAATGAAAAATACTGAAAATCCTAGAGTATTTTTAAGCTTTCTGATACACTTTTGATGCAAACACCCAGCAAGAAATCTGGTAAGGAGTAAAGAGAGTTCCAGAGACATGAGGAATCAGCAGAGCAATTGACACTTTGCATCTGTGAGAAAACCAGGGAAAAAAGTCACACCATTCTCATTCAAATTGGTTTGACAGAATTAAAAATGAGTGCTTACACAAAACAAGTAAACACAATAGTCACCTCTCCTCCGGCAGTTCTCACTGAGCAAGCATTTGCTTTTGCCCTTGCCCAGTGACAGAAGGCAAAATCGTGTATACAGCTCCTCAGAGAAATGAATGCTCCAGTTCCAGTGGAACCTGTGTTCAGAAAATCAATTGAAGTGAAAAGGAGACCAGCAAACATTTCAGAACACTGGGGAGCTAATGATCCCTTTACAGTCCAAAGACACCACAATTATAGTAATCTTTACAGAAGACTGAGAACAGCAGCTCCTACTCTGAGCACACGTGGGAAACATCTCATGGATGTTTCTCTGTAAGGATGGGTACTCCTTACAAGCCAAAGTGCCAGGACAAAACTGCATCAAAAAGAAAGGCATGACAGCCACTCTTTGGGGATGAAAGCTACTATTCAAGAGGGCCATTTGGTGCCATGTTTTAGTTAAGTCAACACATCTTCTTGCTTCCTGTACTATTTTGGTGTCTGTACTTTTCCATCCTCCATTACAAGAAGACGAGTCAGAACAATTACCACTCTGGGACCCACCTGGTTACATCTGGGCAAAAAACCCTGTTGCAGAATGGTGTTTCCTACAGAAAGACGCCTCAGTGCCCTGCAACCCAGCTTCCCTCCTGTCACCTCCCAATGCTCGGCAATTCCCAGCTGTGTCTCTGATAAGGGAGCACTGATAAAGTCCAGCCATGGATTTGGCAGCCATGCATCCCAGACACACTCTGCTTGTGAGAACTCTTCAGAAACCCAAACATACTGAGATTTGAACAGTTTCCCATGACAAAAGTTTGATTTTTTTTTTTCCTTTCTTTAGCAAACTGGTTTAGCCCTTTTCTTCTTTCTTGGTTGTTCTGGATAGATAAACACCAGTTTGAATCATGGACCGATTCACGCCTGAGTTAGAATCAGGATTCACGCCTGAGTTAGAATTTTTGTTCTAGTTTTCTAATTTTATCCACTCATCCTGCACAGCTTGTTTATCACCTAAATTCTTCTAGCCCACTTCTCTTTGCTTCATAATTTTTCTCTTAGCATGTTGCTTTTGCAACTTCCTAAAATAGAAAGTCCTAATTTTCCTATGGATTGCTCTGCCACCCACCACTGCAACTTATAAAGGGCTGTCAGCACGTTCAAGTGCCAGTATTTCTCAGTGAACAAGTGTCATTCATTGGTGCTACATGACTTTTTGAAACCTGAGATTCTGCACTAGAGCTGAGGGAGCCAGGTTAGTATATGAAAGTTTTTAATTTATTGGATTGGAGGTAGGCAGTATCTTCCTAGCACTCTCTGTATGTCCCACAGACTGATTTTCCTGTTTGCTGTCCCACGTTCACGCTTTATACGAGAATCTGTCTCTTTTTTGCAAGCACAGAAGTGGAGTCCTGTAAACACGTTACTATCTCTCCAGGTGCAAGTTGGCCTCTTTCTAGTGGTTCATGCAAATAAGAGAAGTTTCTCTGGTACTTGACATATGTTTCCCTCCTTATTCTACTTAGAGACTCCCTCCCTCCCCTCAAGCAAAACAAAAAAAAATAGTGACATACTTAGCCCAACTGGAAATTTTTATTATTGACTTCAAAGAGCATCAAATATTAATTCAAAGCCTGAATACTAAGAAGCCTCAATCTTGAAAATATTTCAATTTAGTAACTATTTTACTCAGTGATACTAATATAATTAGCTGGAGCTTACTTTCCACCTGCCCCTGGCAATGCTTATACATAGAACCACAGTTTATGCAGGTACCATGCTAATCTTCAAAACACAGAATTGTATACAGAGTTAGCCTATCTTAATGCTGAAAAATATTTTTTTTAGTTTTTTATTTTATTATTGACTGAATAAAGGCATTTGTAGAAATTGTTCCCTGCAAAATAAGCAATTGCATTTAGAACATTTGTCACTCTTTAAACATATAGCTCATAGAAACAGTGGGTAAAATGTACTTTGTATGTAAATGAAGGTTTAAATACTAAATTACTTTAACTACTTAACTACAATCCAGACTGATGCAGTTTATCTTTCCTAATCAGAACAAAAACCCTACAAAAGTCCTACAACAATCACCACTTGAAAATGGTTCTCCTTTTGAAAGGAAGCAAAATGATTTCTCAGAAAGGAAGATGGGCATCTCAGCAGAACCATTTTAATCTGTGAAATAACAAATTGCATGATTGAGTGGTTACTGCTCCTGGCTCCAAAGCAAAATTTACAGAGTGAAGTCTTCTGGGAACAGCCAGGTCACACTCCAAATCCAGGGCCCAATTACTGGGATTGCGTCAGTCTTTTCACTTAAAGATTCTTTAACAATATCCCTTGAATCTGAGATTAAAATCTTAATTTTTCATTTGTAAGAGGATTTTTTATGACTTTCTGGTTGTTTTTCTCACTTTAAACTTCCTACTGAACTTCCATCCTTTGACCTCTATGAGATCTGGCTCATGGATTACTTTATCTCCAAAATGTAACATTATTCAATTTCATTACAACCTGTGGGAGAAGTGACTTGATGTTTCCTTTTACATAGTAAAGAAAGTTCAAGATGGAAAAAGTCAAACTGAGCTCTTTTGTATATGAAGAATTTGTGTCTGATTTTACTCTCATACTGGAAGAAATATAAAGTCTTTGAAGTCACTCTAGCAAAGTCAACAACTAGACAGTAATAAAGAAGAGCTCTTTGCGTTTCTTTTTTGTTTGTCTCCTTCCTTAATCTGAAAAAATAATAAAAATTATCTGATTTATAGTTGTTTTTTGTGTATATAAGGCATGACAAATACATTCAAAAATACAGACCAAATACAGTTCTGATAAAAAATTCAGAATTCTTTCCTGTCATTTTCATGGAGTGAGTTTCAGTTTTTCTTTTCTTTTTTTTTTTTTTTCAGAAATCACATTTTTCACTGTGGTCTCCTTTCTTTGCTTTATTAATATTTCTCATGTCATGAAAAGATATTAAAATGATTCTGCTGCACTTTTGACATTTAGATTCAAAAATATATATCGAGACAAAATAAGTTAAGCTCCTAAACTTCCATTTTGTTTTTTATGACATCACTGTGAGATAACTTTGATGCAGTGGCTGTAAGAAACACATGAATGAGGGAGAAAATGTCATGTAGAAAATTAAACTCAGAAAAGGACTGAATTAACTAAAATGAATTAACTATTTTTCCTCAGATGAGATTAAATTAATCTTAACAGAAAGAAATGGCAAGTGCTTTCAAATGTATAAGTACAAGGGTAAAAGTGGAATGTGTTTTATCCTAGGATGTTCATTAAAAAATAAAAAAATTGGGGTAACTAAAATCAGAGGGCTTGTTTGTTATTTTTTTTAATTATGCAAAATTAAATTATGATGATTATACTAAGAACAACAAAGGGATGAAGAACTCACGCATTTTGGCAGGGATGGAATGCATCTGTGCCAAAATTTTTTCACATAAAGATCATATAAGCAAATTTTAAAATGAGGAAAAATGTCAGAGCAGGTTCCGTGGGTGTGTAGTGAGAGTGCCACTCAGCCCAGCATGGGGCAGAGCAACTCCCAGCACAAGCCCTGATGCTGCTGGTGCCTCTGCCTTGCCCTTTCCAAGATCTGCAAGGTTCATCAGTTCATCACTAGTTTGTTCTCTTCTTTAGTTTTGGTTTGACAGTTGGTCTCCTTTTTTTGCTCTATTATTTATGTGTTAACAATTAAGCATGCAGAAAGCACCTGGAATAGACCCTTCAGTGCCTTCTGATGTCTCTGTGGAGGATTACCCCAAAATTCCACTGGCTAAAACCTGGCTTTTTCTGGCTGAAAAAAATTTCCTTCTCCATGTCATTGTGGAGACAAACCTTCCTACCCCACAGGGCTGGTTTAATTTTTTGGAATATATCACTAGCAGCAAATTCCCTGAACATGCTGTTTTCCAGCCTTCCTGAATGAAAGTATTTATTATTTATTAACAAAATGTCTCTCCTGCAGAAGAGAAGTGATCCAGGTATTCTGTGAACTCAAATATATATTGAGCAAGTGGTTTCCCATGGTCCCTTATAACTTTTGACTCTGTCTTATATTCTGCCCTTAAGAGCAGCTTTCCCAAAGTATTTCTTTCATGGCAAGGTACCAGTGAAGACACAAGTGCCATCAGGAAGGTTACTGCAGCCACACCAGCCAAGGACCTCATTGCATCTGCCTGCAAATATGGAGAGCCAAACCCCAAGTGCCTGGTCTGTTCCTGGACTTAGGGCGGCTTTGGGACATATTGAGGCGCATCAAGAGTAACTGTGCAGCCAGTGAGGTGGAAGAGAGATTGAGAGAGATTTTTCCTGTTTCAACTGTAGAAAATATTATTCCTCTGGGTAAATCATTAATATACTTGTAGAAAAAGTGTGAGGAAGAGTATATGTTACTGTAGTAGGAAGAAGAGAAACAATGGAAAAAGCAGCAGATGATGTAATGACCTAAAATCATGAGGGACCAGACAGTGGGGTGCCAGTGGGCACATTTACATTGGACATATCTTAATTTCTGAGGAATCTGTCCCTCTTAAGGGCTCAGCAATGCTTGTAGTGCTTGGCATGCTGACCTAAATCAAATTGACTAGAGAAGTCAATTTGCTATAGTTTGGGTAGGGAGAAGGGATGTGTTTTCATATCACAAATCTCTTCAGGGATCTGAATTATCTTTTTTTTTCCTTGCAGTTGTAAGAAATATGTGTTCATCTCCTATGCCTGTGCATGGTTAGTGGCTCCTGTGGGAAGGAAAAAGATGTTATCCTTGTTGCTTGGCTAGCATTTTAAGAGTCCCCAGAGGTGTTCCACTTGTGTACATCCTCAGGAGGGCAACCACTGCATGCAAGCACAAGCAAATCAGTCAAAGACACTGTTCAAAGGAAGGTGAATATTGTAAATGATCCTGTCATCATTGCACACAGGTCCTAGAGTGGTTTTTGCCAGGAAGATGTAAACATTAAGGCTTTGGGAAGTCATGAAGGAGCCGTGCTGAATACAAACATGACACCAGTCTGCAATGGGATGATAGCGCAGCAGGAAAACTGCAAGTTTCATACTTCTTCTAAAGAAATACTTAATCCAAAGGGGAAAAATGAGGCAGAAATGTCAAGGAATTGTCTTTTAATTATGCTAGAGAGAAAAAGTATAGCTGTCTCTGCATGGAAGATGTAAAATCTATTTTGCAAAATGAATTATTAAGAAGTTTATTGGAAAGACAAAAATTTAAAAAAAAACCCTTTCAAAATGTTTTAGAAATAAACTGAGCAAGTTTTTTGCTAAGAACATAATTTTTAAGTACCATATAATTGAAAGAAGACTTGAATTTTAAGACTATAAAGGTAAACCAAAAACTAAAAATATAAAGGAAACAATCTCTTAGTCCCAAATAGATCTAATAATTTCAAAATATGGCTTACTATGTCACCTCTCTGCCCCATCCTCCAGTTTTGATATCAGTGGCATGTTTGCAAAGGTTATTGAGGTTTCAGTGAAATTGCCTCCTCTAATCAAAACAAAGGTTTCCCAGGGTTTCTGGGTCTTGCTCTGTCCAAGGTGGTAACCAGACGTAAATAGACTGCGCCCTTTCACTCTCCCTCTCGTTAGCTAAAATGCAATCGATACCTCATTGTCCTTTCTTCTGAGCAGCAGCCCACAGGTTATTTAGCTTCAAAACACCACTATTGAGACTGTCAGAGTGAAAGGAAATGGCAGGATTGTCCTGCACTAATGTGATTCTGTCCCTAATGTGACAGCCTGTGGAAATAAGTTGCCTCCATCTCTCGTGCGACATTCAAGCTGCTTTCAAGCCTTTACCAATTCCTTCCTTTCTCTCCTGCAGTTATTTTCCTTTGTTGTGGGATCTGAAGAGGCTCAATACTTCTTTAATAAACCTAATTGAAGATCTCCAAGAGTTACTTAGGCAGCTTGTGTCTGAGAGGATCTTCTAGTGAGTTCTACTCAACATATCACTGCCAGAGCTGTGACAGAGGGAAGAGGGATTCTGGGGCTGCGTGTCTCCCTTTTGCCCAGAGAAGTGTGGGAGAAGAGTGTTTTTAGAAAGCTTTTTGTGATTTTCCTTCACTGAAGACTAAGTGTTAATTTTTGTGGTGTGGGTATCGGTAGCACACAGATCATTGTGTGTGACTGGAAAAAAGAGAAAGCCACCCCATCTGAAAGGCTTACCCTTAATGTCCTGGTTTGAGGTAAAACAAACCAATTTTCTGTTAAGTAATTTTACTTTTTCAGCTGGGCCTCTTCTAACTAACTAAAGTCTGAA
>VZTM01009968.1:55671-78056 GCA_013400555.1 Jacana jacana | reverse complement strand
ATTCAGGTTTTGGTAATTTTGGCTGAAACCACTACACCGTACTCCTTTTCAGTTTAGGGATCAAGAAGGAATTTCACAGGTGCAGTCTTGCTCAGTGTGATTCAAGCTATTTGTTAATGCTGCAAGATTTTCAGTAAAGACCAGCATTGTTGTGCAATGCAAACAAAAACTGGCATTTCTGATGTTCAGTGCTATTAAATTTTCTGGCTGATTTTGTGTTCTCTAAAATATCTGCAAAGCAGGCTCCTCTGGTGAGTGGTCTGCAGGTCAGATCTTCTTGTCCATGGTGTGAAATACACTTGTAAGCTACAGAACTCAGAAGCATAAACTTATGCTCAGAGAACCTCAAAGTCTGCATGATGACATTATCATACTCTGCAAAGCTGTTGGCAACTGCCAAATACATTTCGTTTATATTGAAGTCTGAGAAAAACATAATTAGCACCTCATATTACAAAGAAAGCAGCATGTTGTTGACAGCAAGCCAGGAAGTTGATAAACACAACTTCCTCAAACTAAAATTTCCTGAAAAACCTAGATGAGGACATAAATTCTGAAGATGCTGGTGTTAGCAGCTGTGCAGCACAGTAACAATTAAACTCCAAACCCTAATGTTATCACTTTTTCTTATAAAACATCTTTTCAGAAGATAGTCCAAGCAAAGAAGGTTATTTCAAGCAAATATAATGTTTTGGGTAGGGGCATTGTGAGCAAGGTATGCTTTGCTAAAATATATGCCACTCAAAAAAAAAAAAAAGCATGACAGTTGCCAAAGCTCATTGCCATCCATGTGTACTGCTCAGTTCAAAATGCAGTGCGATTTTCTTTTTGTAGCTCTGTGAAATGTAGCTTTTCAAAACAGAGATTCCTTTAACATGCAGACCATATTTTAAAAGAGAAAAAGTGAACTCGTATGTTACACAGTGCAAACTTCCCTGCTTCTTAGAGCCCACAGAAAGCCTTGAAAGGCAGGGATACATGGCCCTGTGGCTTCCTCCCTGCCCCTTTCTGGTGCTGTCACACCAGCTAGGGGAGTGTGGGGAGACTGAGACTGGAAGTTACTTGTTCCTGTTCTAGACCAGGGACAAATTTGGACACTCCAGAGGCCTCAACCCTGACGTGATGTTCCTAGACCTATTTTCAACATGGGACAACTTTCAGACACTCCATATTTCCTTTGGGGCTTATCCTGAGAAACTCACATTCCAGTCTTCTACTATCTGGTCTGCTTTCTCCTCTTTTCCTTTACCACCCCATTGTCCCTGGCTTGCATAGTCTAGGCTTTCTTCCTGTGCATACCTTGTCCTCCTGTTACAACTTAGTAGTTATTTCTCTCTAATTGTGTTTCACAAAATCACGGAATTGTCACAGTTGGAAAGAACCTCTGAGATCACCAAGTCCAACCATACACAGAAAAACAAACAACACCCTACAATCTCAGCCACTGGAGCATGCCCTGAAGTGCACATCTACTAATTTCTTAAATATATCCAGAGATGGTAACTCGACCACCTCCCTGTTTATTCTTTGGTGTTCATACCCTTCACATCCTTCATTTTATTAGTCTTTTCCCATTGTGCAGATGTATATTGCACTGTAGCAGCTTTTTACTAGTGGGTAATTTCTATATATTCTGTGTCACGCTTGCTTTTAGCAAATATTAAAAGTTACACCCATGTATGCTCATAAATCTGAGAGAATATGAAGGGACTGATTTCTAGAAACACAGCTGAAGGCTTCCTATTTTCTTTGCTTGGTCCCAGATACTATCCCCTATTATACCAATGTAAGATTCTAGTGTGTGCAACTGTGTGTGGTGATGGGAACTGCCCTGACAGTTGGTTGCATTTCTTTTGAAACCATCAGGTGAAAGGAGTAAGAGAAATATCAAGAGCAGAAACTCCCATTACCATTAAATCCAATAGATTTTGTGGGTACCTAGGTATAGTTGATATCATGGTACAGCTCAGCAGTGATTGCACAGAAATGTCTGTTGGCAGTTTGTGCAAAGAGTAAAGAAGGATTTTTCATTTCATGCATCATTTGCACCTACCTTCAATAATTCAGCAAAGTCAATACCTATCCTTGATGCAAAGTTAAGAGAAAAACCATGAAGCAAACAGACAAAAGTAATCCAGAGAGTGACCAAGCATAGTTAAACCCTTTTTTATTTTCCACCCCCACCCCAGTTTTTGCTACGTACTACATGAGACCATATAATTTTTTGCACAAAATTATTACAGTCATAGAAACTCCCTGAAATAGATACATAGAGAATTGTCCAAACCCCACCCTCTGCATCCCATAGTGGTTTCAAGGGGTATTTGTATAGTGCCTATATTTGCTCAGATCATTCAAGGTTCTAACTGTTCATTCTCCTGTGTAAGAGACCAGAGAGAAGTCTTGGGAGAGCACTTAACCCCAAACAGACAGAAGATACTGTCATTTAAACACGCTTTACCCTGACCTCTGCCTACCAAAATGGAGAGAGCAGTTAGGAAAAAATGGGGTAATGCAGAAACCAGAAATCACTGCAGAAAGACACAACAACCCATAGTCTGAGGTCAAATGAGTCAGGAACAAGTTTCTCAGGATGACCAAAAGCTCCAGATTTGATACACATCCTACTCCACATGTGACAAATTCTGGCTCCAAGTGTGGGCATGCCATGTAGCCATATGAAAACAGCAAAAGGGCTGAATAAAAAAATTCAGACCTTCAGCACTTCTTTGTCCTCCATAGATTATTTTAATTTTTTTTAATTCAGGAATTTGACTTTCAGCCTGCTGTAACATCAAGTAAATGGATAAAGTCTTGTGACTACAACAGACTAGGTGGTTCTGCTGGGAAAATGATTAAAGTGTTGGATTTAAAAAGAGAGATGATCATTCCATGAACATGACAGGTAACTCTAGAAACCCCACCTGTGTGAGTGTGCAGGACATGGATAAGGCAGTGTGGTCAGTAGGCTGGTAAATGCAATTTTTTCTGACAGTGTCTTACTCAAGAAACAGATATGACTTGTTTTCGGAACTGGACAACAGGAGTAGGACTACTGTCTCTGTGGTCAAGCCATTCCTTTGAGACATGCCACTGGGATGGAAACACCAGATGGTGCTGGAGATGTTCCATGCTGCTCTTCAGTGTTTGGAAGCCCAGACTGCAAATGCCACAAAAGCCACTTCTGTGTGGACAGAAGAGTAAACTTTCTCTCTCACCACAACACTCCTTACTTATAAATGGCTTTCATTCTCAATCTGCTTACCAGACATGGCTTATAAAACAAGCTCACAGCAGCCTTGTGTGTACAGCAACAAAGGCATTTACTGCTGGGGCAACAGAAGAAAACATCTTAGTGAATTACTGCAAGCAAGAGGTGTGCTGGATTCAGAGTCTGCTCAAGAAAAGACTTTTTGGAGAAAAGCATAGGCAATGTTCTGGGGGTTAATTTATCTCAAAGTTTTCTTTTGAGAGAGGTTTTCTTTCCTGCTAAGAATTCAAATTTCTCTCCTCTCCTGCTCTGTTCTCTTGCTTCAGCAGAACACAGCAAACACATTTCATTTCCTTTCCTGCCTAGTGGGATGCTGAAGAGATGTGATCTCTGAATTGGTATATGTTTCAGCTGGCCTATATTCGCAGCAAAATTTATGACACATGCCAGTGCCTCGGCTAGCTGATTGGCTATGGCCAGGGAAATGGAGAAAGCCTCAACTCACTGAGCTTCAAAAAATGAACTTCACTTAAATGATATATTGCTGTTTTGCAGCAAAAAGGAACACCTGGCTTGTACAGTGGGGAAAAAGAACAAAATGCAACATTCATAAAAATGACTGAAAAGGGACTGGAGAATATGGTTATTTTTGCTTCCACACGAGAGAACGTGCCATAAAACAGTGTTTGCAATTATAATTGGGCATATCTGTTGCTTTTGTTTGGCATGATTGCATTGCTATGTCCACTAATTCAGTTTGAATCACCATTAATGTCTCCTGTACTTTATAGAACAGATTCAGATTGTCTGATGCTTCCCATGTCACTTGGAAGAAGCATTAGGAAATAATCATTGCTTTTCTTATGACACTAGATAATTACTTCTTCAGACATAAAAGTAATTTATATTGTATGAGTGAGATTTTGGGTTTGCTTATCCCATTGTAGATCTTCAGTGCAGATGTGTTGGCTATATTCTGTAATAAGTGAGAGCAGAATTGACTCTAGAAAAAAATATTTTTGCATGTAGCTTCAGTGAAAAAAGATTTGCAAGTATTTTTAAGTAACTTAGAGTTTAGAACACTGAGTATGGAGCACACATTTAATTCAGCTGAAATTATTTTAACTGGGCAGAGAAAAGCAGAGAGGCATGGGAGGAGAGTGAACAAGCGGGGAGGACCCAAAGGTAATCCGTTATCTATTGAGCTACAGCAGAGAATATAAAATTCAAAGTCTACATGTGTATGCATGTATCTGCAGGATAGATAAGATCTATATTTCTGAATACATACATAGAAGAAATATATAAACCAAGGAATATATTTTTAGCAACAGGGTATACTACAATATTCTCTAATTTGCTTTTTCCTAAATGATACAAAAGAGCAAATCCTGCAGTAGATTCAGCATGAAAATAAAAAAGCCATATCATTAATTAAAGCCAGACCAGCCCTTTTCTAATAAGTAAACAAACACAGCTGACTCTGACTTTTATTTACATGTAGACTCCTGCACTCTGCACCAGTAAAAATTTTGAGTAATTTTAATGCTTGTTGAGTATGACAAGATACTAGCACCAGCATGAATGAGGTTCCTGGAAGAGCAAGCTGTCCATTATAAGCATGCAAATAAATGGTTCTGGCATGTAAGTGCTGATGTAGAGCTACTGCCTACAAGCATTAATAGAGTTAGTGCCTACCAATCCTAATTGCAAGTGAGCAGCTCCACCTAATTGGTCCAGCAGCACTAATATAATCAAAGCATACTCATCTTCCCTGGTGATACCCATTTTGGTCTGTACCATTCTTGGAGGTAACATCTGAGCCTTTGTTCTTGGGAAGCAGAATCCATTATGATGTGTATCTTTTAAAGAATAATTACTTGCTAGTAAGTACTGGTCCCAGAAGAAATATATTCTGAATTGATTAGCACACAACCACCCATCCTTACATAGAGTTGGGGAGTTCTGTAATATCTTTCATAACTTTTCAATTAACTTTTGATTTGGGATTGTTTTCACCCCTGCCATGGAGGGAATTGGCTAGCAGTGAACGGTTTAAAGGTATTGTGAGCCCTTCAAACCTACTACTGTCTGGGGGTCAACATAGACTACAGTGCCGTCAACACAGGTTTAAAAAGTACTAATGGGATTTTCAAAATAATATGGAAATCAAACAGTGCTGCTAAATACAAGCTGTTGCATGTGTCTCTTGATTTTGAGTTTTAAACATTTGGTACATGTTTCTCAATATTCTGATGCTTGGAGAGGGCACCCTCACTCTTGCAGAGATAATTCACGGGTTGCAAGTGTTACCGTTCTCCATTTGCATGTCTTTTGTTAAATGATCTGCTATATAAGAGCAATTTCTGAGACTGCTGGTGGACAATCCCACTCTGTGCATGAGTCTGCTGCTCAGTATAAATCAGGAGGTGACCAAATTCCTGGCAGTCTGAGCTATGGGACCAGTTATTTTAGGGGATGACATATTAGCAAAACATACCAGTACAGAAACCACAGCCAGTTTCAAAATGATCTGCCAACCACAGAATGAAATAAATTGGCTGGATAATCTATTCACAGCTTTGCCACTTAATCTTCTCCATCTCAATATGGAAGTCTGGAAAAAGCAGTGCAACAATGTATAAATTTTTTGGAGAAGTATTATATGAAAAATGATAATAATAAAATACTGTCAACAAAGTTATGGAAACACCTTGCATTTGTATTTCAATAGAGGAAAAGAGCTGCTTATATGGAAATGACACAAAAATATAATAACAGTGATTTCCTGGTATTATAGAGAAAACCAAGACAATTTCAAGTGGCAAATTGAAAATAGGATGCTTAGGCACACTGCTTTCATCAAACCAAAGATTAATTGTTTAACAAAGGCCTCTTGGTCAGACCAACAATTAGCTGCTATTTCATCATAATAATTTGTCCTGGTTTGAGGCAAAACAAACCAATTTTATATAGTGAGGAATTGGGAAAAAAAAAAAAAATATCAATGCAGACAAAGAAAATTCCTGATTTGCTAATTCTAATACAGTAGTCTATGTCTGTCTTTTTGAAACAGAAACATGGCAGCATTATTTTCAGGATAAAAGTCTGTTTCTTTCAAAAACAATAACAAATCTTCCATTAGCTCTGGGAGAGAAAGAAAAAGAAGGACTAGTATTTTACCTTTTTTCCCCCCTATCTCTGTATTGGTTACATGAGTTTGCAGAGTCCTTTTCAAATGTGAATAAATTTGTCTAAATATCATCGCGCCTTCCCACAACATGGAATGGTATTCTTTCCCATGGTCTAATAAAGCAGTGTAGGCTGGGAAAACTTGCCTATAAAACCATCTCAGGATGCTCTTTTATACAGGCAGATTATCAGTAGAGCATCTTTGAAAGTAGCTTCCTAATTTATTTTAAGTCAGGCTAATTTTGCCTCTAATGTTGTTTACTGATGTTCTAGAAGCTTGTTTGCATCTGAAGGCAACTCACTCCAGTGAAATCTGAAGAACTGCAGTTTGTGCTCCAGGGAATACTTCAGCACTTGCTGATGTCCAGGAGATGCTGGACCTGACTTGCATTTCTCCCTGCTAACCCATAGCTCATTTGAACAGATTCTCTCATATTCTTCAGAAAGAAACATTTTTTAAGAAAACTGAAAAATATAAGCAAACAAAGTTGGTCAGTATGGAAGACTAAAAAAATAAAAAACAAGTAAGAAAGACACCAAGAGAGACGTCTCTGCTACAGCCTTGCATCTGAGGAGGATTAACACCATGCTGCCTCCTCCTCCAAGCCACATTTCCAATAATAACTGGCAGCAGGGAGTGATATAAGAGGAAGAACCAGGGCAGGTGACAGGTGAGTATCAACTGAGGGAGTTGCGGCAGCACCAGTGGGTACCGGTGCTCTCAGGGGAGAGGACCCTGAGTGGGGCAGTGCACCATCCACTTGAGGATGACTCATATCTCTGTGTCATTTAATACAAAATTAATGCTACCAATGCACAGCCCAGGGTCTTACTTAACTGTAATTCACATTTGATTTTCTCTGAAATGGAATGATCATTTCCATGAGAAAGATAACTCCCCTACACTGCTTTCAGCAGTTCAGCTCTCAGAGAAGTGGCTCCACTAAGAGGACATCTTTCAGACTTCAAAATGCTGGTGTGGGATGTCTTCTGAAGAAGGACACGGGGCTTGCTTTTGGTTTTTGTGAAATGTTGCAGTGGTGATGAATCACAAACTACAGGGCCAGCACTACATTTCGCAAATACCAGCTGTGGAGAGCCTCAGAAAATAATTTTATGTGAACTGGCAAATGGCAATACTGACCCCTGCAAAAGGGCTGGAAGATTAAAAGCTTCTTTATCTTTCACCTTGTTGATCTGCTATATATGTTCTCCAGGTACAGCCTTCCCCCTTCAGTTAACATCAGATCTCCAGAAGAGCAGTGAGAGGAATTTGGCAGATCTGGTTCCTTCTCCACCTGCCCTGCCCCAGACAGCCTCCAGCTATGAGATGAGCAACCCTTTCTTTGGGACCTTGTGGTCTGATGGTGGCCCCAACCACTCACTCTTATGGCAAAAAGGGCTTGTTTTACAGGCCAAAACACCTATAAGGTGGCTGTGTAGTGATCTCTGACAGCAGTTATAAAGTAGCTTGATTTTTTTAACATCAGGGTATTGAAAATGTGTTTGGGGATTGTGCGTGAATTTTTTACATTTGAGAAAGGATGAACATCTTGCAAAGGTAGTACATTGTGGTGGAATTAGAAAAATATCGAACTCAGCTTTTGCTGGGAAAACAATTGTTCCACTTTTGTCACTTAACTAAAAGCTTAATTCTGGAATAAAGACACCTTCTTTCATTTTTTAACACTAAAATCTCAAGAACTTGTCACGGCTTTGGGATCAGTACACTTTAGTTCTTTGTGGCAGTTGTCCCCCTGGGCTGTTGCAGTGCTTTGTGCAGGTGAACTGTTCCTTGGATTACTAGTGCTTTCCCTAGGAAAATATTAAAAGTGCAATAATCAAGATAACTTGTTCTACAAGCAGGGACACAAAGCTTTTTCTCTATTTGGCATTCAGCTTCACAGTCTAATTAATTAGCATTTGTACAGCATTTGAAAATATGAAATGCAATTGAAGTGCTAAGTATTATTATTAATATTAGCAGCAGCACCATTTTGCTCTACTGAATGCATTTTCCAACAGACTTGCTATAGAAAAAAACAGTCAAGCCAGCTGAACTGGCATGCTATAAACTTGAAATGCACTTAGAGCTTCTTCACCATATTTGATTACAGTAAGCCAAATGGCTTAAACATCTGCCTAGCTGTGCAAATTTTTTAGTCTATTAAAAAAAATTGAACCTTATATAGCACAATTTGTTCTGAATCTGTCAGTAAGGTAGATAGATATTGCTTTGCAGGACAGTTTGGGGATTGTTTATGAAAAGGATTCTGAGACGCTGGAATGCTGTAGGCTACCTCTCATTTGTATGTATCTAAATATGCCATCAAGAGAAAAACTGCTTCATGAGCACTTGTAATTGTATCTTTCTCATTTAGCACAGAAACTGCTGATAGTTAAAAAGGCACAAACACTTCTAAATAGACAACTGATCCCTGTTGCCCTCAATTTAAAATATAGCTGTAACTTGTAAATGCAAGAGCTCTTGGGACATGTCTTTCTTGATTTCCATTTTGGTAGCCGCTGTTTTTGGCAGTGGCAAGAGGATATCTGGCCTTGACCTTCTGAATCAGGTTTATTTCAAAATCAATGACTTTTACTCCATGCTGGCTATTTGATGCTCATATGCTTGCTAATACATGCATGGTTAGTAGCTGCATTCAACATTTCTTCACCTAGCTGCTTATATTTAGCAGATTTTTATTTCCAAGCAAGCCAACTTGTTCTGCTCGAGGTAATTTGCAGTAGGGAAAAGCTAACTAGCACTTGGCTGCCTTAGGCCAAAGAGAGACTGCAAATGACTGTGAGACTAAATCATTAACCTCTTGCAGTTTGCTTCTCATAATGGCTCCAGTAGCACTCTGGAAATATTTTGTGACAGTCCTGCTACAAGAGTGGCAACCCCCCTCTAAGGCCAGCCTGACATATGCAGCGATAACTCACTTTGGATAATACATTGGTACTGCAGAGTTCAGACCTGTCCATGATTCACAGCAGGAAGCAGAACCCATGGACTTGGAAGAGACAAATCTCCCAAGCCCTCAGCCAGCAGGAGATAGCAGGGGTCTGAAAAGACACGTTTTTGACATTTAAGCATGAGCACAACTTAATATTCTCCTTATTGTGCCGTAAGAATTTCCCTGTGTATTGACTCATGGTGTATATCAGTTATTTAAAATAAAGATAATCAAAGTTCAAGTTCATGCTTCTCAGTTCCCTATCAACACCAATTGTTATTGCCTTGTTGGTAGGAAAGGGGAATTTCATAGCTGCAAGAAATAAATGCTGTTTAGTTCAGTAACAAAGAAAATAAGGTACCAAGGCAGAAAAGCAGGTAATAAGACTGGAAATTCTGATGCCAGAAAAGTCATAGGGCCTGAGATTGCCCCTTGGACTGTAGGAATTGCTTGATGTAAGCAACAAGCAGGTATAAACCCCCAGGACAGTTGGGAGATGGGTCAGAGAAAAGCCAGACTTCTGATGATGAGTCGGTTAATGGGTAGAAGTCCAGGAAGCAGGAAATCTGAAAGCATCTATTTCTCTGAAAGATCCAAACAGCTGATAGATCACTACAGACAGATAATGTCCCAAGAGCAGCAATAGCAAAACAAAGTAACCTTGAACTCTGAGGAGCTGACAATTTTCATTAAAAAGATGATATTCAGTCATAAAAATACTTTGTGGTTCTAGTTCGTGTAAGTGCTTTACCCTCCTTTTCCAAATCCCCTGACAGTGAGATAACACATTCCTTCAAGGTGCATAATAGCAGAATAGAAAGATCTTTTGAATTTCAAAGCTGTGTGCTGCAGCTAAACTGCTGATGAAGATTTGTCTGATAGCATTCTGAATGCTGGGGATATTTCCAGAGCCAGAAGACTTATTAGAGAGGCTGATTCATAAAGAAAAAACAGCTCCTTTATTCATCTCATGTGCAGGGTTCAAAGGAAAGACCCCATGAAAATGTTATAAAGTACTAATAATACAAACCTCATGAAAATGAAGGCAAAAGAGGAAATACCCAAGAAACAAAGTCTTCCAAAAAATCACGTAATAGAACTCAAACCCTGCAAAGCTGGTCTTTGAATACAAGATTGGCATAATACATTTAAAATCTTCAGTCATACAAAAATGTCTTTTGCATATGAAAGGTCTTTGTAATTTTTGCTATCATCACTATAAGCCTCAGATGCATTGGCTTTGATTTAGTAAACAATAAAAAAAGAAAGAAAAAAAATCATAAGTGCTTTCCACAGATGTGTAAAGATGCTTTTAAAAAAATGTTATTGTTCCTTCTCCCATACCCGTTGCAGAGGGAACTGCCATCCATGACTACTTGGTTTTTGTTTGTTCTTTTTCCTTTAAAAAACAAACAAACACACCCCTGACTCAGCCTGATTGATTCCATCTTTTTTGGGAGAAAGAGGAGGGAGGGTGGAAAGGATGACAGAAGAGAAAAGAAGGTTAAAAAAACACAGGGACAGTGGGGTGTACTTAATGGGTCCTTATGCATCAAAACAAATTAATACATTCATAAAACAAAGCACATGCTACTTCCAAATTCAGACACAGGGAAGTATTAAGCACATTTTAAAAGGTATTATGTTTTGAAACAAGTGGAGAAGATGAGTTCTGTAGGGTTAGTTTCTCAAGGATATATTACTTTAAAAATTATTGATATTTTTAGTTGTTCAATATTAGTTTTCTGAGGAATTATTTTTCCACACATTTCTATTTATTTATTTTTGAAAGAGGCTTGAGGAGGCTGCCCAGAAGAAAAGCAGTTCAGTTTTATGTTCCTTTACAGAAAATCTATAAAATTGGAGCCTGAACTTCAAGTCCCAGCACAATCACACAGGACCCAGGAGCAGAAGACAGTGAGGAACTGAGATCTCTCCTCCCCTGAAGCAGCAGCATCAGTAGGTGTCTGTGGTTTCTTGAACCATGGGATGCTCCGATCCATACCCCAAGGCTTCTGCCTGCTTCTCAGATAGCAAATGCCATTTGTACAAGACACAAGGGGAGGTCTAAAATTCAGGTGGAGAGCAGCAAATGGACCACATGCTTTTATTTTGCTCAAATGCTGTTGCCGTTACCCACCTGTGATGTGACAGAAAGGCTGGACCGTAAGTACATTATGGTCAACCACACAAACTATTTTGCTTGTTTAATGTGTTTTCATTCCTTGATATGATATCTTAAAGCCTAAACAGTGTTCAAGAAGCTCATTTAATTTTAATATATTTTGTCCCTCTAACCAGAGCAATTTTTTCTTCAATTACCTTTAGCAGAAATCTAATCTAGCAAACAAGACCAGCAACAAAATATGCCATTACAAATGATTTTTACAATTTTGTTGTTACTCTGATTTATTAAGGTGTCAAGTATTTCTAATTTTGTTTGTGGATTGCCCTTTTAGGAAAAAAGTGTATCTTTGAATTTGAGTTTGCAATAATTGCCAGCAACACATACGTAAATCATAGAATCATAGAATCATTTAGGTTGGAAGTAAAGAGGTAATTTCAATAGCCATTTAAACAAGGTAAAGTACCTGCCTAGATACATAGAGTAATGAACTCATGTTGGTTTACCAGTGGTTTACAAAAGATAATACAATGCTCTACAAGACTATTACAATGTATATCTGATAGCCAGAACTTAAAGTGGGATAAATACTTTCTGGCAAGGTCATAAAAGTAATCAATGCTGGAAATTTAGTCTTTCATCACAGAACTATACAGATAATCACCAGGCAACAAACAATATGCTGGCAATAACCATTTTTTTCTTTCCTTAAGAGATACAGGCATATCTACATTTGCAAATGTAATGCAAGAACGGAAGCTCTAGGGAGGTAAACAGCTCATACTGCAGACTCAGTGTCCATCGGATTTGTTTAGACTGCGCATTTCTGCCTGTTTTTTTCTGGACCTTGGATACAGGTGATTGTTCTTCAGGGATGGGAGGGCATTAGTTGCCCTTCTGGAGGTTACCTCTCTCCAAAAGGAGCCTGGGTGGTGCAGTCTTGGTTGCCCGAAAACCAAACATGAAGGAAAACACTCCTACCTACAAAGTTAACCCTGCCTAGCACTGCAATGCCCAGGTGTGATGGGAGAGCCAAAAGCACCAAGCTCCACAGTTGTTTCTGGCTCATTATGGAGGGAGAAAAGTCCTTCTGGCCTATACAGCCCCAGCTGGCAGGAACTTTGTTCCTTGATTGCTCCTTCTAGATGTTGGACAAGAGGGTTTCACATGCATCTCCAGCACATTCACCCATGCTTGGTGTCTCATACAGCCCCATGTGCCACCCATGGTACAGTGAATAGTTTTTGGGCCTGTGTTTTTGGGCTTGGGGTAGATGGGTTAACAGACTGGCACTAAGCTCTTATTGCCTCCCTTATGACCACCAGACTAGAAGAATCTCTCCTCAGAATAAACACAGACGTTTAATTAAAAGGACTCTGCTTGGTGGAGAGAATCTACTAGAGGTATAAATGCAACTTTAAGTTTTTTTCCTGGCCTTGATTTCTGTTATTGCATCTTGATACAGCTGCAATAAAAATAATGTATTGACTTCCATTTCACATCCAGAAGAAATACAGAATGCAAAACCCCACATATATTACTTTTTTTGAGATGTAAGTTTTGCTTAAAAAAAAAATATTGATAAATAGAAAATATTTCATTGACAGATGGTGACTGATTTCAAATTTTACCCCACACTAAAAGTTATTTTAAATATAGTACAGAACATACAGTAAAAAGGGAAAAAGGAAGGCCATGGAAAGCTCCAGGAACTGGCTGCTTCCTCCGAGGGCAACATCACATCAGAAGTATTACCCCTGGATGACATGCAATGCTTACCGGAAAATGCTCTTCTAAAGTGTATATGTTCAAAAGCCCTGTATTAGTCTGCCCTTTACTGCTGCCATTTTGCCAGCTTTTTAATTCCTACGGCTTTATGTTGCCATTCAGCTCAGCTTAACTGTGGACAATAGTCTTTCCAAATCTTTCCAGTATTCAGCTTCCAAGTTACTCCAGTTAACTGTTCAAGTAAAATACAATAAAATAAAATAACATAACATAAAGTAAATTAAAAGAAAAAAAATATCCCCCATAGTTTCTTTAGAGTTTTAAGTTATTTAATTGGCGTGACGGTAAAAGCCAATGAAGAGGAAAGGTGTCAATTGCTAAAATAAATGTGCAACATTTGTAGAGAATTGCCAGTAAAGAGCAACTCAATTCAATTAAATAAAATCTGGTAATCACTTTTTGGTGACTTTGTCAAAGTCTCTTTGTATCCATTAGAAGATCTTTGCTTTGAAAGATTGAGGAAAACTATTAATAAAATCAGCTGGAGCTTGATTTTCTTTATTAAGAAATATCTTTGATTTTATCAGGGCTAAAAATCAAAGTTGAAGTTCTATTTCAGAGGAATCTTTGTGTTTTGATTTCAAAAAAATAAAGTAATGCTAATCAAAATTTTACTGTAAGTGGTTGTCAGGAATTGTCTCTTTTCTTCCTCAAACCTCCAGAGGCAGTTGCTAGCTATCCAAGTTCAGTAAATAAGTTGTATAAACAGTGCCAGACAGTTTGCTGATGAATATAAATATTTTACTTTCAGAGATCTTCTTTTATTTCTACCCAGGTATGTCAAGGTCATTTAATTCTGTATTTGTTCACAAAACATCCGATACTAGTCACAGGGGAGGAGTATTGGTAAGGTAATACTAGTAGCTTTCCAGCAGAGGGGAAAAACAAAAAACCAGTAAAGCCTCTTAAGCACTTAAGGGTTTCTCCATTGTTTGTTTATTCCCTAAGCGAAAACATGGGGTTAGAAGTCACCTTTTTCGACTATACCTGTTTTCCTTAAATCAGATGAACACAAAAGCTTAAGGAAATGTTCTTATGGAAAACAATTCATCTGCAGTCACTGTGCACTCTCTAGAAGTTGAAATGTAAGAGAAGAGTGACAGAAGGCCAGGGGATACATATAACCCCTGTTTCAGATTCAGAAAAAGCCTATACTCAGCTTCTCCAGGAAAAAAACTGAGAAGAGGGCATTTATACACCATGCAAAATAACAGGCTAATAGAGCTGTGTTTTCTAGAGGCTCCACAATCACCTGGAAAAGTAAGCACACATTTGGTAAAGGAAGGGTCATGTCCAACTTCTCAGTGATTGGTTTTCCTACAAATGTCCTTGATTAGGTAGAATTTTTCACTTCATAAGCAGACACCCTGAACATAAGGTACCATATTTTCCAAGGTTCATACATGTAAAAAACAACTTAGTAGCTCTTCAAATTCAATGAAGACCATCTTGAAATACTTTTTCATGGATATGTAGATTTACTACTTGCATAGGAGCATCACAGTGATGATTTTTAAACCTTTTTAAACCTTAGAATAAAAAGCTAAAAAGCAGCTGGACTGATTTTTTATATAGCAACAAGAAAACATGAAGAAATTGTAGGCTATGGATTTTTACTGCTAGTCTAATGTGCTAAGCATCAGGAGGGGAGTTTCTGTTTGCAAGCCAAAAGCCAATTGTCCTGCTTAGTCCTGCAATCTAGGGATATGTAGACTTCACTCAATATAAAGCCTTGGGGTGGAGCATCATGTAATTTTGCAGCTAAAAATGATAATAATAAACAACAGCGAAGCAAGCTTCCAGTTATCTTTTGTTTAAGCTCAAATGCTAGTTAGTGGGTGGAAATTTCTACCCACTTTTAAATTTGCTATTCAGCTTCCCTAAGGGAGGTTCAGCATCTCCAGTATTTATTGCTCTCAAGACAGAGGCCTCTAGATGCCTTTTGTCCCTTTCAATTAAGGTACCTGCTGTGCTCCCCACATGCATACAAGGAAATCATTTAAAACCACCTTTTCTCTTTGCTGCTTTTATGTCACTCTCTGAGCAGACATCACACAGAGAGGGCCATATGTTGGCCCTTTTTCACTAAACTCAGTTTAATGCTCCCAGTCTTTCCTTAAAATACACTGAACAAAGATAGTGTAAGAGGACATTTGGAAATGCCTGATGGCAAAGTGGGAGTGTTCGATCTTGTTCTGCTTCACACTGTATATGTGTGTGATGTTGATGTCACATTTCTTTAAGGACAGTTTGTTGGGGATAGAGGGGAATGAGGGGGGCAGGGTCGTCATGTTTTCCGTCCCTTTTCAGTGCTGTTCTCGTAAAACAAATATACATGACGTACAAAGACTCTGAAATATAGCAGCATTGCATATGATCTGGATGCTGCTAAGCAGAAGAAAATGGGTAGTAGCAATGAACACAGAAACCTTTAGATATTCTGCTTTTCAGTGATCTGACTTTTGAATACTTTCCCTTGTAACATTTTCAGTTATAGCTTGTAGCCAGTGATGATGAGCTTGACTTCTCCATTTTGTTTTAAGAGAAACAGAAATTCACATATAATTGAAGGCATTGTATGAAAACTGTTAAGACCACCTGAAAGTACTGTTTTTCTTCTCCTAACAAGAGGAACTAAGTCCTGGTGAACATGCATAATGCTAGACTTGATGGGCGGGTGAATTGGGTTTTTTAATCACAATTCTGCTGCTCCGAGCAAAATAAACTTTGAAGAAATATTTTCATCCCAAAATGATATCAAGAATTTGTGGTTTTGAGAGAGGAAAAGCAAAAGAAATCATAATTTTTATGAGTACTATTATGACATAATGTCACCTGACACATCATAAATTACATAATCATGAAATGGAGTTATGAGTTGGGCATTGCGTTTCACATAAGCAATCAATCAGATCTACTAGGCAAGTACCATATTAGCAAAGCAAACATTCTGGAAAGGCTGGGATTTAAATTTACTGAGAAACTATTGCAGCATCTCAGCCAAGTATTTTTTTAAGCTAAACTACAGGCAGGCTGTAGCAGTGGTTTTTAATGCCATGATTTGAACTTGACAGCCAACTGCCAGGTAAAATGAAAGGAGATTACCTTTTGGCAACTGCTCTCTCCATTTCCTAAACTAAATGACCTTCAACCAGCACAGCAGTGAAAATCACAGCAGTCTAATCTTAAATGTGAACCCTGTGGTGAAAGAGCAGTGGTTCATATTATAAGTAGAATGCATAAATGCTTTGAATCATCATCAGATTAGATGAAAAATGCCACCGTGTTCAAAAAGAGCAGCTATTACACAAAAAAATGTAATAGAAAAAGTCTGAACAATGTCATAGAAACAGGCTAATGGGCTTCCCCATCTCTTTCCAATTCATGAAGATATTGTTTCCCTTGTTCACCTTCTCAATACAGCTAATTTTCTATAGATTATCTTTCATCTGCCCTAATTAAAAAAAAAAATATGCATGCATTGGCTGCTACTTAAAAGCAATCACTTTAATTTCTGTACATTAGCTTTACACCCCGCTCCAACAATCATCTGTACCTCTCCCATGATGTGCTTCATACAAGTTGAAACAATTTCTATGGCATCCTTCTTCCAGTTCCCCTGAGTGTCAGCCACAGACAACAGTCACCCAGTTTCAACAGCTTGCAAATTAGTTTTAGGGCTTTTGCCTGCCATCCTGCTCTCAGCAATTGTACTAGCACAAAAAGCTAGTAGGAATTTTGCAGTCTCTTGGTTCAGCCTGAAAAACACGAGGGTTCATCCTGCCAGTACCCTCCCAGTACTCAATCTCTACTTCACTTTGGGGTACCTCCACCCTTTGCAGTTTCTAGAAAGTTTCGGAATTAGCTGGAAAAGGCCTCTCATTTTGTTGAATTATAACCCATTTGCTGGGCAAATGAGGCAGCGGTTTATTACATTTGTCGCAGTAACTGCAAAAAGCTCCCACATTATGTGTGTGTGGAGACCAAGCCTCTGTGATTTTTTCCTCTGCAATCACTATTAATAAGGCTGGTGATTCCCTATCCCCTTCCAGCTGATAGGTATGTTTTCTGTGTAACACCCTAAACTAGCAGACCTGATCCTGGTTGGCCAACTAGAAGTCTTGATCCTTCAGCCTCCCTGAGGACTTACTGGGAGTAGCCATCTGCATCATTGCTTTTACAAGAACGGTTCATTCTTTTTCCAAGTTAAATGATTCCTGCACCTTTGGGGAGTTTGGGTTTGAAAAGCAAAGCAGAAAGCAGAGCTGTGTTCAGCGCTCCATCTCAAAGCATCCAAGCAGCTGATGTGCAGAGGGGTCTCTCCTCTCTGCCCTCCCTTCTCAGATGTACACCTGCCCACATCTGCCTCCTGCCTGCTAACTCTGCAGCAAGGAGAATGCTCATCACCTGCTCCAAAAGAATGAATGCTCTTGTCCCCGTGTGCCCCTCCAAACACACTGATATCCGTCTTTAAATCAGAGCATGAGTTTCTCAATTGAAGGGCAGCAGCGGAGGCCTGAGCGATTATTACTGAAACAAGAAAGAGAAACACAGGGATGCCTTCTGTTCCTGATGCTATGCTGAATGCAAATAAAATGTAGTCTAAAAAATGGAAAAGGGACTATAACAAAGCTTCACTTACAACAGCACATTAATGACCAAATTAAGACTGAAGAGAGAACATGGTAAATCATTAAAATGCTAATGACACCACTGAAAGACATAAAACCCCAACTATTCCTGTTTTGTGTGTGGTGTAGTGAAAGACACATTGACAGAAGTGATACTAAGCGAAGATTGATGGCGTCTTTCTAATGTAAATTTAAATGCCTGTATTTTTTGTAGGAGTTTTCTGTCTCTTCTCTATGAAATATGATCTTTGTTTTTTCTGTGCAGCATAACTTTAAGTCCCCCAGCACAGAAAAAGCCCAAACCTTTGGTGAAGTCAAGCACAGCCTAGCATGAGATGTCGTTGGAAAACTGAACCATGATGAGGATCTTCTGATACTGACTGTATTTCTGAGGAAAAGCCGTTGCATGGAAAGGGCTGGTGGAATTTGGGAAGCTCCTTACATTTTCCCACCACCTCTGCCACTGCCCAGGAAGACCAGTCACAAACCTGTGCTAAGGCAGGCTTGAAAAGGGGTAAAAGTTCCTGTACAAAGTGGACCTGTGAATGTAATAAGAGGGGGGAAAGTCATACTGCAAGGCTGTTCAAGGCATGTCTATAGTTTACTGTGAATCCATGTCTATCAAGATGTTCTTTGATGTTACAAAACCAATGCACTCTTCCAAATTTGCACCACAAGCAACTGAGAGCACAGCTACTTATCTCTGCACCATCAAACATTTTTGACTTAATGGCATAACATCTTCTGCTTGGCACCAGATCTGTTGCCATGCTGATTATACACTTGAGATGAAAGCTCCTTCTGTGGGATTGCCGATTTCTTTAATGCAGGTCACTGTATCGTGGTCAGTCAATCCATTACTGCCTAATCCACTAGATACATGAGCTTTCTGGCATACAGAACAGACCTTTTCCTGGCACTGCTGAATGCTTGGAGGAATTTAAGTTTCAATACAATCATAGAGAATCATCCAAGAGCAAAAAAAGGTGGCAACAATTCATTGCCCAATTCTTCTGATAGAGTAGCACTGGAATACCCGTTGCAGCCCATTTTACTTGAAAACCTGCAAGGCAGTAGGGAAGGTTCATTCTGAAAAGGATTAAAAAAAAAATAATTCAGAACATTTGTGTAACCCTGATCTGTACAGGGAAGTGCCGCGCACGTGGAGGGCAATAGACAATTATGTGTGCTGAAGCCCCTGCTCCCCTACAGCAGCACTCACCTTAACCAGACACTTCAGACTTGCAACTGTGACAGTCCCTGCCACTTATGGCAGCACCCAATAAATCACATAATTAAGATGATTTCATCAATTTGTTTGATCAAGACTGACAGGGAGATGGGAACTTTGGTCTCTCTCAGACCCAGGTGGATTAAAAACAGCAACCTGGCATCAGACAAATCCTTTAGCTGAACGGAATTGCAGCGCTACAAGACTCATTTTGCATCAAGTCACATAAGTGGTTTATTTGTAGGACAAAGAAGAAAGACAAAAAGCTTTACTTCCACATACTGATTTCCTGAGAAAATTACCTCCTAGTTCTTTATTTTCATTGAAACAAATTAGATATATTTTTCTTCATTACAAAGGACTAAATTGTTGTATCCTCCCAGCTTCAGTTAAACTCTCCAGTGCAGTGACAGATAAAGGATGTTCAGAAATTAAAATATGCAACTTGTATAAATTCATAATCAAACAACTGGCAAAATATTACCAAAAAAAAAAAAAATCCCTACTGATAGACTACAGAATTTGAAGTCCCTTTAATAAAACTAAACATTTGGTTTCTGCAGAAGAGAAAGCTCTTAAGAGGTTTAACAGCATTAAAAGAAGAGAATAAACTATTCTTAACTTAATTTACTTTAAAAAAAGTTAATCCCCCACGTAATTTTTTTCTGACTCAAAGGTGCTACTACGATTCCCTTTCATTCCCAGCTCCATTTCAGCATAATGGAGTTTAGATGTGCCTATGAGACTGTTGATTTATCAAGCTCTAAATTGCACTTTCTTCATTTTTACAGACCAATCACTAAAAATTTTTGTGATTATGGTTCGTGCCGGGAACTATTGAATTTTTTTTCTCTTTTTGGGAAAGCAGAAGAAACCACATGGCAAAACTACACACAAGCCTATCCTAATTGTTCCAAAAAGCATAGAAGACTTTTCTCTTGTGATCTTTTTAGCTATTTAGTAATTGTAAAAGAGTTGTCAATTCCACTTTTTCAATGCTGCTGTTGAAAACATTGCTAGCTTTTCCAAAGATGCTTCAGATGAGCAGTGATTTTGGCTTGAATGATTTTTGGCTTAGAAAGACCCACAACCTACCAAATGTCAATCTTTTTTTACTTCATACTGTCAGAAATCACAACTAGTGATTATGGACTTTGTCATATTTCAAAGCATGAAATATCATTACAAGATGGATATTCAGACCTAGTGTGTGGCAACAGGCTTCAACAAGGGGAAAATATTTTTTGTGCTGTTAGATTGACTGCTGCTTCTCACTTTTAGATCAGTTGGAATAAACAACTCGTTTGTCCACAGCACAAATTGAAATTGTAAATTAAATAGCATCCTGTTTGCTTCATCTTAAACTATCCATATATAATCAGAAATTTCTCATATTTAAACACAAATTTCTCAAGCTATCCACAGTAGCTTTCAAGAGACACCAAAAGATATTTCACAAGTGTCACGTTACTTTTTAGAGAGGAATGAAATATATTCAGTAGAATAATTTTCTGAGACTCAATTCAGAAAAAGCAGCAGCAGCAGACAAAAGCTGTTACTACCACTTGACAGGCAAGCTTCATCTAAGCTCCGTCTCATGCATATTTGGAAAATCTCCATCTTTCATGCTATAGCCCAGCACCTCTATACTCCACAATAAATGTTTGGGGTGATTTTCTGAATGCCTGCTTCAATTAAAGTGTTAGCAAAACTGTTAGTGTTTTGTTAACTATCCATACATTAATCAGGATCAAGAAGTCCTCAACACCCCACATGGTAGATTGGAAAGATATCTCCTAACAAGGGTCTGTCTTCCCATCCGCCTGTACAGAAAATTGTGCCTTGTTGCAAGCAGACACATGCTTCTATGTTTTGCTCATCAAACCAGCTTGTGCATCTGAGCGATATGCAGACCCAGACTTACTTCATGAATAACTTGGAAAAGCAAGTCACAAAAGTAATAAAATCACGCTTCCGGCAAGCCATATGTGAGTATAAGAATCTATTGCCATTAACAATTGCTTCTTCCAGGCAAGTGGTACAATACTTTAAAAGCACTTGGTAGGTTGATCTAAGCTAAAAGTATTACTTGGCTGGGATACATAAGCCATTATTACACAGACAGTGACATGCAGCATGGTCCATTAGGGATCTCTCCTCAGGCTCTGCATCTCAGGACCAACACTTATGAGCAGTTAAGGGGTTTTCCCAATGGCAAAGTTAACATAAATCCTATTTACATTGTAAGCACGGCACACTGGGATGCAACATTGCTTTTCTGAATTCTGGATGGCCATCCTGAAACTCCCAGTTTGCTAACTTATCCTGTTCCACAGGGAAAATGTATTTGGCAATACATCTAGCTCTTATCTCACAATTTCACTTCTTCCCTTCCTCTTATCTTGCAGAAAGTGTCCTACAACTTAGATAATTTCAGCAACGCTTTCACAGCAAGTATAAGACAGAGAAAGAGAAAAGAAGTGAGGCTTATTACAGTTTAAGTGCCACAAGTTCTGGCCTTTGTTTTCTTTTTATGCTTCTGCAATGGAAGCCAAAAAAAGGGGAAGAGTTGGGGGAAAAGGATTTTGATGTGGAATATTTCAAAATGCAAGTGAGACGTTATCTAAATAAAAATGAAAAACGAAGCAAAGAGATTGTGTTGATAAATAACAAAAAATACTGACTGAGCAACAAAATTCTCTCTCTCCTAAGAGACAGATATTACTTTGTAATACTTGAAAAACAGATAAATATGTAGTTTCTTGAACACATTGGTATTATCCTGGGATGAAACTAGAGTAGTTTCAGGATGTAACGTGCCTTTTCCCAAATTTGTGCAATGACTCCAAAACTTCCTCCTGCAATTTATTTCTATCAACTTATAACAAGAGAGCTTCCTTCAACCTTGCAACTGGACAATAAATATGAAAGAGCATGTACAATCCTCTGCTGCTTGCTTCTTCATCTCGTATGCATTGGTAGGAGGGAAGAAGGAATGCTACAGGGAGAGGAGAAGCTGGTGTTGCTGAATTGTGCTCTGGGGTCTCCTGCAGGCACAGCCAGTAAACTCAAGTAAGCAATTCAACCTCTCCAGACTTTTCTTCAAACTTCAGTTAGTAAAAGATCAGTGTGTTTAGGACCTAGGTTTTCCTGGTTATTTTACTTTATATGTCAGTACCATTGAGCATATGTTAGTCACAATAAAGTTAGTGATTGTTTTTAAGTAGATAAAATGAGACTCAGTGAG
>VZTM01009968.1:40130-50740 GCA_013400555.1 Jacana jacana | reverse complement strand
TGAAGAAGAGGAGGCTGAGGGGAGACCTCATCACTCTCTACAACTGCTTGAAAGGGCATTGTAGAGAGGTTGGTGCTGGTCTCTTCTCACAGGCAATTAGCGACAGAACAAGAGGGAATGGCTGCAAGCTGCAGCAGGGTAGGGTTAGGCTGGACATTAGGAAAAAGTTTTTCACAGAGAGAGTGGTCAGTCAGTGGAATCAGCTGCCCAGGGAGGTGGTGGAGTCACCATCCCTGACTGTGTTTAAGAGTAGATTAGATGTGGTGTTGAGGGATATGGTGTAGGGGAGAACTTGTAGAGTAGGGCTGATGGTTGGACTTGATGATCCCAAGGGTCTCTTCCAACCTAAATGATTCTATGATTCTATGATTCTAGCTAAAGATGTCCCTGATTACTACAGTGGGGCTGAAATGTCCCTTCCAACCCAACACAGCCTATGATTTGAAGAAAAAAATATCAAAATCTCCATATTCGAAGAGCATCTTGCAGGAATAATGCGCTGTCGTCACACTGAAAAATTACATATACTCTCCTGGAAGGTCTTTTGAATAATAGAAAAAGAGAGAAATGAAAGGGTTCAGTGAAGACTGGGGAGATTAAAATCTGTCATTGAAAAGGCTGCTGATACAAAGTCTTTTTTCTTTTTTCTTTTTTTTTTTTTAAACTATTCAGCACCCCCCACCCCCTGTTCTCAAATGGAATAGTTTTATACTTTGACAATCCTCTTACCATTATTAGTCTTGCGAAAGCAGAAAATGAATAAACATATGTCATTTCAGGCCATGCTGTTGACGTTTCCAAGATCAGACTCTCCTGATGGACCCCCTTTAGCTTTCCTTGGGTACCCCAGTACTGTGTTGTTCTTCAGATGAGGCTCCCAGCAGTATCTCACCCCATGAGGACATTGCAGCTAGATAAGAGACCTGTTGGCTCTTCAAGTGGTGATCAGAGCAGGTGCCCAAGCTATGAAGGGAAAAACACGACTCAAACCCGCTTGATAGGAACTCAGATTACTTGCAGCTGAGATTGTTTACACCACTGAGGACATAATCCTATAACTTTTGCCAAAATTGAGCCATATTTGCATTAGAAATGGTTTCTTCAGCTGTGTGTATCCCAACACACCGTAGCTCCTGTCTGAGTTTATGCCCTGCTGGAGGTCTCACCATAGGCAATTTGATCAGAATAGTCCTGGAGAGGGCTGGGCATAGTGCTTGTACTCGTCTGCCCTTCCTGACTAATGCAGTAGAGTTTGAGGGACTGGTGTAGGTATCAAGAATCAGCACATCTCTGAAGGCTCTATGTTTACTTAAAGTGTTTCAGGCAGCTGGGGAGTTAGGAGATACACATATAGCTGTTATAACTTCCTCTGTAACACCATGCACCTTGGTGATGTCCAGGAATAAATTAATGAAGGATGAGTCTATATCTAGCTTACTTGTCTTAAGCAGTTTTTCTTTTAAATTCTTTTTTTATTACTTTTTGGTGGGTGGGACAAGCAATAAATTGTCATGCCTAATTTTCTTGATTTTGCTTGTTTTGTATGTAAGTTGTTATAATTTTCTTGCAGCAGGCACTGTCCTTCCTTCTCATGCCAGAAATGCATTCGCTGTTTCAAATACAGATAAGCCCTCTTCTGTTCCAGCTTTCTTGGCACACTTGCTGAAAACTTCAGAATGAAAAATAAATGAATATGATGCAGTGTAACACACCATTTCTGACTCATTTCAGCAGTTCCCCCAGAAGCCCTTGTGTGTTGTCCCCAGGCTGAGGCCACACGCCGTGCTAGGTGAATGCCACCTCAGTTCTTGTTTCTTGGAACAGCGCTATCTAAACACACTGAAAATTTCATTTTGTTTTAAAGGCCCCTCCCCTGCACCAGTCTCCAGAGAAGATAAGTATTATCAGTCCAGTGTCAGGAAAGTGATAAAGAAGGGTGAAGTGCTGTTCCAGCATGAGCCAGACACTGAGGCTCGCTTAGCAGTGCAGCCAAGTGCTTCAGCGGCTGATGATTGAAAGCGGAAGCTTAATGGGGTGAATGCGAACAAAGAATTAGAATAAATGCCACCTTCTGAAATGGAAAGCAAGCAGCTAAATGGCTTGGGTGAGACAGGAAAGCAAATGTAAAGCGGAGAAGCAGTTTTGGAAACCAATCTGGATTTCAGATTTGTCAGCCAATATGATGACAGCCTCTGTCTGGGTGGTCTCCTGCATATCAGCAGGTGTGACAGAAAAAAAATACATATTCCTTTTTCAAGATTTGATTTATTTCAGAAAATGGTTGTTTTCTGATCTCCTGAGTAAAGCAGTTCTCATGAGAACATGCCACCCCAATTACCTGTACACATATACTAAACTTCAGCTTGATATATCTTTCAGGCTTTAGCAGGGTAAGCATAATCATCTATGAAAACTTGTACTGGATAAGGAGAAGGAAAGGATTTTGGCCTTCTATGTTTAAACCAGCTACAATGGCTTAGAAGAGATTTTGCAATGGTGGCGGGTCAAACCATGAGAGTAGCACACCAACTCACATCATGGCAAGTGGTACAAATGCTATGGCATTTTAAGAGAACTGGCACATGTAGCTCTTTACATCCTCCAGCAGGAGTTCTTAGCTGGTGGGACTATCCCCTGTTTCCATACAGTGGTCCAAAAGGACCACTGAGAGAGGAAGCATCCCAAACTGAAGCAAGGGCTGAGCTTGCTCCAACTGCGAGGTTAGCAGTGGGCTAGTTGCATAGGGCTTGGGGTGGAGTGAATTCTCACTGTCTTAGAGGAGACTGTAACTTGGCAGAAGGAACAAAGGGTCACACTGCCCGAGAGAAACCCCAGGAGCAACTAGGCTGTTGGTGATGGTGGGCTAAGCATGAGGAGCCTGACCTGCACATGTCTCAGTGAGCCTTGTGGACTAAGCACCAGTGTTGAGACATGGTGTTGGATTTGTGTAAGAACCTGGAGCAGAGGTTGTGGTGTAACTTGAGAAGATGACTCTCCAAACCCCAACTGTATACCAAGGATGAGGCATGTAGGGCTCTGGACGTGTTTGGCCATGATGCAGCTTGGACTGACAGGCAGGACGTAACCAGCAAATTGTCTTTTCTGTCTTTTTTCTCCCCATGGTCTTCTTGTAGAGTGTGTTTGATGAATGTGAATAACCATGAGCCAGGAAGTGAACAGACCTTTGTGCATTTTGAGGGCCATTCATGAAAATAATGGGCCAAATTTTAGTATAGATGAATGCTTCAGTAGACTTCTTCATACTTTGCCAACAGAAAATACTTGGCTGTTGTCTCTGGCAGTAAGGGTAGAGGCAGTGCCAGCTGCCATTCTGATAAGGCAGCTACTAATAGATTTCACCATCAAACAACGTTCACTGAAATCTGTCCAGAGATGCTTGGGTAGACAACATTCAGTAGACAAAGAAGGGGAATTTCTTTGCTGTAAGAGGGGAAAGGAAAGCACATCATTCCTACACAGCCAAAGGTAAACGGATACTATTCTGGTCTGACTGCTCTTCCCTATCTCTAATGCAGCGGCAGGGATGCTATCTTGTCTTGGCAGCATTGACGAGTGTTTGGTAATTATAAATATCTATCAGACTTTTGGTTTCAATACTTTGGTGTCAGGTAGCTACCTGGCTGCATTTTAAGAACAACAGAGCATGTTCTGTACTTGCCATGTTTCAAAATGGATTAAAGAATTTTTTTAGGAAACCAAATACAAGTCAAGAGACTGAAGTCAAGTTAAGTTCCTACTAATTACAATTATAACACTATTTGACTTTCCAGATTTGTTTGCAACATGTAAGAGCCTATGAAACTGGTGAGATGTGTTTGCATATTTGAGGAAGGAATTACTATGTACATACCAATGCCCAGCACAGGTAATATTCAGGCATTCTTTTTAATGCTTAAGTTTATGCAGCTAATTCCTCACATTCAGCACTGACTGTACAATAATCCTTTTGACAAATGAGTCAAGAGGCAGGGTGCTGCTGAGCATAAAATGTGTTATTGCCTTGCACAGATCTAGGACTTGTAGATGAGTGAGGATTAATAGTTACAATTAGAAATGTAAGAGCAGACTGTAGATTGTGAAAATAATTAGCAGATTCTGAAAAGAATTTCCAGCCCCACAAAAATGTTTTAGTGCAGAGTACATTTCAAATGGAAACAATAAAAGAGACTCAGCCATACTCTTCTCATAATGGTACATTTGGGATTGTTAGGACAGGCTTTGAAAGCTTGTTGGCTCCTTAACAAAGGTGGCTCAATGCTCATAGCCAGCTAGATGCCATGGCTTGTGCTAGGGGTGGCAGGCAGCCACTTGGCTTCCCAGAGTGATCTCAGTCACATTGTACCTGTATTCCTACTTGTGGTCTTGTTCTTCTTAGGGCTGAAGCACTTCATATTCCCATAGGATTTATGCTTCCCAAGCCCTCTGCCCATAGAAGAAAGCATCAGCAATGCTTTAGTATGTGAACACCCTGACCCAGAGCAAGGATGGGGCAGGGTACATGATGCAGGATCCAGACAAGAGTGGAAGGAGTTGCCTTCTGCTCTGGGACCAGGGCTGCCCCTGGTCCTAAGGAAGACAGTGGCTGGAGAAAGCTCCCGTGCTTTGCTGAGTGTATTTGTTTCCAGTATCCTAATCTGATCCTGCTTTAAACACTACTAGTAAAAGAAAATGTGGACACTCCATAAAAAGCTTAAATAATCCTGAAAAATTATTATAATGTTTTAAAAATGTAATAAATTCTATATTATCTTTGTTTGACTTTTGGCATTAGAGGAATATGTTTTTTCTTCTTAAGACAAACTCTGAGATGCTCCAATTTTTCAGGGGTGCTGGGTTTCAGCAGAGACTATGGTTTCAGGGAACTGCAGTAAGGTGGAGAAGTTGGCAAAATGACCAGTACAGAAGTATGCAAACTTAATGACCACGGTGAAGCAGCCTGGCAAGAAGCGGTGCTGGCATAGAAAGCTAAGCTGCAGGATACCAGAGCTGCACTGCTCAATGCTGAGACACCTCCAGAGTAGACCCTTCAGCTTCTGTCCTTTCCATATCAGCCAGTCTGCAGTTGCTTCCCAGGGGGCTGTCTCTGGTATTCAAATTACTAAAATGCTATTAAAAAGATCATGAATATTATCTCAGCAATAGAAAACAAGCCTGATTTGTCTTTCTTATCTCTGTTTAAAAGTAATAGGTGATTGGTGCCTACAATTCCTTAAGAAACCACAGTCTGCCATTTATGTTTTCAGAAAAGTGTCCTCTTATGGCTATCCTTTCACAATTTCCAGAAGATCAGAATACTAAAACTACTCTAAGAAACACAGTTCAGAAGATCCAGGGTGGGTTTCAGATGACAGGCTTTTAACAGTAAAATGATGGCTCATTGCCATTAACTTCACTCAGGTGAACCTTGCCTCTGGACACAAGAGACAACATCCCTCTCAGCTATGGAGTCAGGGAGGATGCCTTCCCAAAGTTTGCAAGTCAATTAGCGATGAATAAAAAATTTTGGCAGAAGAGGAGCAAATTATGATCAAGAAGAAGGAAATTGTAACAATTCATCTCACCAATCAATAAGAACGCCCTCTTTGTAAGAACATACTCCTTATTTATAGATCAGATAGCTTGTGCAGAACAGGGGAGTTAACAGCTTTCAGTCCAGTTTAGCAGAAAGACTAACTGATGATGTGAAATTACCTGGAATACTAAATCACAGAGATCCAAAAAGTTTGTGGTTGGGTTTTTTTGGTGTAAGTACAGCTTTAAAAATCATATTATTCCAATATAACTCCCATTGTTGCTGTCAGTGTGGAGTGTCTAAGTGTCTAATATATCTAACACAGAAGTGCCAAAGGGCTACTATTAAATCACTCTGCACTCATCTTCTGGTACCAATCAACTTTTTCTTCTCTTAATGAACAGACACATGCTGTTTTATACAGAGTTTGATTGACTGGTTGATATGAAAATATAAAGTGGCAGGAGCTAGTGGAAAGTATTTGTTATTCTCTCTATTTGGAGTTGCAGTAGAAGTGAGTAATTGTTTCTGATTGTGGCAGCCACTCTCGTGCTGACTGATGAGCGCTAGAGCACTGGTACAGAGGTTAGGTTAGGCAGGATGGTAACTCATTCATGAGACATTCACAGATGTCAAAGAATCCCCAATGTTTTATTTTAAATGGTAGAGTTGACTTTCAATAGGTATTTTTCTACTATGTGGTCCATAGAAGTCACCTTCACACCTGTGGCAGATTTCAAAGGAGCTCTAATCCAATATTGTAACTCAGGAAACTGAGCCAGAGAGATGTGGGTTTCTCAGTACCTTTAGGCAGCAGATCCAAAATAATTGCCACACTGCATATGTCTGTCATGCTTGGAAAATACTTTAGGAGACTCATAGTCAAGCCAAAGTCAGCTTGTTGATCTCAATGCCAGATTAAAAATTTCAAAATATCTTGCATCAAAAATGAAACTTACTGATAGGATCACTTGAGGAAGACACGTCTCATCTGATGAAAGACACCTCCTCAGTATCTATGTACTCTGTAGAGGTTGCAGTGACCATACTCTTCTACCACTGCTCTACAATCTTGGTGGTCCTTGAGGTTTGGGAAAAAATGTCCTGTATCTGCACTATTCTAAAATAACACTCTACATTGGTAGAAAGTTGAGTCTGCTGAAGAAAAAGGGTGTCTATAGCCAGCTGAGACAGTGCCATCAGCAAAATACCACACGCAAGGTAAAAAACAGTAGGAAAACCCATTACTGTTGAAGCAAATGAAGAGTGTTGATGTAGGAGTGACATACTTATTTTGAAGGAAAGGTTGATTAAATTATGATCCCCAAATGCAAAATCATATCCAATCCAAAATAATTCTTCAGAAAACCTGGAAATTTCAATTACTTTTTAAGTTAACATCTTAAAGAAAGATGCAGTAAGAAATGAATGGGTTCTAATTTGGGCTGTATAGGAAGGCAGTCATTTGCCAGTACAGATGGATAGGATAACATGTGCCTACGCTCAGCACAGCATGCCTGTCCGAGGGTAGCACATCCACACGGGTTTCTGAGTTATGCAAAAGATGAATTTAAACCACCAACAAGGCAAACCACACTTTTTCACCTTGAAAAAGCACAAAAGAAAACACTGAAATTGAATCTCAGTGTTGGCTGAGTGTGTATATTTTGGTTGCAAGTACTCAACTTTGTTTTCCTAAACAATAATAAACTTCCCTTGAGCAAAGCACTCAGAACTTTCCAAGTGCTGGAATCAAATTATAAACCTGCGCTTTTTGTAAAAGAACTTAAAAAAAACCCAAACAAAACCCACTTATAATTGTCATTTGACAACCAGTGGTTCCCACAAAGGTTGTTTTAATGCTATGCTACAATGACAGAATCACATTAAATTCCTCAGTGGATAATCACAGTTTTAAATTAGTTAAAAATATTGCTGTGCTCTTTGGAGGGCTTTGCAAGTTTAACTGCAATTTTTCTGTGTTGATTTTTTTTTAAGTCTATTTTTGTTTGTTGGTGGGGACTGCCAAAGTTTATAGATATTTAAGCCCAAGACGGCATCTTAGCTTAGCCATCTGTGAAAACAAAGACCGAGTAAAAATATAGCTTTGAATAAATGAAGCACTGAGGGAATTTCATACTTGATATAAATAATTACCGCTATAGCTTGTTGCTATGCAGTTAAGAAAAACATTTTTCTTATACTTGGTGAAGACCCATTTCTTTAAAAGGTTTCACTTTTAAACATGAAGACAATGAAACATTAATATTTCTCCATCTTCTGCTTCAAGTGTACATGTGAGATCAATGCTTTGCTGTGTGATTTGATAAAAATGAATGCAAAGGCCCCGGAGAGAGGCAACAGAGGCTCCCAGCAGCTGATGCTTACCAACACTTTCCATGGCCTCAGCCAAAGGCTTTCTATTTGGGGCCCAATCCAGTAAGTCTTGACACACAGGTGCCCTGTGAAAGGACCAAGCATGAGAAACTGAGGATCCTTTGCATTTAGGTGGGGTAAAGGAGAGCTGTAAAGCAGAAGCTTTGAGAAAATGGCACTCATTTTCCAGGTATGGCAAGAAAAGTCACTTATAATGAGCACATGGGAAGAACGCTGAGGGCACAGAAAAGAAGGGAAAGCAAAAGCAGTTCTGGCAGCAACAGGTTTTGCCCTCTTTTTTTTTTTTTTTTTTTTTCCATTTCACCTCTTGGTAAGTGGCACATTTTGTTGTAGGGCAGGGCAGTACTTGTAAAGAAGGGTTGATTTAGAAACTTGTTCTTGTTCTTGAACAATTCATCACAACTACATATTTAACCATGATTCTGAAGCCTGAGCTCCAAAGCAAAGCATAGACTTCCTAGTATGTAGAAATTATAGACTTTACTTTTTTTGTAATAAAAGCCACATTATGATGACCACACTAAAGGCACAAAACTGGAGATGTCCTTGCAGGGCAAGGGCTCATGTGCCCTTGTTGCCCCACAGGGGTCCTGCCTCATGCCCAGCACAGGCTGTGCCTGAATACCCACATCTCTGTGGAGCCAGAGGCTGCATGAGGTCACTGCAGCTAGCCCCAAACAGGCAAAATGCTTGAATAGTACAGTGCAACTCTCTCCCCATGTGCCACTTTTACTTCAAACCTGAGAATGAAGACTATGAGGATCATAGCTCCTCTATAATAAAAACATAAATCAAACAGCTGTTTTGCTTCCACCCATGCTAGGTTTCTTGTGGGAATCTTCAGCCCCCATTTCTCCAAGTCCTGAAGGGCCTTTTCTGGTCAATGCTTTAGACCTGCTTTATAACAGTACATCGGGTTTCATGCTGGTTCTTAGTATCAGTAAGGCCACAGCTCCCTACATACATGCTTGGAATTGCATATATGTAGGGACATTTATGTGTATGTGTAGAGGGAGTAGCAAAACCACAGCTTTCTTCAGCTCCAGTAAAGCTTAACATTTTTTGCCTCCTGTTTGTCTTGTTTCCCTGAGAAAAAAAATGTTGGACTTTCTTGGCTGAAAGCTGTCATCTTCAATGAAAAGCTGATTATACAGTGGAAGTAAATAATAAAGCATGATTCTGTCTGGTTGCCTAGGCTAAATTCATGAGAAAAAAACTCAGTTGGCACTCAATAATTTCCTCATGAAAAGCAGTGTTTTCTTAAGGAAATAGTCACAATTTGCCTTACACCAAATTAGTGAAGATATAATCTGTCTTCACATTGAAGATGTCAAATTTGCATTCAAATAATTGTGGCATGAGAACTGGTAGCGTCACACAGCTTTAATGATGGTTTGCAGTAAAAATACCAAGAGAACAAACACCTGCTCTACAGCTTCTGCGGGTTACCAGCATATTATTATTGGTTCTGACCTTCTAATTGCCTCTTTATTTTCTGCTCCTGGCTGCATGGTGAATAACATGAGTGCTCTTTCAACTCCTACGTGTCCCCCACATGCTCCCCCCTTCCTCCTCTCTCACTTGGAAAATAAATAAACTACCAATTTAATGACTAACTAGCTTGTACTCTCAAAAGAGTTTCCTGAGCTTTTGTAAAAACATTGAGCTTTGAACATTTTTCAAACAGAAATCAGTATTTTTGTCTCTCTTTCTCTTAACTTTCTGTACGTGCCGGTGAGGAGCATTTTAATTAGAGCACTGTCGGCATGACACTACAGCCCACCTGCCTCTTCCCTGCTGGTAGCGGGGAAAATGCTAGAGTGGTTTCTCATGAGTAGCTAGAGCAGCAAACAGCTCCTAAAACAAGAAGAATGTCTTAAACATCCCTGGTGCCGGGCACGGTGTGGAGCGGCGGCTGGGTCACGCCTGGTACTCCGGCGGCATCGGGCTGGGGATGCTGCGGGTGGGATGCGGGAGAGACGCTGCGCAGCGCCGGGCGCTTGCGGCACCGCTCCCCGGGGCGGCAAGCGCCGTCTAACCCCGCTGCTGATGGGAGAAGGATGAGGCGTTGGGACTGCAGGAAGCGCGTCCAAAAAAATATCGTCGTGTGTGTAATTGCCAGGAATAAGGGGAGTGGAGGGGCGGTGGGCAAGCGGCAGATCCAGGAGACCGACCCCCCGAATGGCACCGCAAAAGTCCGGGTGACACCGCAACGGTCCTGGCCACCAGGCCGCGGGGCGGCTGCAGTGCTTGCCGACTGCCAGGAGATGTCACTGCTGCCCCACACAAAAGCAGGTACGAGCTAATTTGTCAGACAGACCAGAAAGACTGAGATGTGGCCATTTCATGACTTACCTTTTTTTTCTTTCTTTTTTTTTTTAGTTCCCCCCCCGCCCCAGAAACCTGTCCTGCTCCAGCCTTCCTGCTCCTTCCCCGTCCCTCCCGCTCAGCCCCAGCAAGGTTGCCGCTGCTTGAGTACGGAGGCATCTCCACTGCCAATACCTGGAGTCCTGCTGCGCAGGTCTGTGCAGCATCTGACACCACTGCACATGCAATGCCTTTTGACTGTGGGGAGACGACACAGAAATGTAAGGCTTGCACCTTGCAGCTCCTAAACTGTGGCTGCTTCATATCAACTTTCTCTGAAAAGAGGCCACCAAACTTCACCTCTTTTTTTTTT
>VZTM01009968.1:0-40115 GCA_013400555.1 Jacana jacana | reverse complement strand
TTTTTTTTTTTTTTTTTTGAGAGGCCCATATAAAAATTATATAGTCATTCCCTTTAGATTTATAGTCTGACCTGAAATTGACAAACAGTAACAAAGAATTTTAAGGCGTATAGTATCTGCCATGCCCTGCTTGCTATAGGATAGCTTTTATTCCTGTCTCAAATATTCTGATTCAGAAAATAGATTTGTAGGAAGGGCAGGATTGCCAGCATTGTTTTTTGATCTATCTACAGCTAGGCTTGATGTTGTTCAGCTTTTCAGTGTTCAAAATAAATGTAAACGCTTGCTAACAGAGAGAAGACTTAATTTTCTGTTGAATTAAATAACTCTGCTTTTCTGCCATATTCCATGTGCTGTCCTGAACAAAAAGTTCCATCCCAAGTAACTCGGGGACAGGTGTCCTTCATTAGCACTTAGAAATTCCTCTCTCATCAAACTTTCAAGACAATTGCATGCTTTTCACCTTAGACGAGGTTGAAAGTAAATGAGGTTTATCCCTGCAGCAAATCCATCAGAAGGCGGGCACCGTCTGCTGTTAGACAAGGACTGCAGAGATACAGATAAGGAAAGCAAGTCTAGGAAGCATAGTCTTACTGAGGCATATAAATATGCCTTATATTGATAGCTGTTTACTAAAACAGGTTATAAAATACATTTTCAAAGTTCAGACGAGTGACCATCTTAGCCATTAACATCCCAGAAATATACTTAGATCAAAGTTTTATGACCTCTATTTATTACAGCAGATAGCACTACCTGAAAATGTCCACTTTTAAAATCTTATTACTGTCAAATCCCTTATTTAGGCCAGTGATTTGACATTCTTGCATGAATGAACATTAAAGTTTTTGCCTTTTTAACCTCCTAATCCTGGTGCATAAATAATTTATAACCAATTCTGTTCTATGTGTCTTTTTGGTGTTATTGGATTCTTATCTTTCATTGCAGTCTAGGTTTCTGATTTAATATATTAAAAACTTCTGTTCAGATTTACTTTCTTTATTAAGGTACAAAAGAAGTAGAAGCTTATAGGGAGCTGAAGCAAAAGTGCAACATATAATTCTTTAAAAAATTTTTTCTTTTTTTTTGTTTGAAAGGAGGGAAGATTGTGCCACCCTCTCATGTGACACCCCTTTATGACAGTTGTACAAACACAGAGAATTGCTTATAATTTTGAGCAAGTACATTTGTGTGTTCTCCCTTAGCTGTTTTGTTCAGATAGTGAGGTCAAGCCCTGGAGCCTTAGTTCTGTTGGTGGGTCTCAGCAAGCTCCCGCTTCTCCAGGTCTCTCCCTATGGATCTGCTGGCAAGACTGGAGTCCAAAAGGACATGGACATGAAATTCCCCTTTTCTATCCCATGTTGACTTTTCCTTCTAGCACTCACACTATAACTGGGTGAAAAAAGTAAAATCAGAGCCCATTCTACCAGCATAAAAAAAGCAAAAAGTCAAACCAAACCCAAGTATTTATAAGAATATCAAACCCAAATAAGCCTGATTGGTGTCTCAGAATGGGCCTACATTAAAGGTTTTCTTATGATAAAGAAGGGCTGGCAGGTGAAAGGTTTGAAAGTGATGAGAAAACTGGGGGGACCAGCTTGGTTATGCAGTATTTGTGTTTGGAAAGTTCTGGCTATACCCACTGTAATAGCACGACAGACTGACAGCCTACCAGATTAGCTTACAAAAGGCCGGTCTGATCCTTCATGTGGGTACCTCCAAAATGCCTAAGGGATGGATGAACCTGCAAGAATAGCAGGATCACACTGCAAATAAAAAGTCATCTGTACAGCATTAGACACTTGAGTCACTATTGGACACAGAAAGAAGGGTGCTTTTTTGAACAAAGATGAAAGGTATAGAGCATCGAGAGACTTTTATCCCCATTTAAGTGAAATTGACCTGCTTTAAATAAAAAATATTTTGTTCATGCCTGAAGTATACCTGCAACTACATAAATCTGAACATCAAGTGGTCTTCCTACCCTGTTCCAGGGAGGCTGTTTAAATTTTTTTCATATATACAAACACATAAGCACACACCCTGGCCTTGTACTGCATATGTCTGTGACATGGCTCAGCCACACCATGCTCGGGGATCCTGACAGCAGATGGAAAGGGCAGCAGTGGGGCAAACTTGTATTTCATTTTTCCATTTGGATGTATAAAGCATAAACCAGACAAAAACAACAATGAAGTAATACTCCATATTAGTGAGATTCAGACTTAACTACTGATTTAGCTGAAAATTACTTTTATGTAGGCTAAAGTGGGTAAATGGTCTTCTTGTACCAATAGCTGAAAGCCCTGACTGGGGAGCCTGGCGATGCAGTGAAAGGAGATGGCAGCCAGGTGCCTCAGGCTGTCAGGAAGAAAACCATTGTATTGCATGCCATGCTAGCCACCATGCTGGGACCAAGCTGCCCCAATACTGGCTTGTGTATTTTTCCAAGATGTCTTGCAAGAAGCTCATGAAATCAACCCAGCAAATCACCACCTGAGCTTTGCAGGTTACCCTACTTGTTTTCTGATGTGAGATTCATCCAAATGAAAACAAATTTGGAGCACAGCTGGCAACTCTTGCCTCTGGACAGCTTCAGAGAACCCAGGTCCTCTGTAAGGGCTGCAGCAGGGGGACACCTGTGTCTTGGGGTGCAGAATTCCCAGAATGGGACATGCCCTGAAACCCAACTGTGATATAATAAAAAAAGAAATGGGATTCTACTAGTTTTGTAGCATTTCAGACACAAGATAGTAAAATCCTGACGGACCTCACTGTCATGCAGTGTTGTGCTGCTATAATTAATCCGTGGTTCAGCTGCCAGTTATTGCAGATGCCCTTATGCAGACAAAAGAGGACTTTTTTCCCCCCCATCTCCATTTATTTTCTGCAAGTTCTCTGACCTGGAAACCTGACATTTTCTGGTTCACACTTATGCACATTTCAGCTATTCTCCTTGAGTCCTGTTTAGGATCTGTACTGACAGCAAAATGGCACAGACAGTAGAGCCTGCGCCCACCCAGAGGAAATGCAAACAACACAACCTTGTCAGGATGTTCAGCCTCAGTTATTCCTCCTTTACTACCTAAATTCATTTATTCCAGCATCCATTTCAAGTGAATGCTTTTCTATACAACATTTTCTCTATGCTATCCACCACACAACTGCTGTCCCAGTATGGCAAATTGAAAGATTCCCCTCTGCTTTAACATGCATTGTAACAGACACAGAATCCAGTGTTAGATTTCCCTTGCTTTGTGAAAGAAAAAGGCAAAAAGTAGGAATAACATACTCTACAAACAGACAAGCCTGCCTCTATTCAGAGAGCTGCAGAAAGTGCCAAAGAACACTGGATTTGTGGGAGAATAGTACTGTTATACCACTGCCAAGGTCAGTCAGCCTCGTGCACTGGGCTGGCAAGACAAAGTTACTTACATAAGTAATGGCCATCGGCAGTCAACATTAAATTTGGCACATACTTCTCTCCCCCGCCCAACTGCAAAAGGAAAAACATATTAAACTTGTTCTGCCTTAAGCTGCTTTTGTCACTTGTTTATTTTCTACATCTCTTCCAGCTCAAGATGCACGCAACTACTGCTACTAGTATAAAATTCAGAGTTCAGCGAGGGCCTGGTGGTTTTCATTGTTTCTTTGAAGATTTCTGGGATTTTGTCTCATTGATGGCATAGAGGTCCCAGTAAGAAAGGCCATGAAAAAAAGCTGGGTTGTCACAATCCTACAATTTCACCATGCATATGCATTTCTTGCATCCATCTCACGCCAAAACCTGTTATTTCATGTTCTTACCTACAGCAGCTCTTGCTTACATGTATATCACCATGGGCTGAGATGGATTACTCCTCTAACATCAGTATTTGGTTTAAATAGAAAGGCAGATATAGTACATTCACCTACCACTTTTAAGGGAGCAGCACACATGGGGCAATTGCAGGGTGCCCTCACAACTACTGGGGATGGGCTGGTTGCCCTGGCCTGAGCTGAAATCGGGCTTCCAGCCCTGGGGTGGGTCCATTCAGGTCCCAGCTGGGACTGTTCAGGGCCATCAGGGCCTTGCACCATCCCCAACAACTATTTTCAAACTGCAAACTCCCTCTTCTCAGGGTTGGCAAGGCACAAATGACATAGCAGAGCTAGTGAAAAAGTGGTTAACAGGAGCTTTAGCAGAAGAATAGAAGAATGTGGAAATAAGCCCCCGCCATTTCCTACATTATCTGAGAGCTGTTCAGCCATGAATTGTCTGTAATAATTAGCATGAGAATATCTCCTTGATGACATTCATACTGCATAAAAGGGTCTGCATTTCCTCCATCAAAGTGCATATTTATGAACTGAATCTCCGATAGACAGAGCCTTTGATAGTATTATTTTAATATTTTTTGCATATAATTTAGAAGTTTAAACTTCAAGAATCCTAATAATAAAAAAGACTATCAGATTTCAGCTAGTCACCACCGCTTCTAGTAAACACAAACACAGACATTGGAGACACTGTTTAAGCATGAAAGTGATAGACTATACAACATAGAATGTCATGAATAAATTTACTTTTGATCTTTAATGATCCTGACAATTATGACTTGAAAAACCAACCTTGAATGCTGAAGCCATTACATGGCATATGGTTTCCTCATTTTCCATTTATTTCTTGACCTTGGTGACAATCCATTCTGAGTCACACTGGAAAAAACTACTTTCTGTGTATGTCCATGTGCATGCATGCTTCTGCCCCTTTGTTGTCCAATACCTCTTATTAAATAGACCTAAGCTTGACATCATAACCTAAGCTTGGTCCAAACCTAGACTCATCAAGGGCAGGATTACGGCATTCACTTCCACAAGAGGTAGGACTGTGAGGACACACAATAAGACATGCTGCCACCATCTTAACAGTTTTAGGTGTGGGGAATAACATGTCCTCTTCACAGGTGTAGAATTTACTGGAGATTTGTAAACAGAGCTTGCCCAAAGCTGGTGGACTTGTAGCTTCTTCTGTTTACTATCATCCTGGTGTTATTTCTAGCCCTTTGCTTTAGCACCCGGTAACCACTTTTCCTCTAGCTCTGCTATTTCATTTATGTCTTTAGCAGATGTTTGAAACTCTGAAAGGCAGATGATGGTTACTTTCTGAAGTGTTTATAGAGCAAATATTCCATTTGGTTACTGTCCTTTTGGCAAAAATGGGCAGGCATGTGAATTACCCCAGGACTCAAGAGCTGAGGCTGAAAGAGAACCCAGGAAGGGAGTGTGTGTATGAATCTGTATACAGGAAGAGGTGATGGGCCATCAAGCCTGGTGCCATGGGATGCTAGGCTCATTTTCTCGGAAGCCCAAGTCCTCCATGCCTCTTCTGGACTGCTCCATAGAAACAATTCCCCCTATGGGCTGCATCTGGTTGTCCTTTGGTTTGCAAGACCTTGATGCCATTGGTGAGGACATTAACCCATCCATAGTGGCTTTGGAGCTGCAGCAGCCTTTTGCTGGAAAGTTGAGGAGAAAATAAAAGTAAATATTAGCGAGGTAGCAAGGTCTCTCTGGGAACAAAGAAGGAACTTTCAGTGACAGCCAAAACAATATGTTTTCTACTACATAGCAATGCCTCAAAATCTTCTTATAGGCTTTCCACATGGAGTTATTTTATTTCAAAGTTGTCAGTATGAGGCAATTACAATTCCTGTAGTGAGAGCCTCCTTATTTTGTTAGAAATCTAACAGTTTTAATTTGCACAATTTCAACACTTATATTATTTATACAAGCCCTTTGATGCTTGAAATGCATCTCTAAAGCTCCATTCTATTATTTAACAATAAATAATTTGTATTTAATTCACAAGTGCCGATAGAAGTACATTTTGTGCACCGATAAAATAATGAGTAGTACATTTCTTACTCAAAGGGATGAGAACGATCTGGATGGATGCTGGCTAAATCTCCTTACTAATGAAACTAAAATTTGTGAAATAAAAACTATTCAAGCCAGCTCGATTTTTCTGAAAATTGAAGAGAATATGCTGAATTTTTAAAATCCAGGGAAAAATCCTTTCACACTTAAAAACATTCTGGAAATACTACAGTTTTGCTTGGCATGCATATTAACTGCTCAAAATGGTAATAATAGTGAACTATCGTATTTTCCAGAAAATTAATAAAATAATCTTCCTTATCTTTTAGTTGTCATTTATGTTCTTAAGATGTAAGCTCTTTGGTGCAGGGATTGATTTTTAGTGGCCAAATATGCCCTTGCTCAACATCGAATATTGCAGGTATGAAATTAGTATACAAAAATATAGTATATTTATACTTGTGCTTAAAAAGAAGAGATTATTCTATATACCAAGTTCTTATCCCAATGAAGTTACAAATAGTTTTGAGATCTTCAGTGAAGAATGATTCATTTGTCCCAGTATGCCCCACTAGCTGATAGAAGATTTGGCAACAAACAATGCATTCAATATCAACAGCTGTTCAGAGCTATTCTGATCTTCTGATAAAATACATAACGAATCCAAGTATGTGTCTCTTAATTAACAAGAGAAATAAATTTTATGAAGTATGCTTTATGAAGTATGCTTATAGATTTTGGTCCAGAGACAGACTTAGACCATAATACACTATTCTCATGTATCTACTTTGAAGACCGTTGAGAGGTTTAAAGACTATATTTCAACTCTGCCATTATGCCACCTTTTTATAAAACATGCCAATGTTATCTAGAAATAACTTTTACCATTGTTGCTTGGTCTAAACCCCACTGGAATCCATGGAAGTGAGCCTTGGAGCTCCCTCTGTCCCCCATTTTGGTGTGCAAAGAAAGCCACAGATATCTCCTGCATGGCCAAGGCAGGGGCCCATGGTCACCCCAAATTGACCCAATATGGGGCCTTAACCTGGCTCCACTACACTCATGCTATTTAGACTGGGTGTTTCTTGGATTATCCTAAAAATGAAGAAAATTAGCACATCTCCATTTTTTAAAAAATTCTGAAGTAAATTAGGGAATGAATAGGTGAAATCAGTCAGAAAATGGATAATAATAAGAAAATATTGATCTGTATGTCACAAACAGAGACACTGTAAAAAGCTTGTCCTGATCAGAAAACAACCACATAATTCAGAATATGTAGAAGTGGTAGAGTGTTTTTGAATATTGTTAATTCATCACCACCAGAAATTCTTGTGGGAACACACACACCGGTTTTGAAGGATGTTTTTTCTTGGATTCGTGACAAAATTTCTGATCAGAAAAAAGAGTGGATAATTGGTGGTTCAGATGTTCATGGGGCCCATGGGAATCCTCCCCACTCTGTTGAAGTCTTCATTTTTCTTCCAAAAGGAAACTTTAATGTGAATCTCCCAGGTGAACATTTTAGCTATTGTCTAATCTGAGTTCAGTGAGATTTCACAAAAGAGTTTCACGGGTTTTTAATTGCATCCTGACTTTGAGCAGGACATCTTTTGGATGCTTGAAAAAGGTGCTGTGACATGAAAGGATGTTTTTGAAGACTGGTGCAGGGCCCTGCTACAGCCCATTCCTCATCTTACCCCTCCTCCCTCTGCAAAGCAAGCGAGAACAAGGAGTAAGTTTATATTCTCATGCTTATAAGGTTATCAGAATAAAAATTCATCCACATGAAATGAGGAATATAAATCCTATTACTGTTAGGATTTATTTAAAAATCACAGTTGTTTTACTCATCATTGTTTTTCATAATGCAGTTTATAACTATAAAAGATGAAGGAGAATATGTCCTACTTTTCCCTTTGAGATATAACAACACTTCTTCCGAGTAGCTTTGCCATGAAAACTGGTGGTTGCACACTTCCCCTGCTGTGTTTTTGGGCCTTCCAGAACACAAAAGGCAAGTAGAAAATCTGGAAAGATGGGGTGGGGGTGGGGAACACAAAAAAAGCGTCTCAGGCAATTAGTCCTCAGACTGACTTGTGCCAGCCCTTTCCTCACTGTTTGCCTGCAAACAGATCAGTTGACAGTGTCTTTTTCAACTAAAAGGGGGTGTTTGCTTTTATTAATGACTGGAGGCCAAATCTAACCCTTAATGGCTGTGACTAATAGCCCAAAGTCTGAAGTCTCTGTGGAGCAAGAGCCTTCGGAGCATGTCAAAAGGAGACAGAGCTGTGAAACTGAAGAACGAAGTGAGTTCTTTAATAGTTTATATTCTTCCTAGCAGCCATTTATTCCTGCTTGAGGCATAATCTGCGGAAGTAGGTCTGATGCCTGGGAATGCCAATGTGATTACACATGCAAGCATGCTGTGCATACTCACATTGCCTCTGCCATAAATGTAATTCGACGTTATCCCATCTTCCAACTGTCTAGTCACTGCTAGTTGGGTTGCCTCTACTCAGAGGCACACATCAGTCAGCGATGCATAGGCAATAAATGTGTGAACCCTGTGAAGGATGCCCCATCCCTGGAGTTGTTCAAGGCCAGGCTGGATGGGGCTTTGAGCAACCTGCTCTAGTGGGAGGTGTCCCTGCCCATGACAGGGGGTTTGGAACGATGATCTTTAAGACCCCTTCCAGTGTTAACCATTCTGATTCTTGGCACCAGCAGTTTTTGCTTCTACTTGTTTAGCTCCTGCTAAATGAAATGCCAATGAAGTGAATATAAATGAGCATAAAAATAACTTTTCATTGCCAGACTATACTTTCAAATTATACTTCCTCAATAATTGCTTGACTGATGCATCTAGGCATATATCTTTCATATCCGTACTAATTAATGAGTTGGCACCTCAAGAGATTCAAAAATGTGCCGTTTCCTTCCCTGGAAATGATGTGTAAAACTCCAGAGTATTTCCATGTGAAATTCCATCTAATATATATATTTCTTTTAAAAAATACCTTTCTCTCCCCCACCCCCACCCCAACTTTACTTTGATAGCTCTCTTTTAACTCCCATAGGTCTTAACTATGTTCACAAAAGACATGAATAATTCATGACATCATTTAAGCACTCTAATGTCACTATTGTTTTTTCTGTTGCATGTCCACTAACAGAGCTTGGACTTCTCAGGTTCATCTCTTCCCATGCATAAGCTTTGCATCTCTTCAATGAGCAGTGCTTAGCTTGCAAGAAATAGGTTAAGGGAGATTCAGAGAGGAGTTGTTGCACTTTTCTTGTTAATCGTTTCAGAAGATAACAGAGGGACTTGAGCCTTTGAATGCTGGAGGTCAACGAGCTGCTGTCTTCCTATTGCCTCTCTAAAGAATTTTGCGTTTGGATGTGCAGGCATCTTTTGCCTTTTTTTTTTTTATTTTTTTTTTTTTTTAATTTCACTCCATGAGATGTTTCAAGTTGATAATGGACTGAAAAGTGCTCAAGTTTCATCTATTCATCCACTCCTTTCCCCCTTACCACCCCATGCCCCATATATATCAGAAGGAGGAAAAGTGACACAGAATATGATACTGAAACTGTTTTAAACCTTGCCCTTCTAGTCCAGAGTAAAGTTAATTTTCATCAAATTACAAGCCTCTGTTCCAGATGCAGGTGTGAATGTCACCAGAAGACATGCATTGTCAGTTTTTATTTCATCATACACTGAAACTAGGAGGCAATTATTCGTGTTTAATATCTGAACTTTAAATAGCTTTAAAGATGTTGAAGTAGGTGTCCACTTAAATAAAAAAGTGGAAATAAAGTTTAAAATTCCAGTAGGTTTCAGAGCAAAGGATGAGGGGAAACATCACTTCAATAAAGACCTGCCATAAAATGGAAAAGTAATTTTTTGTTTTAAATCTCTTCAGGTTTTCAGCAGAGCTCACCTCTGCACAATTCTTTCACAGAATTACGATCAGTGCCTAAACCACAGAGAAGATTGTTGCTTAAATTGTGGAGATATATGTTGTCTTAAAACAATAAATGATCATCAGTGCCCAATTTGATTTCAAGGAGATGGGCAATAGATGACTGTAAAAAGCTAAAGGAAGGTAGATCTCATTTATTTGTTTCACAGAGTGTAAAGAAACAGTTTTAAAATATTTGGATATTTCAAGTCTCCAATAAAAAAAAACAATTGGATCTGCTAATATTGCTTTGGGGTTGGGGTTTTTGGTGTTTTTTTTAAGTGAGTCTAACAGGTTTCTTTTATGATTGAATGTAGCAGGGATGGAGCTCTGGAGGAGTGGGAGCTCACTGCCTTGTAGATGAAGGCACACTTCACTGATACTTTTCTGAACTCCTCAAGACTACCAAAGCAGAGCAGAAATCTCCTAGGACAAGCCTTCTTGCAGGCATTTAAAAATTTCTTTTTCAAGAAAACCAAGAAGAACAGAAGCTACAGTAAAATGATGAGCTGTCGAAAACATTACCAGTATTGTTTCTGTGATGTCGTGGTCTAGTTCCACTCAGTGTGTGTCGTTGTTGGGAGCAGGGACTCTTGCCACCCCTTACAGTGCTGCTGCTTTTGCTCTGGGACCTAGATCAATGTTCAGGGCACAAAACAGGTCAGGATAGAGCTGGTTTCCTCCCTATTCTGGAAATCACTACAGTAAATGTTCCTGCACTAAGAAAAAGGGTCAAAACCTTTTGGTGTCAGTGGAGAAAAGTCTTATTTGTGCCTCTAATTTTTATTTAAAATTTTATTACCACAGCTCAGATGAAAGCTAGAAACTTGACATATGCAGCCCATAAACCCCTGACAGCTGATCATCAGCCAAGCCTAAACCATGACTTTCAAAATGACAGGTGGGGAGACACTTACAAAACTTGACCTGTCTTAAGCACATCAGCATGTGACACCAGATCCAGATTAATAAATACTCTTTACTGCAAACACATGCAAAGGGGCTGTTCAAGTATAGGTTGCCATATGGTGTAACCACTGCACCTGTGGTGTTGCAAGGAATGATGGATCGTGTGCTCTATCAGTTAAATGGTGTCATCTGTTATTTGGATGAGAGTGGGAGAGACTAACGTACAAGCTAGGTAGCACCGCTTCTCAAAAGGTTTTAAATAATACACCAAGATTTGGAAAAACCAGCTGATGAGCTGATCCCTCACTGTGATGCTGCAGAGCTGGATGGTCTGCTCAGGGCACAGAACACTGCAGAGCTGCAGCCTCCAAAGCCAAGGGGGATAAACACTGTGTGGTGTGAAGCAACCCTCTCAGAGGGAGGAGCCCTTTCTCTCCCAGGACCTGGATGAGCTGGCAGGAATAGATGGTGATAACATGTATGGCCTGGGTGGAGAAGTGCCCTTTTCGATGACAGTAAAATAATATCTGGAGATAGCCTGGAATATTTCAGGGCTCAGGACAGTTGTGGCAATGTTGTATTACCATGGAGGATTCCAAATTTCTTACCGCAGAGAGGTGAAGGAGAGGGAGGACAGTAACATGGCTTTAGACTGATAAAGGAAATAGGCCATCAAATGCCAATGGTCCTTGTTCCACAGAGCACTTTTACAGCCAGACCTTTGTAACTACTGGTGAGCACCTTTTCAGCAGGAGAGAGGGACCTGTCAGTCTGCTCATATGCAGGTGGATGACTTATTTTTGCCACATTTTCAAAGCAACTGAGAAACAAGATCTCATAGAGTAGATGGGGCATTAGGCATTTGGAGTAGGATAGCGGGTGCATTAGGAGGGTTTACTGGCCATGGTTGCAAACTGGCTGCTGATCACGGGCCAGTGAATGAACAGCTTAAGGGGTGGGCAAGAGGCAGCTTTTGTGGACCCTTGTCTTTAGCAGTCTGTCATTCATGTGCATGGCAGCTAAGGGCAAACAGAGAGTATGATGCGCCGTATCATGCCCCTTGCTGTGATTCACCAGCATTGCAACCTGGGCTGAGCTGATCTTCAATCCTGAATGTTGGGTTTGTACCTTAGCTGGAAGATGCACCTTACAGTGTGTGTGCCAAATAATCCTGATGCTGACATTACTGAGGCACTATGTACTGTTTCTGCTGGAGAGCAGTTCTTTGGTGGAGAAGTTCCTGGGAGTGGTCTTCACTCTGCCTGGCTGGGAAACTGCTCACCAAAATAAAATTGCTGGGTTTTGATGTGAGATGTCAAAATGAGTTAGTCAATTGTTGTGCATCAACATATCTTTTTTTTTTTTTTTCTATAAAAAGAGGAGCCAACACTACTGACTGCATTTTAATAGCTCACTACTGTCTTTTTGCTTTAGACCACACAAGCTATGTGAAACACTTGAGTACCATGTGTTCAAATACTGTTCCCTGATCAAGGCACAGATTTTTGGCATTTTTATCCTTGCAGAGTGCTCTTTGCTGAATAGGCTGGTTTTGCAGCATGAGTAAGAGCAAGTAGCAGAATCTGTCTCTCTGATTTCCCTTGACCAGAATACACAAGAGAAACAAACCGAAAACAACACAGAGCAAAAGATCTGTAAAGATGCATCCTACTTAGTATGGGGAGCATTCATGTGAAATTACAGAAAGGGAGAAACTGAACTAGCAGTATTGTAAGGTAGAATGGTTCCATAATTGAAGAAACATGTGAGTGAAATAAGTACAAAATAAAGGTTCAGCAAATAGAAAAACACGACAACAATATCATAGGTGGCTGAGAGCAAGCTGAGCTTCACTGCTTAAGGTAATCTGAGAAGAAAGGAGGGCATTTCTTGCATGTCAGGAGATGTTTCCTGATGGGTGATCTGTTCAGCTGAGGATGTTTATTAACACCTGCCAAATTCCAGGACAAAAGAAACTGTTTTGAGAAAAAGGTTTCCAAGTAACATCATATCTCTGAAAAGAGGCAGGCAGAGTCCTAACAAATCAAACATAACCATATTCAGGCAGGACAGCAAGCACAGGTTTCTGGGGCAGCAACGATCTGCCAACACATAAATGCACTAGTAACAGCAGCAAACCTTCAAGAATCAAAAAAGAGGTAGAGCAGACCCACTTACTGGAAGCACCAATTTCTTTGGAAATAGCTATGGATATGTAAACACAAAACCCCTGGAGATATTGTTGAAATTATTGGGATACATTAATCAATAGGGTAGGAAGCTGGGAAATCTTTGAGGGACCAATTGGATTTCCCAGTTCCTGTTTGATAAATTGCCACAGAATAAGTCAAAAGAGATAGGACTTTTTGTCAGGTTATCATAGAACCATAGAATCATAGAATGGTTTGGATTGCAAGGGACCTTGAAGATCATTTAACTCCAACCCCCGTAGCATGGTCAGAGACGCCTTGCACTAGACCATGTTACTCTAAGCCCCATCCAGCCTGGCACTGAACACTTCCAGGGATGAGCAATTGTCCTGGTTCGAAGTAAAACAGAAGCTATTCTGTTCAGTAATTTTACCTTTCCACTAAGTCTCTTCTAACTAACTACACTGAAATTAACAGCATACCCTGCAGAAATTGTTTGGTCTTAGAGTGATAAGACCTGATTATGCCAAGGAATGGCATGCAGAGAGACTCTTGCTTATACTTATTGTTATAACAACCAAGGTCAGCTAATTTTGTTATTTACCCTTTGGGGAGGGTCAGAAGCAGAAAAGCATAGGGGGGGTTGCACCTGTGAGAAGGATTGAACAGGACAGGTGACCCAAAACTGACCAACAAGATATTCCATCCCATCTGGATCATCCTCAGTATAAAAGATGAGGGATCAAAGGGTCAGCTTTCTTTCTTCGGTAGCTGGCATCCAAGGAAGACTCTGTTTCTCTTCTTTGATCCCAATCTGAGCATTCCTGAATCCAAATCCAGAATCCATCTCCTGCCCATAGCCGAGTCCAGTCTGGGACTTTCCCTGTGCCTGCAGGTGATGGAATTGTCATCCTGGGAGCTTGATATGGTTCTGAATATATTGTATTTAATTATTTTATTAATATTATTAATAATTCACTAATTTATATTGTTCATTGAAGTAGCTTTTTTTTTTTTTTCTAAGCTCATAAATATCTTTATAGCTCTCTTCCTCCTCCCTTTGTAGAGAGAGATAAGGGAGAGCATTTGTTGCTTGCTTCAATGGTCAGTTTAGCCCAAACCAAGACAGGCATCCGAAAGTTCTCTGGCCAACGTGTTCCACCCTCACAGGAAAGAAGCTCTTCCTGCTATCTAATCTAAATCATCCCTCTTTCAGTTTAAAATCATTACCCCTTGTCCCTATCACTACACTCCCTGATAAAGAGTCCTTCCTCATCTCTCCTTTAGGCCCCCTTCAGGTACTGGAAGGCTGGAAGTCCCTCCCCAGAGCTTTCTCTTCTCCAGGCTGAACAACCTCAACTCTCTCTGCCTGTCTTCATAAGAGAGGTGCTCCAGCCCTCTGATCATCTTTGTGGCCCTCCTCTGGACCTGTTCCAATAGGTCCATGTCCTTCCTGGGCTGAGGCCTCCAGAGCTGGACATAATACTCCAGGTGAGGTCTCATGAGGATGGAGTAGAGGGGCAGAATCACTTCCCTTTACCTGCTGACCATACTTCTTTTGATGCAGTCCAGGTTGTAGTTAGCTTTCTGGGCTGCCAGTATGCATTGCTGGCTCATGTTGAGCTTTTCATCCACAAGTACTCCCAAGTCCTTCTCCTCAGGGCTGCTCTCAATCCATTCTCTGCCAAGCTTGTATTTGTGCCTGCCACGACCCTGGTGCAGGACCTTGCAGTTGGCTTAGCTGAACTTCATGAGGTTTGCATGGGCCCATTTCTTGAGCCTTCCCAAGTCCATCTGGATGGCATCCCTTCTGTCCAATGTGCCGACTACTCCACACAGCTTGGTGTTGTCGGCAAAGTTGCTGAGGGTACACTCTATCTCACTGTCCACATCTCCAACAAAGATGATAACCAGCATTGGTCCCAGTACCACCCTCTGAGGAACACCACTCGTCACTGGCTTCCACTTGGATATTGAGCCATTGACCACAACTCTCTGAGTGCAGCCATCCAGCCAGTTCCTTATCCACCGAGTGGTCCATCCATCAAATCCATGGCTTTCCAATTTTGAGACAAGAATGCCATAGGGACAGTGTCAAACACTTTGCATAAGTCTAGGTAGATGATGTGTGTTGTTCTCTCCTTATCTACCGATGTTGTGGCAATATTGTAAAAGGCCACTGAATTTGTCAGGCACAATTTACCCTTGGTGAAGCCATGTTGACTGTCACCAATCACCTCCTTATTTATCATATACCTTAACAGACACTCCAGGAGGATCTACTCCATGATCTTGCCTGCATGGAGGTGAGACTGACAGGCCTGTAGTTCCCCAGGTCTTACTTTTTCCCCTTTTTGAAAATTGGGGTTATGTTTCCCTTTTCCCACTCACCAGGAACTTCACCAGATTGCCACAACTTTTCAAACATAATTTCAAATATAAGCAACTTCATTTACCAGCTCCCTCAGGGCCTGTGGTTGGATTTCATCAGGTTCCATGGACTTATCACCTTCATGTTCCTTGGATGGTCTCAAACCCAATCTTCTCCTACAATGGATGATTCTTCATTCTCATAGCCCCTGGGTTTTTTGTCTTCTGCAATTTGGGCGGTGTGGTTAAAGCCTTTGCTGATGAAGACTGAGGTGAAAAAGTCATTCAGTCACTCAGCCTTTTCCATATCCTGGATGACCAGGTCTCCTGTTTCCTTCTAGAGAGAGCCCTCCTCTTCTCTATTCTTTCCTTTATCCCTGAAATACCTATAGAAATTTTTGTTGTTGTTGTTGTTGTTGTCCTTAATGCCCCTGGCCAGATTTATTTCTATCTGGACTTTAGCTTGTCTAATCTGGTAACTGGCCACTTGGACAGTTCCTCTATATTCCACCCAGTCTACCATCCTTGCTTACACCCTCTGTAGGCCTCCTTTTTGTTCTTGAGCTGGTCCAGGAGGTCTGTCCTGTCAGAGTGGTTTTCCCTTTCAGTTTCTGACGTGATTTTCAGGACTTTACATACCCACTCTTCAAAGCAAGGCTGCACAGCGAAGCATAGGAATGTGCGTTCCTCAGAACTCTTAATGTTTTCAGCATTTTGTATCACTTACAACATGCAGGCTGAAGAGAGTCTGAAACCTCAAAGGCACCTTTTTAATTCAAAACCTTCTGGGAGGTAGTCTTTTTTTTGTATGGCTTTGCCAGAGGAATTCAAATGACTTCTCCCATTGACTTCTTTCATTTACTCTTTGCATTTCTCCACTCTTTTGCCACAGACCAATTTTGTGATCTCAATTTTTTCTTTGATACTGACAAACGGGGATCAAATAGAGGAGCAGAGCCAGCAAAGGTTTTGACTCTCTTTCTCATGCCACTTACTATTAAATCACACTTGGCAGCCCAAGACATCACAGTCAAACATGAGGCAACATCATGCCCCATAACAAATGCTGTAAACGGCTTAATTTTCTCTTTAAGACCCCCCCATTGTAAATTGTGGTGGTGTAGGGTAGGTATCTTACATGATTTATCACTGCAAAACTGAGACCAATTCCTAGCTTGTTCTTTAATAAACTTTTTTTTTTTAATTATTATTTCTACATTTTACATATTTGTTTGGATTTTTTCATTCTGTCCCCTCAAGGACTGAAAGCAAAGCATCTTTTGAAACTGTACCTCCACTGTTTGCTTTATTTGTGGCTGAGGAGAAAGGCAAACTGGTAGTTTGTGCCTGTAAACAGCTGGGAGTGAATAACCTTCTTCTGGGGATTGGTTATAACTCTTTTCTGGCAAACTTATGGACTCTGAGGTCTGTATTCAGCTTTCTTTCAATAATAGCTGAATAGTCTGACAATGTGAACATGAAATAATAGAATTAGGTCTGGCAATGTTGTGAACCGAAACATCAGGAAAGGAAGTATTTCCCCCCCAGCTTTTCAGGAATATCACACTTCTTTTTCTGAGGTAAGGACTAATTTGGGTCTTTTGTGTTAGACAATTTTTTCTAGTGTTGCATTCAATTTGTAAGTGGCTTGTAAGTGAGAAAGGCAATTCAGCCTGTGAGAACTCGGGCAACAGCAGCAGAATGCAGCAAGCGGTTCAGGGAGGAGAAACTCTGTTAGTCAGACCTCTCTGGTGTATCTGTAACACAATTAAATGCCTATAATGACCTTCATTAGGCCAAGCATGTAAGTCAATACAAACAACTTTCAACTCAATGAACATTTTCCTTCTAAAAAGTAACCTTGCAGTTCTATTGCTTTTGTACAGTTTTAGCCATATGCTAAATATTACAATGCCTCATTCTCATTTACCCTTCACATATTAAGGTGAAAACTCTGACCTAGTGCATTCTAATTACTTGGCTTATTAGCTTCACATTATATCAGTAATGGTGTGATAGCCAACATAATTACTAAGACTTGAAAAATTATACTTTGCTGTACTATTTCATGAACTGTAAGATGGTTCTCTCTTCTTATTAACTTTCTTACTTAATGGGTCGACCAGATTTTTCATCTACCTAGACCATTGATCAAACTAATAATTTTAGATATCAGCTGCAATTGAGAGATTGCCTCTTAAAACAGTGAGATATATGTTTTATGTATGAAAATACAGGCAGATACTGCTCTTCTTTTTTTTTTATGGACAGGCCACCACAATTACATAGTTACTACATGCTGTTTGAACACAAGTTTTAACTTACAAATCTTCATGAAATCTAGACATTTTTCTCATGAATTTTTTTTTTCTTTTGTCAAATTGCTACTTTTGTATTCACTGAAACTCTGGTTTATCTTTTTTCAGTTGAAAGCTTTTTCACTTTCTGGAAGAAAATAGAACTTCCACACCTTTCCTTTCTTTAAGTAAAATGCTAACTTTTAATCAAAAGCCAGCAGGATTGGCAATTGTTCACCAGATTCTGAGAGTTGTTCTGATCCTAAATATTTTTATTTTACAGTATATAGATAAAGAAGAGATCACTTTCCTAAAATAGAGACTCCTGCTGAATGGGATAACAAGATTCATGTAAACAGTCACAAATCCACCCTCACATGATAACCCTCTTTAATAAGGAAAGTTTCAACAACGCTGAAAGGAGCTGACTTCCTGAAGCCAACAAGGCAAGAGAGGTTGTTCTCTACACCTTAGAGCTGACTCAAAATGGCCAACTATCTTCAGGAGCCCTTCTTTCACTTCAGTGGACTTTGAATCAAGCCCTTGACATAAAGACATGGCTCTTTTTTCTTTTTCTCTTTTAAGTGGATTACTATGTTATGTCAACCTGAGATAAGCACATATGTGTCGTGTCCTCCCCAGCCCACCCCCCGACCCCCCCATGTCTCTATTTTATTAAGCATGAAAGGAAAATACAGATACTCTCATAGATGACCAAATGAATGAGAGAATTGTTGGAAGAGAGACTGCCACAGGATTTTAAGGTTCACTGTGAGAATTTCACTGAAGAGATAAATCCCTTCAGAGTTTGTCCATCCAACTAGGTGATAAATTGGAAGTGTGCATCATCACCCATTAACAAAGTCCATTCTCCCTGTGCAGCTACATGATCAAAACCATCTCCCAATTTCACTGCTGCATCTCTAAGCCAAGAGGAGGTAGTGTAAAAATGGCCAGTGATAATTTAATAAATAAGAGAAAAATATTTTTTAGTGTAGCAGAAAGCACCTGAAAATGTATTCTTCCTACAAGATTTTGATAGGGTGCTGCTTAATTCTACTGTGCTTGGTGCAATCATTTTAATAGTTCTCATTTTCCTTGACCTCTCTGTATGAGGAACATTATTATAAAGCGCGGTATATAAAAAATCTTCTAAAGGTAATAACAGAAACAAAAGAGGCAGTTTGAGCTTGAACATGAGGCTCAAGTGCTAGTGTAGACCTACAGGTGGCTTGATGCTTGCCTGCTTGAGTGCACTTGAGATCAGAGGAGGTATCAAAGCCACAGCCCTCAATATTAAAGAGGGGGATGTGAAGGCAGAGAAATTTCAGTCCCAAATTGGATAAATTTGCCAAGTCTCTGGCTGCACTGCAACACTCATTTATTTGTAGGTGAATTTAATAGACAGGATGTTGAAGGAGGAATTACTTCCCAGAGTGGTATAGTGGGATTAGGTAGAATCTGCCTAAAGCCAGAACAATAGGTTGCTTTTGTGCTAATTTGTGCTTTTAAAATGATTAAATGCACCTGACATTTTAGGTAATCTTATATATGTAAATTAATATGAAACTCAAACTGTGTTTCTGAAGTCCTTTCTTCACTAGAATATGCCTATGTTATAATAGACATTGTATAATATATAACTATGTATCTTGTGGTTTCTTGATAATTTAAGCAAGAGAGGCTTTTAAATTAGCTATTAAATTACCATTCAGAGATCTGATCTTCTTCTAATTTCCGTACAAAGTCCTCCACGGGGGATAAATCTAGTTTAAATGATTTTATACCCTGGATGTAAGATGATACAATATTCCTGCATTTCCAACTGAAACACATTACAACCCTGTATAACCCCTCCCCACATGTAGGAAATTAGGCAAGGAGGACAAGAAACCACCATGGTTGAGCCATGACCTGCTGGTCAAACTAAAGGGCAAGATGAGGCTACACAGGAAATGGAAGAAGGGACAGGCATTCCAAGAAGAGTATAGGGACATTGTTTGGCTGTGTAGGGATGACGTCAGGCAGGCCAAGGCACATCTAGAACTGAACTTGGCAAGGGATGTAAAGAAAAACAAGAAAGGTTTCTATAGGTACATTAACCAGAAAAGGAAGGTAAAAGAAAACATACTCTTCCTGTTAAGCACCAGTGGGGAACTTGTATCAACGGACGAGGAAAAGGCAGAAGTTCTCAACAACTTTTTTGCCTCAGTCTTCACTGGCAACAACTTTTCTCCTAGCTCGCATGTTGATGGCCCACAAGTTGGAGACCAAGGTGACAAAGTCCCTCCCACTGTAAGCAAAGACAAGGTGTGTGATCAGATGAGGAAGATCAAGATACACAAGTCCATGGGACCTGATGAAATACATCCCAGAGTCCTGAAGGAACTGGCTGATGTAGTCACCAAGCCCCTTTCCATGATATTTGAAAGGTCATGGCAGTCAGGTGAAGTCCCTGTGGAGTGGAAGAAAGGAAACGTCACACCCATTTTTGAAAAGGGTAGAAAGGAGGACCCTGGGAACTACCTACCTGTCGGTCACCTCCGTGCCTGGGGAAATCATGGAACAGATCCTTCTAGATGCCATGTTGGGGCACATGGAAGACAGGGAGATGATTCAGGACAGCCAGCATGGCTTTACTAGGGGCAGGTCCTGCCTGACTAACCTAGTGGCCTTCTATGAAGGCGTGACTATGTTGGTGGATAAGGAGAAGCTATGGATGTGATCTATCTGGACTTGTGTAAGGCTTTTGACATGGTCCCCCACAACATCCTCTTCATCAAATTGGAGCGATATGGATTTGATGGGTGGGCTGTTCAGTGGATAAGGAACTGGATGGATGGTTGCATCCAGATTGTGGTACTCAGTGGCTTGAGATCCAGATGGAGAGCAGTGACAAGTGGTGTCCCTCAAGGGTCTGTGCTGGGACTGGTACTGCTTAACATTATTATCTATGATATAGACAGAGGGATTGAATGCACCATCAGCAAGTTTGCTACAGAAGATGTGAAGCATATTTGGTGCTTTCTCCTTACTTACTGGGGCAGGAGCCCTGCACCAGAGCACCATGAGCTGCTGGTGCCGCTGCAGTCTGGGGGGACCTTGGCTATGGTGGGTTTGGGAAGGATATTATTTGTTCAGCAGATGTAAACAGGAAGTTTAAGGACAGTGAAGAGAGATTAGGATGGTATTGGGGTACTCTGGGTACTCCCAGAGTACCCAGGGCAGGGAAGGGTACTCCCATTCCCTTCCCCTCCTTTCCTTCTTGGGTCTTCCTACCATTACTGCCTTTCCTGCTGACCCCAGCTGTGGCAGATGCAGTTTCCAGACTGTGGTCAGCGGGGCTCAGAAATATTCTCTGCATTAGTTGTTCCTCCATTCCTCAACATTACTGCACAAAATAGCATCTGTTGTGACAAATAATGCCATGCCACCATGTGTCCACAATGCTGAAAACAGATAACCTGCATCCACGTGAACTATTGGAAAACATGTAGAATAAAAATGAGGATAGCCCAATTCTTACCTATTTTGTGATTTTTGCCTTGCAAGGTGCTCTCAATCAATGTTATTTGAGATTTACTTCTTTCTGTAAAACACATTCTTAATGTTGATGACATTATCCGGGTGCTGGAGCTGCAGCTGGGTGGGAAGGGCAGGGAAAAGGCACAAACAACAACCTAGAAAGGCATTGTAGAGAGGTGGAAGTCAGTCTCTTCTCCCAAAAAACAAGTGATAGGCCAAGAGGAAACATCCTCAAGTTGTGCCAGGGGAGGTTTAGATTGGATATTAAGAAAAATTTCTTCACTGGGGGGTTATCAAACATTGGAACAGGCTGCCCAGAGCAGTGGTGGAATTGCCATCCCTGGAGGTATTTAAAAAATGGGTAGACATGGTGCTGAGGGATATGTTTTAGCAATGGTTTTAGCAATGTTAGCTTGATGGTTGGATGTGATGATCTTAAAGGTCCCATCCAACATAGACAATTCTATGGCAGGGCCCTAGCTAGAAATTCTGTCTTCTTCTCATTGATAAAATGAACATAAATAGAAAATACAATAAACCAGAGCTGGTCTAGCCCATAATATTTAACCAGTAATGATAAAATCAGAAATACTATATCTGAAACCAAACTGAACTTGTGCCTATCTTTTGCAGCTTTATTGAGTTCATTTAATAAAAATATATATTTATGTTGCTAATTTTTTTAGCCTATAATTGCAAATTCAACATGTAAGTTCATTATATGCTTTTTCTTGTTCCTATGGGTTTTCAAAACTCAATAATTCCTTTCATGATGCAGAAACTATGCTCCAATACCCATGTTAGCCTACCAGAATTAACTCAAATGATATGATAAATTCATAATTTTGATACCATTTTCCACTAAGTACAAAACAGCATTCAAAATTCTTGGAACAAAATTCCTTTCAAGTATAGTTTTTTCCCTGGGTTTATGGCTCTGTGTTAGCATAGCAATTCACCATAGGCATATGGTCTATTCTTTTTTTTTATTCCATCTGCGCAAAAACATAATTCCATAGACCATGTGCTGTGATCCACTGCTAGAGCAGGAGGATAAGGGTGCCTTTGTCCCTCTCTATAATGGACTAATCTATTCCTGGGCAGGTTCCAGAGTGTATTTCCAATATATTCTTACAATCACAAATTGCCCAGACATATGTAATCCCAAAGGATACCATTAATTTTGCTTTGATACAGATTATAGCAGACTAATTATTTGTTCCTCTTGAGGTTCCCACAGATGGGGTATAACTATAGCCATTGATAAAGACTAACATGTGACTCTCTAGGAAAAGTATTTACCTCTTAAGGTTTCCTTTCCTGCTTTGTTCTTCTATTGTCCTCTAACACTCTCAGAAGTTATTGTTATTGGGTACTAATTTAATAAAAATGCGGGAGATTCCACCTGAAATGATAACCACCAAAGCTATTCAATTGTTTTTCTGTGTAACAGCTCTGATTGAAATTCTGGTAACAGCAAAATTGAATGCAAAATTTCCTTGGCTTCTGTGGGGGACTGGAATTTCATCTAAGGTGCATATTGTTTTTGATTTAGACACAAATATCTTCTAACAGTTTCTGATTCGCAAGTCTCGTCTAGCATAACACCACATTAAGTAAGCCAAGAAACCATAATCTAAAGGGTATTGTCAAGTGGCAACGGAACATATATTCATTTCAGGTACTGTATGCTAAACGCAAATCTCTTTACCTGGCATGTGATGTCTACCAGGAGATAATGTTATCAGCTATGTCCTGTGTGCTGTAGAGATCATTACTTTCAAGTTACAGAAGGACAGCAAAAGGAACAGCTATGCAGCAAGAAAGAAAGTACTAGCAGTGGAAGAGAAGAAAAACTGCGGGAATGCCTTTTAAGCGTTGTAGAGATACTTCAAACATATTTGAATTCTTTTTTAACACAGCCCTCCCCATGAGCAGGATCCATCCTTTCTAACTCTTCAAACAAAACATATGCAAATAAACCCCTGCTTTACTTTTTATATTCTATGTTTCCCTATGTACCTAGGCGAGCAAATGATCAAAATGCTCAAGCTGAGAACCTCTAAGCTAACTATTCAGTTAGCTCTCAGTATTTCAGGAAACAGGTGATGGAAATCTCTTTTGTATCCACAATTTCCTTGCAGGGGGAGCTATCTTAATATTACCTTTTAAAGAAGGATATCTAGTAAGGTAATATACATACGTAAGTGTATGTGTGTCCCTACCCGCCTATTCATATATTTAGTTATATGTGGGAAAGGAGTAGATTTTTCCTGTTCTGAGCAATTACTTGCCCTATCAATATATATTTCAGCACTTGATTTTTTCTCTCCATTAATTCAGACCTCCAATATACATGTTTATTTTTAAATAATTGCAAATTATCCATGAAATGTTAAATAGGATAATGAACTCATTAAGCATTAATCACATAACATAGTTCAAGCATGAAGGCAGGCTATTCACACACATTTCTAGAGAGTTATCATGAAACGTAGAGTGTTTTGAGGAAACCAGGAAAACCAGTGGTTAATGTGGTTGCACAGGAGCTGGGAGATGACATTACATTTCATCATCCCACCACAGAAGTTTTAGGTGCTGCTGCTAAAGGATCATGCCTCCCTTCACATCATTAGAAGAGTGATAAAACATCTCAGTGGGAGGGGAGGACAATAAGTGCATGACAGGGCTTGGAGGATGTTAGGTGACACATCTAATGAAGGCCATTAAGGTATCACAGTTAGATTTTTGTGGAGCAAGAAAAAAGTCACTAGTCTTTGTGTGTCAGCTGGCAGAAAGAGTGTGGAACAAAGTCACTTTTCCTCCAGGAATTTGAATTCGCACAGAAAAGAGATTCAAAAAATCTTTTGTTATCGATGCATGACATGCATGGGGAGTGTCTTGTGGTTAGAGAAGCAGTCATCTGTTTGACAATATAGTTAGAATACATGCATTTTTGAAGTTAGGCATATTGGTCTAGGTTAATATTACTTAAGTTGAAAAGAGAGTGTAAATACATTTTTTAAAAGTATTCACTTTTTAAACTTTAAATTTATAACTAGAAATCCGGGGGGCTGGGGTGGATGGGTTTGGTGGGTGGGATAGTTATTTCGTGTCAGGTGGAATGTTTTCTTTGATACAAAATTTTTTCTTGGTGAGAAATGTTATTCTGATGGAAAATGAAAGTTGAAAAGTCATGGCAGTTGGGTGAAGTCCCCAGTGACTGGAAAAAGGGAAACATTGCACCCATTTTTAACAAGGGTAGAAAGGAGGATCCTGGGATCTACCAAACTGTCCGCCTCACCTCTGTGCATGTGCCTGGGAAGATCAAGGAACAGATCCTCCTAGAAGCTGTGCTAAGGCACATGGAGGGCAGGGAGGTGTTTAGAGACAGCCAGCTTTGCTTCACCAAATGCAAGTTCCTGCCTGACTAACCTAGTGGCTTTCTACTATGGAGTGACTACATCAGTGGACAAGGGAAGAGCTGTGGGTATCATCTATCAGGATTTCTGCAAGGCCTTTGACACATTCCCCTACAACATTCCCCTTCTTTCTAAGTTGGAGAGAGATGGATTTGATGGGTGGACTGTTCAGTGGATGAGGAATTGGTTGGATGGTTGCATCTAGAGGGTAGTGATCAATGGCTCAATGTCTAGATGGAGACTGGTGACAAGTGGTGTCCCTCAAGGGTCTGTATTGGGACCAGTACTGTTTAATGACTTCATCAATGATGTAGACAGTGGGATCAAGTGCACCCTCATCAAGTTGGCAGACAAACACCAAGCCGAGTGGTGTGGTTTTGACACTAATGAGGAACAGGATGCCATCCAGAGGGACTTGGACAAGCTCAAGAAGTGGGCCTGTGTGAACACCGTGAGGTTAAACAAGGCCAAGTGCAGGGTCCTGCATGTGGACTGGGGCAACGTTTGTTCTCAATATGGGCTAGGGGATGAAGAGATTGAGAGGAGGTCTGCCAAGAAGGGCTTGGGGGTACTGGTGGATAAAAAGCTGGACATGAGTGAGCAAGTTGCGCTTGTGGCCCAGAAGGCCACAAGTATCTTGTGCTGCATCAAAAGAGCAGGAAGGGAGGTGATGCTGCCTGTCTTCTCCCTTCTGATGTGTACGTAGAGTACTGGAAAGTCCTCAGGACAGGAAAAATATTGACCTGAATCCAATGGAGGGCCACAGCAAAGATCATTGCACCTCTCCAGTGAGGACAGGCTGAGAGAGGTGGAGTTCTTCAGGTTAGAGAAGAGAAGGCTCCAGGGAGACCTTACTTTGTACTTTCAGTCTTTGAAGGGGTTTTATAAGAAAGATGGGGACAAACTTTTTAGCAGGTCCCATTGCAATAGGACAAATTGAAGATGTCTCTGCTTACTGTAGGTGGGGTTGGAACTAGATGACCTTTCAAGATCCCTTCCAGCCCAAACTATTTTATTATTATCAATATTTGATCAAATTCTCTAAGGCATTACTACAGCAGAGGTCAATGCTGTTACTGTAGCCTGCACTGAGCTTATACAGTAGATATTTAATGCTTCAAACTCTCATCACAATACACAAAAATGTACTGCTGTTATGGAGCAGGAAAGAGTGTCAAGAACCAGCAAAATGTTCTTAATGCAGAGAATTCACATGTTCCCTCTTGCACTGCATCATGTCAGTGAGATGCAAGCTATGATGATAACAGTTCTTCCTCATTTTGCCCGTAAGTACACTTATACCTCAAATAACATAAAGAAATCTACTCCTTCCTCCTGAGCTTCAGCATACTTTCTGGCAATATTTTTGGCATATACCCAACAGTCTTTAGCATTAAAGATGCTTTTTTATGGTTCCCAGTAGTCAAGCTGTGAGAAAGATATTTTTTTATGATAAGCAGTCTTAATAACAATACAATTATATTCATAGGGCACCCATAGATTGGAGAATTATACATATTAACTCTTAGCCTAACTGCAACAAGGATTTAATTAAAAAATTAAGGAATGGTGAAAAAAAAAAAAAGAAAGCTTAATCATTCACACATAAACTCCCACTTCCCCTTGCCCCTTTTCACTTATTCTGAAAAAATCACCAAAAGAGTGTATCAGAGAGAATAAGAAATGGATTTTACATCTAGGTAATTCTCTACAAATGATGTTAAATACTTGAAGAAAAGGGAAACACTGCTACATTGTTTTAGAGAAAGAAACACATTAAAAAACACTTCCATTAAGTTTTTTTTAATTCTCTTGATGCGCGGAAATTGACTCCACAACCTGGAAAGTTGCAAAGTAGGTATGTTTATTCAGCGCTGGGCAGCACGGGGGGTCTTCCCACCACAAATGTGCTACTCCGAGTGCGGCAACTTGCCCTTCATTTATACAGCAAAGGAACATATATTCATTATGCCTATACATATGCATAACCTGTCCCTGCTTCATATTAAAATTAGACCCCTCCCAACTACGTCTGCATAGTGTCTCTTGGTAGTGGTCGCTGAGGGTCGTGAAGAGGAAGGCTGTATGTCTTCTTCACAGCTCTGGCACAGGCCCAGTTCTTGTTTGTTCTCTTTCCCAGCCAGGATGGCAGGTGCAGCTGGATCCTCCTTATCAAATGTACCTCCCTGTCTGCTCTCAAGGCTGGGGAGTCGGTTCTGCATCCCGGGATGTTCCCCTTGCTCCCCGTTATCTCCAAGCTGTGGCTCATCCTGACCTTCAGTTATTTTCCACTTCTGATCAAGCGGTGGGCCTTTAACGGCTGCATACTCTTACCTAAAGAACCATTTCTAAAAGACAGTCAAAGTTACTTCTAAAAGTTTTAAAAGCTTATATTTTTAACTTACTTCTAAAGGCTTATATTTTCTTATAAGTATAAGGTAAAATGTTACTTTAATTACTGTCCCCCTTTCACTCTCATCATGCCTTAAACCTGTTTTAACATGGCAGGCAAAGCTTCATCATTGCATCAATCTCCTAGTGATGTAACATTTGGAAAGTAAATGATCTGTTTTTCTTATTTTCATCAGGGTGTAGAGATGAAGGAAAGACTGTGCAGCAGAAGAGGACCTGTGTCACCAGAAGTGCTAGTTTTCTGACCCATGTATACCCAGATGGGTATTACCAAGAGCCCTCATTAATCCCTACTAAGCTATTTAGGGTCCAAGAGCAAAGTAAAAGTAGATAAAAGCACTGCTTTCTGTGCCAGAGAACATAATTCCCTTGCAGTTGCTGGATTACCCTCTTTGCTATTTATCAATCAAATAGCGTCGTCCTCCTAACCAGTAATGCCAATCCAGACTGTAGGAAAGCTTCTCAAAATATGTTTGGTCAGCAGGTAGTTAGGTGTATTTGTCTTTCATGAAGGCAAGGAAATGGTGCTTCTCTTGTGCTCAGTGTGGGACAGTTCAGGTTTTCAGTTTGCTTTGCTCTGTCAAAGTCCTCAAAATAAAAATCCCTCATACAAACATGAAGAGGAAGACACTGTATTGCCTTGTATCATTCATCTTTCATCTAATGCAAATTCACTGAATAGAGAATGAAATAATAATTTCTTATAAGAATTGCTGAGACAAGTTGCTTATTTTATAAAACCCAAAATGAGTCTATTCAAAATGTAGCCCAGAATCTGTTGATACAGATGGCAAATTATTTGTAGTTGGTGGATTGTCTAACCCAATAGCTAATTGTGAGGGAGGAACTAAGCACAAAAAATATAGACAGTTTGTCTCAAGCAATTTATTTTTTTATTTTTATTTTTAAAGGAATGAATGCAGTTCTTAAAAACTATTAAAAAGCTGTGAAAATAGCAGTTGCCACAAAAAAAAAAACATAATAAAAACATAATGCATAGGAACAGACCCGTTTTCCTAGACCTCTCTTTCACAACCAAAGGTGCTATCAGATGGCAATATTATCAACTGTAAGTATAAATAGCTTAAAATTACTTCAGTCTCTCAATCTGCTCACTTAAAAATGACACAACTGATTCCTTTCCATCTTGCCATCTCCCATTACTGTAGAACTGGACTTGCCTGTATTAAATATGGGTCTCTAATGACTGGCATAAAGAATATTGGTATACCCATTGAAATACTACTTGCTAGCATGGTCTTATGTCCTTTATAACAAGAGAAAGCACTGCAGCTGATAAAACACTTGCAAGGAAAGGGATAGCAACTAGCCTGTCCCATCTTATTTCCTGTAGTTTCCTGTAAATGCCCTACTTTTGCTTGTAAGTGCACTTACTTGTATCTACAAAAACTGTGCTTGCTCAGTCCCATCCTCACTGATGATGACTACAGAAGGAGCCAGAGGAAACAGGTCCTCAGACTCCAGATATCCTTTAGCACTAGGGAGAGATCCTTCAAGAAGAGGCCAGAAGGAAGACATAGAGGATTTTTCATTTGAAAGCAGTAAAAATGTTTCATTTGTCACACTTTCATTCTCTCCTCTCTCCAAATCTTGGCCATATCAATGACCAGCTCTTAGTGCCTGCAGTCAACTTGCTACAAAAGTTGTCAAAAAGACAGCATTTGCATTTCGGTTTATCCCTCCAAGTCAGTTATACTGATAATAGCTCTGTCTGCCATTGTCTCCAAAACTGACTAGGAAAAGAGATTACAGAGGCATCATTTAAATGATAGTTTCATGCAACAGATAACTTATAATTTCTAAGAAAAGGTTGCCCTCAGATAGCCCAAACCTTGAAAGAATGGATTTGAAACAAAACCAGACTGATTAATGAATGTATAAACTTGTTTGCAAAGGAAAGTGGGAGGAAAAAATCACAATCAACCCTTAATGGAGTCTTAAACTGTCTGGAATAAAATTATTTTGAATGAAAGACTCAAACTGGTAAACATACTAAAAAGGGCAGAGGGCAGACCTCTGCCTCTCATGGGAAGACAATTTGACAGGGGAGATAAAGACTGAAAGCTGGTTTAGTCCATTCAAGTATCACATACTTCAGGGGGTTCAAAATATAAATATAATCCTGACAATATGAATCCTATACAAGACATCAGCATATGAAATATCTTATTAGGAGATTCACAGGTTTCAAAAGGCAGTTAATCTTATGGGAAAGCAGCATTCAAAGCAGCACTTCAGCTCCCTGCTGCCTCCATTAGGTGGGAAATTGAAAACAGAGGTTATTATAATGTTTCCATTTCTATCTCTGCAGTAAGGCCTGTGTCAGAACTTGCCCTGTAAAGCCAGTATTTTAGAGTTTTACTACCACAACATCAAAAAGTTTTTTCCAGGGTTATATTTGGTTCATAGAGCCTCTGTGTGCAAGCAATCCTTCATAAATTTGGAAGATGCAAAACTGACTTAATTTTAGGCTATGTATATAAATATTAAATAAATTTGACATTTACAGGTTTTGGAGATTTCATGTTACTCTAAATCAATATTGCCTTAACAAATTCATTTGTATAATATTTAAGTTACTACCACGGTCTAAATCAATGTTGATATAAATTAAACTGACCAATATTTATATTACTATTTGCTCTGAATTCCTGTATTACTTAATCAATATACAGGGTTGGAATTTGTGCCAAGTGGTTAAAGCACAGACACAGTTTCTGGCCTAATCATTTTACTACATGTATCAAGGAGTATTTACAAACTGGTCTATAATTACTCAGCTGCTTAGTTGGGATGAATCAGTAGAATATTCTTAACGCTGGTAGGAATTCACTAGTTGCTACCAGATCACAGCACAGGCAGCTCTGCCACAAATACTTGTTCTTATGCAGGATCATCCTATCAGGTCTTGTCAGAGCCAAGACCAAAATACTGATCTGCTGCCTCAAAAAAACCCAGGCTTTTTTCAGCTTTCACATCCTTTCAAATGAGACTGAAAGCAGCTATTTGGGACAGAGCCCAGAAATATGTCAAGGAACCTCTGTATATAAACCTAGAAATTACTTCTTAGTTGTCCCTTATTTTAGCAATCCATTGCCTTTTCAGATCTAGTTTCACAAAAATGGCCTCAAAAGACACCTCTTTGAGAATGTAGGCATTAATTTAAATTTAAACATATATCACACTATGATGTTAATTAAGTTCCAAATGTAATTTTTCATAGGCAAAGTTGCTCAAAACTGTTGACCATTCCAAACCACTACCAAATCTCTAATGTGATCAATTGGAAATAATGACAAAAGTATCTGCCAAAATTAGGGACTGGAGGGAAAATATATTTAGAATTAGTAGAATAAGGAGCAAAGACATAATTTCCATGATTTATTTGCTCTGTAGCAACCCCTGTGAGTACCACGACAGTCCTTGCCCCAAGCACTGAACAATTACAGGCCTATTAATGCGAAATGCATCTTGTAGATGACACAAGTCAGGTCCATGTGAGGTACTAGGGGGAATATATTGGATTGCAGTGCCCATCTTAAAATATGCTAAAATGCTTCTCAAAACACCTTTTGAGTCACAAGAAAAATGCTTCTCAAAACACCTTTTGAGTCACAAGAAAAAGCAATACAATTCTCCCCCAAATCCTCCCCATTTACAGCACACAGCCCTGGGAAGAGTACAGAATAAAGTTTGGGACTCAATCTGTTCAGTATATTCCTAAAGTTAATACTAAATTGTCAATTGCCTCTGAATGAGATTGTTTACTATTTTATCATTTTTCAGCCATGTAGTCTTATTTATTAGACAACAATCACCCATACTCCCATTTTTTAATTTTCCCCTTGACTCTAGACTTTCATATTCCTGACCTTTTTTTTTTTTCCTGTAATGACCTTTCATAACTTTTATTACCATGCTGAGAAAGGACATTCTTTCCCTTCAAATCCTCTGCAGGCCATCTTTATCCACATTTTTCAACCAGACTCATATAATCTTAATAATGTATCAGTCGTTCACTGGCAAGTCTGACAGCCTGTGAATTTATTTGGCTCGTAGTCTGGTCTATGACTGGCAGAAGAAAAGATGTGAGAACCATTTGCACAATTTAATACATGGCACATTCAATACTGCGTTCAATAACAAGCAGTGGTTTCTAACACTCAACAGGGGGAAATATGCCAAAATCTAGGAATGCTCTTTTGGGCATGGTGAGGGACATTGAGCAATTTGCTCCAGTCCCATGTCTGTGTCAGGGATCATTTGTATCTGGTGAAAAAGCCTCTTGCAAAGTCATTGAAGAGTCACCTTAATCATACATTCAGCTGGCTGTAGTACTGAAGATATTCGGGAATTCACTGAAACGTTTTCTATGGACTCCCACTGCTACTACTAAAGAGTTGCACTGCCAGCAGTGTCCAGCTAATGCTGCATGCCGAGAGACATGCTTGCTCTCTGCCAAGGGTGAATTGCTTAGCTTCTGTTTATGAAAATTTCTTGGCCCACCCTTTCTGTTAAGATGTCATTTCTTGTTGCTTTTAGTTACTGCAAGAGCTTAAAATCTTGCTTAATACTCACTTTTTTTCATTCCCTTTATTGGCTAAAGGGCCAAGGCTGATTTGAATTTTTGAAGACAGGTGTCTGTCATCCCAGCCACATCCTCTGCCTGCTTAAATCACTGCAATTTAGAATTACTATTTTTGGCTCTGCATAGATCCCCCTGGTCTGAATTAGATCTTTTTTTTCTTTACACATTTTCTAATACAAATTAGAACATTTTTCTTTAATCATTTTTTTTTTTAAAACAAATTTTTCTTTAAACATTTTCTAATACAAATTCAACATTTACTTCACTGCTTTATTTTTGAAAGTGTTTAGTTGCCGTTCTTCCTTCTTGGTAATGCCCCCTATCATGCTTCCACCTAAAGAAAAAAGTTATGTACTAATGCTCTTTTATATCTGACCTTTACTGGCAGCTTGAATACCATCAGTAATTAAGAGCTGAAATTGTTGTATTGGGATAAGAAACAGATTGGATTTCTACATTTTAGCCTTCATTATTTCTCTTTCAGGCTCTGCCATATTTAACTGAAAATATCCATCACTACTATGAACTGTCAAATGCACTTGTCCATGATTTTCTCATTGACCGTAATTTTAGCTTTCATTTTCTTACAATTTTCTCCAAGGGACTGTGCCTTGCCTGATTTGTTTGTCTGTTATGATAGTCAAGTTATTTGCTTATCCAGCAAACTGGTATAAACTTTTAAAATTTATGTGCATACTAGACAACAGTCATACCATTTTTTCCAGGGCAAAATTAAAAAAACCCCAACACTAAAAGAGTACTCCCTCACCTTCAACTCCCACTGTTCACCCAGGGCAATTGTACAAAATATGTTCGGAAAAACGTGCAGAGACACAACGCAATGTAAGACTCGGACTGCAATATTAAGTTATTGGTCTGTCCAAATCAATGCATATTTCATGGATGCTAAAAATAAGTGAACAAAACTCTTTCTGATTAGAACCATCTTTCAACATGAACATTTACTTGATATTTTGCTGGTTTCTGCACCTGGTAGTACAAGCTTCAGAAAAACATCTCAATTTTACCTTCTCAGTAAAAAATTGGTAATAATAAGTACATCAAAGGGGCATAATCCTGATATCTTAAGATCAGTTTTTACTGTGGTTGCATTCGTTACATATCTGGAAAACTCAAAACTAGACTTTGCTGACTTGAACAGAAACTTTCCAGAAAAAAAATCTTCCCTTATTTTACATGTGAGAAATAGGTTGTCCAATTTTCACTCACAAACTCATAAAAGCCTCAGAATTCATGAAAGTGCAATTACACAAAGGTGCAATAAACAAACAAGTAAATAACTTGTATATCACTGAAGCATTAACTTGCTTTATTAATTATTTCCTTCAGTCATTTTTCAGGGTAAGTAACTAAAATATTATCTGATAAAAGGTTGGCTTCTCTTATTCCATATATGCTGATAAGAAAACAGACCAAGTGAAAAGAGCCCCCGTCTTCCTTCCCCCCCCTCCCCTGCCAAGCCTTTGGACAAGATACTAATGTTCAACAAAGGTAATCAGAGGAGCAGTTTGCAAATGACTGTATTCTCTGGAGAAAAGCGGAAACTCTACAGATGCAGTTTAACTCACAGACAGCAGTAGAATGTGTGCAATATTTCTGCATCCTGTAATGTAGCTGGTAAAATCTGGAGATGTAGTTGCTAGAGGAAAAAAAAAAGAGACTGGGAGTACTGAGTTAACTACCTCCCATTAGCCAGCAAATAAACTGGCTAGCAAAATAACGACACTTTGGACCATACCAAGAGAAAGTGGACTAAAGGGATTAGGGTTGAATGAGATGGTTCAGGCAGCTTGTATTTGGGAATAAGACTGCCTGCTCTCCCAGCTGAAGGATAAGCAATAATACAAAGAAGTCTAATGGAGCCTTGCCAAAAGCCATCTTTCTAAGTGGCAACCTGAAAGCTCAGTTCACATGAAAATCAATATAGGACTGTTCAAGATGTAATACAGTCGATTACCAAACAAACAAAGGCACTTTTTTGAATGTAGGAGATTGTGTTTAAGGAAAATAAAAAAGGAAATAATCTTGCAATAAAATTGTATTCTAAGACTAGAAAATGTTTAACCTTTAAAAGAATAATTAGTTAACAGTCCAAACCACTGGCCAACATATATTTCACTTGGCAAGCTAAAGCACACTAAAGCAGATCATCAGCCAAGAGGGAAAGAACTGAATTTGTAGGTAGAAGCTGAGGAAGAGCTTGGGGTTGAGGAACAGCATGGTACAAATTCCATGCTACTCATTACATTGCAGATATGTTTGTCCTGATAGCCATCATCTGTTTGTAAGTCCCAAGACAAAAAAGGAATCTCCTTTATTCCCCAGGACTATTTCTCTGCTTCTTCAGAACCATCTCCTCTAAGTACATTCATAAATGTACTTATGATCCACATTAATTTCATTGTCTGCCACATTTGTCCTATTAGGACATTGTTCAGATAATTTTTTTAATTGTGGAAATGCTTTTCAAATTTCCAGCATACGTTTGTTTGTGACTGGTGTCTTGCCTGTGTTGCCCATCACCATGAGAAGCTTCTTCAAGTGCCTGATATTTTTATCTGCAAGAGAAGAGTTACATACCCTATCAGACCTTCCACTGCCAGGGTAAAGCCCTTTTCTGTAAGAAAAGAACTTCCTGGAGAAGTGCTACAGATAAATCCTTTACAGGGTATTGTACAGTGCCTTTCACATTTTTAGATTTCTATTGATAGTATTCTCATGCAGCCTATCCCACAGTTAACTTGTCTCTCTTCAGAGTTTTATCCTGTAAATTACAGTTCCTATGATCAGCTTGTCCTGTCTTCTGTTGTCATCAAAAGGCCCTACTTGCTGCAAAAACCTCCTACTATGTGTTACCTTGTGGCTTTTAATCTCACCTCAGTAGCAGGGTCTTCAAAGTTATCCACTTTTCCCTCGACAACAACCTCATCTCCTTTTCTATGGCCAATGCTACTGTCAATCCTCTTCCAGATCTGGGACAAGAAGCAAAAAACAATTGCATCAGGAGATGGCCAGGGGAGGGACACAGTCTCCTTATCATGCGCTTAAGCAGGGCTAGATTCAGGAGAGCAATGACTGAGCATAAAGGAGATAATGCAGGACAGGCATCCTAGGATGCACAGTGGGTGCTCTAACAACAGATCATATATTTCTCAGGGAGAAAGAGTTGCACAGATTTTTCTGAGGCAGTTCAATGTGAATACTTGCCTTCATTGCTGGAAACACACATCTGTGCATGCTTTCTGGCCATGTGACTATTCTTAGTCCAGTTCTTCAGTGAGCATTTCCCTATTTTACCCTAGGTTTGTTTTTGCCAGTGTCTACCTGTGTTGATGGATATTACTTTACAGCTCTCCTTATGTGGAAAGCCATTCCAGCACACGAGGGATGGTCTAAGGGCCTCCAGGAGCAGAAGCAGCTTTGATACCGAGCCTATCTTCCCCCTTGGGTGTCCTGGGTGAGATCTGTTGGGAATGGGGTCCTATAAAGCCACAAGAGTGGGAGCCTGCTCTGTTGGGAACCTATATCATCACACAACCCCTCCATTTTTCATTTTGTGTCTGTTACTAGACATAGAGATAGATAGTTTTGCTTGGGTTGAGGCAGAAAGTCCTGTGATGATACGTTTACTTCTCCCAGATGTTTCTGATAAATACATTTTGCTTTTGTTTCTAATAGGAAAATCTAACCACTCTTATGGCTTTGAAGGCAGAGGTGAACTGCATCAAGATTTATTGAGATTTATAGATAAGACTATTCAGTTTTATCACTGTCTGGTTAGATGGCGGTGCAGTACGTGACAGCCTGGTTTGAAATTTTCATTCACCTTCCAGATAAGCCCAAACTTTTTTTTTCTTGTAGATTGCAGGTGTGAAAGACAGAAAATGTAAAATTACTGGGAGCTTAGCACTAAAAAATAATGATCCATTACAGTGACATCATTAACTACTTCTATCTGCCTGTTATGGAACTCCAAAGTGCATTTGGACAAAGAAGTCTGATATCATTCAGGGCATGTGGAGAGTCTGGAATAATGAGGAGCTGCAATATGAAAACACACAAAAGAGATTTCACCTTTCTTCCTGAGTTAATTATCTCTGACAGAAAAGGCAAGCTCAGAAATGGTATTTGCTGTTGTACACAAGTATTTAATATCTCCGTAAAAAGTCAGGTTAGAAAAAAAAAAAGTAATTTAACAAAAATAATTATCAGCACTAACTTTGTCTGTGAAATTTCTTTTAAGACATTTAAGTTTATTTTGAATTAACTGCGAATGAACATAACACCAGTGAGTGTCATGTGAGACATACCAGGTACTGTGACTCATAATTGTATTGGAGAAGTTTCTACGCACAGCTCTTTCAAAGAGGACATTGGCCTTATGTATACTTCTAGCTAATGTGAAAGTCTCAGGGTACTTCCAGAAATAGAAAACAGTAAAATAAGCGTGTAATGTAATTATTCAGCTTTCTAATTAATGACTGACAAGTGTCTTCAGAAATTATTACTTTAAGCTGTACAAACGGCAGAAATAAGTAGTGCCCTGATATGTTTTTAAACTGTCACCCTGATTTTTCTGGTGTATTTATCCATTTATATTTCTATACAGTTTAAGAGCTAACCAAGTACATTTGTCAGAAATTATTTACTATACTCTGGTAAGATACATTAAGCGATGAGATAACACAGTCACTGAATACTGTCAGACCAACCTTTCCCAGGGTTTCTTGTTCACTCTTATTACCTTGGTATTTTCCCTTCCTGTGTTCACTCTCATCTTTACCTTCCTGTAACAGACCATAATGCACCCTTCAGTCAACATTTGTTTTTCAACAAATTTCAACAGTTTCAACAAATTCAAAAAAACATTTGTTTTTCAACAAAAAGTGGAAAAACAAAAATTTCCTGTTTGTTTTTCCACTTTTTTATCTTTCTATTTTGCCTCTACAATGTTGTTTAGCTTGCTTTGCTCTCATTTTTTCATTCAATTTCTTCTTTCAGAAGCTTCTCTCAAAATCCTTATTGTCTTTTTCACAACTTAACAATCTTCTCTTAGCTTTCTCTTATCTACATCTATCCACCATCATACATCCACTGGTACTTTTTTGGAAGTGTTTGTACATGAGTTTCAGAAATGCTGTGGCCAGACCACGCTCCCCACCCCCCCACACCCACACCCTGGAGGGAGCAGGTGGTGAAACAGGAGTGTCTCTCTGCTTGGCAGCAGTGAAGGTCCTGGTCCATAAATCTGGAAGCTAGTGGGGGTCTCAATCTTCCTGGAAACTCTGTTAAGCTGTCCCTCTTTTAGAGTCCAATACCACATGTTCCTATAGTGCCCTCTTCTCACCTGCAAATTGCAGCCATGTACTGTATTTTGCCTAGCATACTTACATGCTCCTAAGATAAAGCTCCTGCAGGTGCATCCTATAGATTAAAACTGGATGCCCCTCCATGAACTCCTGCTTGAGCCTCTTTGCAGCAGCAGTGGTTGAAAAGACAGACCAGGTGGAGTTGCTCAGTCAGCAGACAGAAAGCCACAGCAGATGGTCTATACATCTCCTTAGAGACTTATGCACAACCTGAGAACAAAAGTATGTATCACTAAGAATAAAAGCATCCACATTATATATGGTGTACTGAAATTTTCAGGAAAACAGAGAACTGAATCAGCACAGAATAGTGATTTAAACTTTGTCTCCACATCACCCATTTAGTTTTGTGTTCCTTTCTAGTTGACTACTAGCCTGCTCATTGCCCATATTATGGCAGCATCTGACTATCCCAGTAAGAGGCCAAAATGCTGTTCAATTTACAACTTGATCTTTTTGCACTGTATTTACTTTTACCATAGCATTATTTTCTTTCTTCCTTTAATTACACTCCCTCACTCCCTAAGCTTGCATAGCATAGACGCTTTACTAAGATGTGCTTTGACAGTCAGCTTTCTCATTATGTCCATGTGTCCTGTGTTTTTGTTGTTGTTGTTGAGGTTTTTTTGTTTTGTTTTGTTTTGTTTTGGTTTGGTTTGGTTTGGCTTGTTTGTTTATTTCCTGGAGCGATTATAGTGGCTTTTGCCTGGAACTTGCCATCAATGATATTTTTAATCATTAGGTTGTTTTTCCATGCTCTGATATGACAGGAGGCATAGCTGCCTTTCTCCAGAGCAGATGGGTGACCCTTCCTATCATTTATTTATGCATGAACTGTTGAAGAATAATAATGAAACAGAACAGTGTTTGAGAAATGCCAGGATTTAAATTCCAGCTCCATTAATAGATTCTCCTGTATATTTTTTTTCCTGGTAAATCCATACAGAGCATCACCTAAACAAAAGAACACGATGTATTATTATTTGTATAAATGAATCCCCACCTCCATCAAGGTTAAGTTCCTCCCATATCAGGCAATAAGTATTTGTATGGTAAGGACTTGTCTACACCTGAAAGGTTTTTTTTAATGCAAATATATTACACAAAGACGGAAAGAGGAGCAAAATATTGTTGTCCCTACTATACCTTTACATGGGGGAGGCAGAGCAAAAGACCAGGTAGCATGAAAGAAACTGGTAAAGCTTTTGGTGATAGAGTTAAGACTCGCCCCAGGCACAGGAGAGCTAGCTCAGAACCCCCACCACCAAGATCATCTTCTACAGCTGAAGGAATCAGTAATTATATTTATTTTGTTCCATAATAGAAAGTGGCCAGCCTAAAATAGCTTTTTGCGTTACCATGTTGAGGGGCAGTGTCTCAGGGAGAGAGATCTTTCCCCACAATTTGTAAGCTGAGGGCAAAATGTCATGACAGATGGTAAATCACTCTCCCAAACAGACTTGCCACTTAAGAAATTTTGAGTAGACTCATAATGTACTTAATTTAGCTGGAGAGAGCATCATCCTCAAATACTTTTGAGGTTAGATCCCAGGAGATATCAGGAGTCTGTATTGCAGTGACAGCGTACAGAAAAAATAGCAGAACCCATTCAGGTTCTCTCTTTAAGCACACAGTTCTGCAACCTACAGCCAGACCCCTGCTAATGCCTGCCCTCTCACAGCTGTCCTTATATTCATTATAAATCTGTTCCCGCAGTCCTGACACTGACATTCTTAAAGCAAATCATCAGTTCTCTGGCATCTCCATTCTGTTTGACATCCGGCAAGACAATGAACCACTGTGACAAATTACTAACATCAGAAATCCCATCAAGGAATATTGTGACAAATAGAAACTCCGCAATTACTTCTTTCATAGCCCTTGACATTGTGTCTGCAAGTAGCATCAATCAGACCATTCAAGATATGATCAGACACTCTCTGAAACTTCTTTGCACTCTCCAGATGTGCTGTTTTATGCTTTACTTATAGGGAAGTGTTCCTAATTTTAATGTAGATCTTTTAATCCTGGATGATCTTTTATTTTTTTCTATTTTGCAGTTGTGGTCTTTTGTTGTCAGGACAAAATTGGAAAGGCTCTAAGGTGCATCCTTTTAATGGGAGAAAACAAAAAGCCCTGAGGGTAGCCTCAAGTAATTTTACTGAACAATATAACCCCTCTTTTATTACAACATTAGCTGTACTTTATTCCCATTAGCACTTTTATATAAATCTTGACAGCATATCTCAACCCCTTTACAAAAGAATACACAATGCTCAAGGAAGAAGACATACCACTTAGTAAAATCTGTGGGGTTTAAGTCTACTGCAGTTACTGTATCTTGTGCCAAATATATTACACAAAAATTTCATAAGAAAGAATGTTATAGTAATTATAATATTTGAGGTATTTATTATAATATTTGATAAAGCATTTAAGTAGGTATTCAACCTTTAAAAACCCAGCTGAAGTACCCCAAAGACCCCAAATTTTTAAAGCAACAGTCTTCTTGTTTATTCCTTCAGAATCTAAAAAATGCATTTTTTTTAAATCCTTCAAAGAGCCCTCCATGGAGCCCCCCATAGGGTGATTATTAGAGTTATTTGGGAAGTTATATATGACTTTAAAAACATATTTATATTATTATTAATAAAAATTATTAATAGATAATCTGCCTTATATTTTTGTTATATGTCCTCAACTGCATGGAACTTAACATGCGACATCTACAGATGATCCAAAAAGGACTTATTTTATATTAATCTTAAAAGCACAACTTAAAACTTTGCAGCTGCTTGTGAAAACCTGACAGAGCTATACAGACCTGCTTGAGAGGCAAGTATGAGCATCACAGATCCTGCTTTGTCAAAACATTAATTTACAACATGAGGATTAAATAACAAATTTTAAGGGGTACAGATCAGGTTTTATGATGGAACTGTGTTAGCGTACAGACAGAAAAAAAATATCTTCAACTAGATCTAAAATAAAACAGCTTAAAATTAGCATATGCTTCTAAAATTGTGCATAATGAGAAACCATAATAGTTTTCTAATGGTTTATAACAGTTCTGAGAATTAATTATTACTTCAATTTATGTATTTTCTCAATGATGCTAACCTAAGTCTGATACTCAGAATTGAGCAATACTTTTGAACATGTCAAGGGAATTAGATCTGAGACAGGTTATCTAAACTATACTTGGCC